>CM052202.1:9471707-9535452 GCA_028455805.1 Lasioglossum figueresi
TTCATTATTACATTCTACATTATTATATTAAGACTTCTTTTCCCAGTACCTTTAAAGCCGCGTCAATTTCTTGATGTTTGCAATGCCGTTGTGATGAAATCTTTACATTATCTTAACATTATCTTCTTTGTTTTCAAATGTAAGATATTTAAAATATATTCGCCAGCTATTTACCATGATAAATTATAAATAAACTGCGGATTTAATGAACCGATGAGCAAAATTAGTCGGCGACGTTCTACAGCCGCGAAGCTTCCAAATGAGTTCGGGGACATGTAAAACGCGCGATGGCCCCGAGTGTCCGTGTAATAGCCTCGTCGAGCGGCGATGACGGTCCATCAAGATTCCGCGCAGACACCCGGTCTCGGTAAACCGCTAAAAAGCTCAGGAACTTTCGGTGCTCCGATCGCAACAGAGACATATTTTATGTCACTGGTCCGGGGGGGCCGGGCAAAAAGCACCCGAAGCTCTTCCGTCGCTTCGAAAGGAAGAGAAACGAGGACCGTCAGAGGCCGTGCGTGAACGAAGCAGGGAAACGACAAGTGCGGCGAAAAGGGGGTGGCGGGGGGATCTCGGGGCCCCGAAGAAGTCGATGATCTAGAGGTGGTCCTGGGCGAGCAGACCCCCCAAAAACGTGCTCGCATTATGATCATATTAAAAAGCCGCAAGGCGCTATCTGCCGGGTCTCATTCCAGCGGTTTTTCATCCCGCGCATGTCAGGGAACAAGACCGGGGCTCCGCGGTGTTTTCTTCATCGGGCTGATTTTTTGCCATCCGTTGGCTCTTTCTCCGTGGCTATCTTCCCCTGATTTCTTCTTCCCTCTTTCGCTTCCCCTTTCCCCGGATCGGAGCCCGTGCGTCTCTCTTTCTCTGTCCCCCTTTCTCTTTTCTGCGGCCTGTGTACACAACAGTCGGGAGCCTTCTTGTCGGTCGCCGATCAATCAATGCGGGATTTTTGCGTTGGCAGGACTGACCGACGGGGCCGCCCCCGGCCATCTACGGATACTAAAACGTGTTGCCAACATCGCAAACAAGAAACAACTAACTGTTGCAAACGAAGGAATACCTCCCGACTTCGGGATCGTAAATCCCGACTTTCGTCGCGACCGCGGAAACTACCGCTGTCGAAGACGTTCCCAAGACCCCCTGTGTCCACTGCCGGCTTCTTTCCGCTTGCTGTCACGTAATTTCGCCCGTGTTTTCGACGGCTTGAACGATAGCTATTCTGCCTGACAGATTTGTGTATTGCCCGGTGATTCGATGCGAAAGTCGCCGAGACTTACTGCGCTGCTCGCCGACGTTTTCAAGCATTTTCCCTGGTTCAAATCGTGATTTGATACAAAGCTCGAGGTGCTGCAGAGGATTTCATCCTTTCCGTGAAGGACTGGGTACCTGGAGCATCCGCTTCTACGTTTTTTCAATGATTCTATATGTTTTCAACCAACTTTATGCTTCACGGTTTCTTGAAAAAGATGTTCTTGTTCACGGTTTTGTGTGCAAAACTAGGGGTAGAATTAGAATTTTAACCCTCGAGTGAGAAATTTAATAACCTGTTAGATACTAGTAAAAATTATTACGATTTTTAGGATGCAGATCTCTCCTGTTCAAAGGTATGGTTTTATTAGACTACAAAGTAATTTGTTCTTCATTTTCTTGGTCCTCTAAAAACAACCAGAATACGTTCATGTTTCAGCGGGATAACAACTGTATCCCCTATGCGGAAGAAGCACATCGAAATTATAAATTCAGTCGTGAAGCACTTCGGATATATCTACACGTGTCATAATAAAAACTTGTTTTAAAATTCATAGACAGATGCAAGGGATGAGTCACAATTAATATCGCTGGTTTATTACTCACCGTTCGAGTAGAGCAGATGTAAGCTGTATTGGATGCCATTGTTCGTTTTTTGGCCCTCGGACTCCTGAAAACAGAAATACAACATTACAGTTAGCTATGAAAATTATTTCTAAATAAAACCTCACAGTTTTATTAACCCTTTGCACTCCTTTGTCGAGTGTGACTCGACATCGGAGAAAGGTAAACGTAAATGAAACGTGTTTGTATATGTATTTGGTTCTTCCTTTATTTATTTAAGTCGTATTTTATAGTTAGAAACAAGTATAAGTTCCACAAATGTAAATTACAACGAAGCTTGAGAGCTATATTTAATATAATTAGTAAACAAAATTGTTTCGAATAAGTAGCAGTCAAGAAACTGTCGTTTGAAATAAATTTAAAATGAAACACTTCAAATATAAACCGCACCACTTTTGCATTAAACAGGTCAATATTATGATAACAGGTCATATTATGTCGACATAAATTCGAATCGAATATACTTCTTTAAAAAACGCGTCGAACTAAAAAATTATATTGCAAACAAATTTTGTATTACTCAATGATTGTATCGCATGGTGATATGTCACGTGTTCGTCTAAAATATCAATTATATCTAACAATAAATCGATTGGTTTAATTGAAGACTAGAATAGCTGAGAATCATCGAAGGATCATCTGTTGAATTATTTTTTAACGAACGCATTATAACTTTCTGATGTAAAAATCGAAACCGGGATCAGCAGAATCTTGGAATGAGAAATTAGATTGGCGAAGAGCCATCGAACGCATTATTTCATTAGGTTGATATAAGCGAAACTGAACGAGGAATCTCGTTAATCTCGCTAAATTTCGTGCTCCGCTTAAATCGGTTCAAATGAGCGGAAACGCGAAGGAACGAAGAGGAGAGCGAGAGCACCACCCCCGCGCGTTCTTCGCGCCCCGTTCTATTTTAATTAAGTGCACCGTGACGTAACTCTCGCGCTCGGCCTGCTCCACCTCACGCTAATTATTAATTTCTTGATGTGCCGGTAAGAGCCGTGCCATTACGTATGGCGTGCGATGCATAATTATCATGCTGCCCTGTTGACGAGTCATGCGTGCATCGCGCCATATGCCGCGACCACGGTAATGCATTTTCAACTACCTATCTCTGGAACACCTACGACTGGCAACCCCCGTCGGACACGACTTTCAGCCTTGCATACGATCTTCGGTTACAGGCCCATCGATTTTACCAGAAATTAACGTAATTAATCTAGCCGATACTGTAGCAAGCTGCAATCCATTCCGGGGATTTCTGACCCTCTTCTTAACGACGACTATTCGCTTTATCGCTGTTAACTGACCAACGATGTAAACTCTGACTAGAACGATCTACGTGCATTTGCATAATGGACGAAGACTATAGATTTTCTGGAGCCCCGAACAATGCGGAGAGCGGTTGAATTCCAGACACAGCTGCATTATTGTTCAAACAGCGAACGAACAATTTCTTGCTTCGTTCCGTCACGAATAACTGGCCAACGACGGAGACTGTGACTCGAACGCACCGATCTACGTAAATTTCCAGAATGAACGGAGATTTTCTGTAGCACTCAAATTCCATCCTCAGAACCTTTCTCAAAAAGCGTAGCAACAAATGCGATTTAGTGGCAAGTCGAACAAATGTCCTTTCTATTCCTTCGCTTCGATTTGCATCGCTTATCCGTGCATCTCCGCTCGTCCCCCACCCCGGGTAAGAGCATGTCTATCTATAATTCACATGACTGGGACAGTTGCATTGCATGGCCTCCCTATTAATTAGGGTCACACACCTCGAGCATAGATCAGTCCTAGTGTCGAGTAGCCGTTTGTGTCTGAACCGCGGCCAGGCCTGTTCTCACCCTGGCTTATCTAACCGGAGACACCGAGACATTAATATGAATATTTTCGGTTCAATTATATCGCATAACGGAGGAATCAAGATCGATCGGGACGGTACGGCTATCATCGGGAATCGGTGGCATAAAAGAGTCGGTGCACGACCATGACAGCCGCACGATTCCCGGAAACTGATGTCCTACGTAAATACAGGGTCGGCCGTGTTCGTTTCTCTCCATTCCATCCGCTTTTTCCTCGGTGTTTAATTAAAAAGTAGTCGTCGGATCGGTTCGATATACCTGATTAACGTCCATCGTGTGCCGGCGAATTTTCGAGATTAATGGCCGCGACGAATGCTTGCGACAGGATGCGGAGTTTAATGCGCGCACACAGACGAGGAAAAACGGAAGAATGACTGCGGCCACGATGACGAACGAACGATGATTGCACGCCGATTAGAGAAAAATGGACTCCGATCGCCACCGTTACTTTGAAGAAACCGATCGACGAGTTTACGTACTCGCATGACGCGTTTCTTCTGACTTCAATATTCAATTTCGAATCGGGAATCGTTGCTCCCTGGTCGAGATACGAGACAGGTTTTCTTTTCATTTAATTTCTAATTTTTGTCACATGCGAATTTTCAGATTTCAGAACGTTACGATGCGAGATAAACATTGTTTGCATATTGCCAGACGCGGGAATCAAACAGCAATTTATTTCTGCCCTTAATGGTTTCATTAAGTCGTGAAAACTGTTTTGATATTCTTGAATTCTTTTAATCTTTTGGCCAATTAAAATTGTACTCATCCATTTTTAATATAAATGCATCAAATCCGCAATACTTAAAATCTACAATTACATTTTAAGGTGTTATCTTCAATTTTTTTATCGAATTTTATATTTATAAAAAATGTATTTCAAATGACGTTCAATGTGCATGTTCAACAAGTGCGTTGAACATTGAATGCCAATCGATGCGATTGTGGATTACTCTTTTCATACGTCTGGAAAAATAATGATTATGCAATGTTTCGCCAAAATGAAGAAAAAGAATATGTATACTGTCAATTATCTAAATTCTCAAGGTATCATTCCTCGCGAAATCGGAAACTTTCTGCAGTACTGTTTCGGGTGTTGTCCAAGTTTGAATATGTTGTAGTCTTTAATGATCTATGAACGAATCTCAAAGGATTTTTCGATATCTTTTAAGACCAGAACTAGCAAACCGCTGAAAATGAGTTTTCAGGAGCTTACAGTGAAAACATAAGAGTATCTACTAAAACTGTTGTCATTTGAAAGGAAATGTTTCTTTTCCATTTATTTTGCAACTGTTTTAACTAAATTGTACTTAATTGTACTTAATTGTAGCAGGGAACTTTTGATACAGCCCCAAGTATCCCTTTTATGGACATGTTTTTAAAACGCCGTCGAGGGAAGAAATAAATTGTTATTTAACTGTTCCCTGCGATTGGTGCGCAAAATTGTTATTTTGCATAGAGATCGGCAGTCGAGTAATGACGGCTGCAACTGTGTCGATGGTTTTTCGCGTGAGCGTATAAGCCTGTACAGGTTCTTGCGAGCAAGTCGGGATGGCAGGAAGGTGCACTCGGTCATTCGTACAAATCCGCGTAGCAGTTTGTACTGCGGGTATTACAAACGCATTTGTCCGAAGTCTCTGCGCGCCGCAACCGATTTCACTTGCGTAAGACCGAACACGCCGCGACCCGTGCCGAGCAGTGCAACTTTTCCTTAACTAGCTATACTAATTGACCAATAGAAAGTGGAGCTCCGGCCGATTCCTGCCGTTGACAATCGCTTCCCATTTCAGAATATTCTCACGGGGTCACCGGTTTGTTGGTTCCCTTCGAGCTCCAGTCAAATATTATTGACCGTCGCGATTGCGATCTCGATCGACTCGGTTTCGCGGCAAGTATGGCCGTCATAAATTCGGGGAACGTTACCGGCTTCTTTGAAATTCACGTGATTCGTAAAAAATTTAGACATCGAGATTCCGAACGAGGGTAATGGCTTCATTCGTGGGGATTCTTGAGTCTGTTTCTTTCGATGCAATGAAAACGCATTAGCGGAGACTCAATTCTGCACGAACGCGTTCAACCTAATTGAAAGCGCGTTGTATATCCTGCATTTATTCATACGTTCGCGATCTTACGACAGCTTCACGATATATATGATTATCCCATAATATTATTTAGATGAACTGGAAGCTCGTTGTTTTCGTACCAATTTTTTAAGAAAATAAATTTATTCGATTTTTAATTAACTGGGTAAACAATTCATATTTATAGAAGATTCAATGTATATGAAATGTTTAAGACTGCATTCCTGTCAAATGTGTCATTTTTTAATCTCCTTTAGGATTTTTTCTGAAGTCACTAGAAGATCCTCATGCGCTAATCATTTGCAGACTTATCTACCACTACTTGGAGCACACAATACATTTTTTTATAGAAGATTTTGTAAACGATTAAATGTACATGAATATACTAGTATCTTCAAAAAGATTAAAGTGTAATTTTTGACCTTTAGGATTTTTTCAGAAGTCATTAGAAGATCCTTATGCGCTAATCATTTGTTCACATATTTACCAGTACTTGGAGCACACTATACATTTTTATAGAAGATTTTTTAAAAGATTAAATGTACATGAATATACTAGTATCCTCAAAAAGATTAAAGTGTAATTTTTAGACCTTTAGGATTTCTTCTGAAGTCATTAGAAGATCCTTATGCACTAATCATTTGCACACATATTTACCAGTACTTGGAGCACACAATAAATTTTTTATAGAAAATTTTGTAGAAGATTAAAAGATAAAAGGATTCTCAAAAAGATGAAAAGTGCATCCCTATGAAAAGTATAATTTTTAGGACTTCTTTAGGTTTTTTGCTGAAGTCATTAGAAGATCCTTATGCACTGATCATTTGCACACATATTTACCACTACTTGGAGCACACAGTTCATTTCTTCAAAATATTTAAAATTGCACTTCTTTTAAATAAGCACTTCTTTTTAATAAGAAAAAGTTTTCGAATCGTGTAAATAGTTGGATTGAATAGTTTGTTGGAAATTGGGAAATTTGTTCGAGCAATCGACCGGCACACGGATGAAAATGGGAAGTCCACTTATTGCACGGGTAGCTGCTCGGTTGCCGTGACCATATCGATACCCTTACGATCTCCCGTTCGTCCATTTCTCACAGGGTCAATGGATTTTCGCCTGTCGGACTAATTGCTGGAAAAGCTGGAGGTGTATCCTGCCGACTATCGATATGTATACGCGTAGGCGGAGGCGTTTAATATTTGACGTCACCCCCGATGGAAATGGCAATTATCGAGATAAGCGTACGCTCGCGCGATATTCCCCGATGTCATAAAGGTCCACCTCTTCTTTTTTCACTTGTTCTCCCGGGGAAAGACCGGGACTACTACGGTGTGCCCATTGAAATTCAGAAGTTGTCACTCGACAAGCCATCGCTTATTTTTTTGTAACTCGTTATCGATAAACGTGCGCGATTTTCTATCGATTTTTCGAGCACCGTCGCGACGAAACAGCTTGAAACATTCGATGTACGTTTTACCGAACATTCGTTCCGCAATGCCTTTTTATCACGCGACGGAATATTATCATTTTTTCTTTTCGATTTTTCAATTCGCACTCAGGATTATCGGCATCGAGTAATATTCATATCAGACCGCGAATTTTTATGCACAATTCAATATTGACGCTTCAGAATCGTGACACTGGAGTTGTGAAAATTTAATCCACTATTTCATCGACTTGAGTATGTTCGAAATAATATTAAACTACATAGAATCGTCGAGTAGTTTCCTTTTTTATCGCAAGTTTATAGTCACATTAATATGTATCTTAGGTTGTAGACACCGCTTGACGATTGTATTTATATTTTCCATATTTTTGCACATCTTTCTGTAGCATAAATTCATAAAAATCTCTAAGCACCGTTTTTTAGTTTGATCCTAGCGTGAAATCGTTTCAGGCAATTTTTTTCACAGTTTCTGATGTAATTTATCGAAATTTTTAATTCTCATTCAGAGAAATATGTTCGAAAATGAAAAATATGATGGATGGAGAATTGACATTGACGAATATGGAACATCGAAAGGGATATTTCATCAGAGTTAAAATTAATTTGTTATTGAAATTTTTCACGCAATAGGCATGCATCGCATAGTTGTGTGTATTACCTGATCTTTCTCGACGAAACCCATGAACGAAGTCCTTTCTATCTCGATCGGCTGACCATGTCGATCATACAGAGCGATCACGAAATGGAAGAAGTTACTCTTCCTCAAATTACTGGGCGGTTGCTTCTCGAAATGTGCTCTGCCCACGCCGACTCTGCAATTCACAAAGAAAACAAATTGTTCACCATTTTGTTTCGAGTAACCACTCTCAATAATCAATGTTTAATAAATAAGAAAAAGAAGAACAACAAATGCTGAATTTACAGCACAGTGGAAAATCGTATATAAACCTTCTTCTTCGCAATGAGGAGATTAATTGTCAATGTTAGTTTTATACAGGATGGTCCACGCAACTTGTTCGCCCTCAATAAATTCCAAAGTATGAGAAAACCATTGTATGAAAATACTTTTTCTAGAAAAATTGTATGATTTTAAGGTATACATTATGTAATTCATATACGTTTTTTAAAATGGTATGCTATATTTTTTATACCAAAACATTTATTAGCTGTAAACCTAATAGTTAACCAATAATTTCACTTTGTTTCTTAGAAAGGGTCTGTGCATATCAAATAGGAGATTCAATACCAGCAAAGATTTCTGTAGGACTCCTTCCTTCTTCTTCAGCTCTCCTCGTTCAAATCTTCTGGATTACATAGCAAATAGATAATAATTTATAGGAGAAAGGCAAAAATTTTTGGTCCCGTAAAGTAAAGAGCAGCCTTCATTTCTGCTGTTATCTTACTGAGATAGTCACGTACAAACGTCGATGATAACTTCAATACTGAATCACGAACAGAATAGACGATTACGATTCGATGTTGATAAACATTGTCACGTAAACTCCGCGGTCTTACGGAGATCTTTGCTGGTATTATTATTTATTTAATGCTTTAAACCAAGTATGATTTATGAATCTCTGTTGGTATTGAAACTGTAACTTGATATCATGCACAGACCCGTTTCAACAGACAAAGTGAAATTATCCGTTAACTATTAGGTTTACGGCTAATAAAGGTCAGTTCTTTTTTACTCAAAATTTAACGCTCTTCGATATTTTGGCATAAAAAATATAGCATTCCATTTAAAAAAACGTCAGTTCTTTTCTATCCAAAATTTAATGCTCTTCGATATTTTGGCATAAAAAATATAGCATTCCACTTAAAAAAATGAAGTTGACTTTCGAATCTCCGAAACGCCTCCACTTACGAAAAGAGTATATGAATTACATAATGAATCCCTTCAAAACATACAACTTCGCTAGAAAATGTTTTTTCATACAATGCATTCTTTGGAGGTTATTGAGGGTGAACGAATTGCGTGGACCACACTGTATATAAAACGCGAACGATTTTTGTAATTGACTTTCACCCGTACCGAGAGAGATCGCAGGCATTTCGTTCTAGTGTACGAGCGCGAAAAGAGCGTGCATTCCGTTGCAATGTCGCAAAACGATGCTCGATACCAAACTCGGCCGACTCGCCGGTGAGATTGTCTGCTCTAGGGTCAAATAGGTACACTCCGTCGCGACCTTGAATGCAATAAGAATGCCCAAACTTGTAAGAGGAAAGACAAACGAGGTTGTCCGTGGGCGAACGCGCAGGTGGCCTCGACGCCTTAAAATCCCATTAAGGTCTCATGTGCCGAGATTAGGCCACCGGACTCCAATGCCATCTTTGAGTAATGGCACGGAAAGTCCCCTTTTCGAGTCTGCTGCTTCACATAGTTCGCGTGCACTGCTGCAGATACACGGCTACACTCCAATTGATACCCGTGAAACATGATTGCGAGTGTCGTGTTACAGTCATTGCGATCTTGTTTGTCAAAATCGTCAACAAATTGCTTCTTCGCTTAACGGTGCTTACTGTGCAATTTACTGAATCCGAGCTTGCTCGTTATTCGCTCTGTGTGTACTAGATTACTAAATAAACTCTAAACTTAAATCAATTTTTGTTGAGGCGGTAGACACGTTTCCAGGATCGCGAGGCTACGGGATTCGCGTTCTCATTTCTCGATAATACAAACACGGGGCTTTAAAGTAGTCAAAAACGGTAGATAAAAGATCGATCTAGGGCGCTATCTCCCTCGAAAGTCCTATTTTTACGTTTACGAGACGTAATTTGCATTATTCGGTTGCATGTACCTATAAAAATAGCTACACGTGCAGTTGTATGCTTCCGAATAATGCAAATTATTCGAAAAAATAGGACTTTTGAGGGCAATAGCGGCTTAAATCGATCTTTTATCTAGCGTTTTTGACTTCTGAAAACCCCCATTTTTGTATTATCGAGAAATGAGAATGCGAATCCCGCACCCTTGCAATCCTGGAAAAGAAGTCAACTCCCTAAACGTGCTTACTGTGTAATTTATTGAATCTGATCTCTAGATTACTAAATAAACTGTAAACTTAAATCAGTTTTTGTCAAAAAACATTTACGAAATGCTTTGGTGTAATGGCTAGTTAACCCTTCGACGACGACGAATAATCTGATACACTGATTGTTTCAATGTTCCTATTACACTACTGCTCGTCGAAGTATGGACACTTGAAAATTCAGAGAAAAAATAAGGATAGAAATTGTTACAGAAACTACAGTTACATCGTTTCTAAAGATTGTGCTGACATTTATTTCTTTATCTATGCTCCACAGACACTTTGACTTTTGTATAAAAATATAATTATTACTAGACTGCGGATCTTTATGCATTTATGAAGAAATTGGTTGGACGAAATATAACACAGTAAAAGATTAGAAACATTTAAGAAGATTGTAACGTTGTTTTCAATGTAATAAAGCCATTAAGGGATGAAATAAACTTTCATATTATTCCTGCTTCCCACGACCAATGCAGAACATTTTTGTTTTGCATAAAGATCCGCAGTCTAATTATTACACTATAAGAAGTTCGATGTAGTCGGTTAACGTTGTTGTCAGACGATGTTAATATCGGATAATACTGTTGTCGACTAAAGTCATTTCCGTCGAAGTGGTTGTTGGTTGAAGACGTTGTCGGCAAAGTTATTGTCGGTGAAGTCTGTATCGGTGAAAACTATATCGGTGAAAACTGTATCGGTGAAACCTGTGTCGGCGATTTTCGCCTTGTAGCAGTGTCCAGACTTGTGTATTATAATTGGGCCACTTTTTTCTGACGCGTACAAAAATTTATGTATATTACAATATTTATGTGTATTACCGAAGAAAGTAAAATATTAGGGTCTTATTATTTCATAAATCAAGGATGACAAAATAAAGATATTTTATATATACAAGTCATAAATGATTATTTTAACTTGTTAACGAAGTTATATTACGAGTTTCTTTAGCGTCGATGTTTCATGATATTACACGAATAAATAGCGTTGGAGATAAACGTAACAATAGTTACAGTCAAAATAAACCTGCATTCATCCTGCGAGAGCGGACCTTCTAGGTAGATGACTTTTCAGATGTGAAGTGTTAAAAAGAATTACGGAGCAAAAACAAGTTTCAACCTGAAACTTGGGGACTAAATCGTAAGAGAAAGGGTCAGTGAGCTAAGGGAAAACCAAAAAGCGAAGTAGAATCGCGAAAACAAATCCGAGGCGTCCAGTATCAGGCGAGTTCGTGCGCAGAATCGCGAGAAGTGGATGATCGGGAATCGCGGCCTATCAGAGCCCGTTAAGCGTTAATCGCGGAAGGCTTTTGAAGGCCGCAGGTATCGTCATGTCGATTAAAAACTGCCGCGGAGAAATCGCATTATCGTTGGGTCGCCGGTGGTGTGGGTGGTGAGGTTGATCGCGGCGCCGGCGTGAAGCGATAAAACGATCGCGCGAGTGCGCGGAATGCCATCAGGACGGACTCTCGGAGCGGAAAACTGAATCGACTGGACCGAAAATGAATAGCGGCAGTTTTGCAGCACATTTGCGAAATAAATGATGGTATCGGCGGTGCGTTTGTCACGGGAGGCGGTGGGATGTCGGTCTGCCGGAGAGAGCCGGAGCACAGGGCCAGAGAGCTGGCATAGCCTGGCAGTGCTGGCAGCGTTGGTAGAGCTAGGTAGAGGATGTAGGTAGGATGGAGGAGGATGGAGAGGAGGTTTGCAAGGGGTTCGGCAGGCACACGGGGGTGGTGGATCCCCGTGCAGAACGAAGAGAGGGTCCGCTGGAGGGTAGGAGGGCAATGGGGTGGCAGGAGGGAGGCAGCGGGAGGGGAGTGATGTACTGCCCGTGTCGATAATTATCGGTGGCTGATTAACCGGCCGCCGGTTCGCGCCCCATAACTCTCGACGTCCGATTATTTTGCCCTGTTTGCCATGCACCAATTCCTATATAACGTGTAGGCACGTCCTACCCCCGTGCCGTTACATTATCACCTGCGGTGCCGCGCCGCGTCGCGCCTGCCCCCGCACACCTTTTTCGAAACCGTTGCGGATTACGGGACACCGCTCTCCACCGCGGTTTCAAGAACTAGCCTCGTTCGCGATAACAATAACGCGACAATCGCGCGTCTCGTTTCTCCAACCTTTTAACAGGTTCGGCGTCCACGGAAGTCGCACGACGTCGAAACAAATTGTGGACCAATCTTATAACTCGACTGCGGATCGTTGTGCGAAAGAAAGTGCGTGGAAAAATCGAAAATGGAAAATCGAATTTCAGAGTAACTCGTGGTGAGAGTCACCAATATACAACGAGCGAGGTTTTACTGTAACGTAAAAGATAGATATTCTTTCCACCATATTTTTCCACTTCGTCAAGTATCGAAAGGGTTGATACGTGCAGATGTTTTCTTGTATTTCACAAATTTCGGACATCGCAAACGCACGAGGACCCGCAATCTGGCAATTCCTTTCGAAGAATACAACGAAAAAGGGGTTGAAATACTTGTCAGAACCTTGCCGAAATCGCCGATTTCGATCGAACATTACTGTTCCCTCATCGTGTTCGATTCGCTCGTGTCGGTCTCGATTCATTTTCCTTAAACCGACGTCGTACGCAGAGGCGTCCGCGATTTCCCTGCGCACCGAAGCCAACGAAAAACTGGTATCGCACGAAAAGGCACCTATCGCGTCCTACATCTTCATTTGTGTATTTGGCATGCGGCTCGTATCGGGTTATCTCTGTTGGCCGATCGAATCGGCAAAGCGTTGCTCCAGTCATCGCGAAAGAAACGCGGTGCGAGCCTCGGGGCCCTATGTAATGCAGCGACACGTTGCTGTTTGCTGCACACCGACGCCAATCGTTATCCATTATCCGAAAACGGACCCGCGGCGGATTGTAAGCGCGAATAGCGGCACGGTAAATTGCGCGCGAATCGAACCCATGACTATCGGCGTCATTTTGCGCTCCGAACCACGGCCTGCGAAGGAAATGGTTCACCCTCGGACCACCCTCGTGTTCGGAGGTTCAAATGTAGCTGTTAATAACTGTTACGCAAAGCTTCCGCCTCGAACAGGAACCGGACGTACAGTGACCGCCATATTCGAGCATTCTTTAACACTTCTTTACCTTGAATTCTACAGTTGCAGATTAAAATGTACTGTTTCGTTTCATCCGATCCTCTGAGCTTCGACGGAATATAAAATTATTTATTTTCGTTTAAGATGTAAAATTAAAAGTAATCGGGTCTGAGACGCCATCTTGGCAAAGGGTTAACCCTTTGCGAAAGAGGATTTTTTAAAACGTAAGTTATCGTTAAATAAATTTTATATTCGTTCAGATTGGTATTTCTAATTCTTGTTTAAATAAAATTCTTATGTTTAGGAAATTGGGGAAGTATTGATCAAGCAACTATAGCGCTATCGTTAACATAGGCGCTTTTCGTCGACTGAACGGGCACCATCATTTCACCCTCAGCGAACCCCGATTTAAATATTGACTAGCTGGCAATTTCGGAGAACAGATCGTCGAATAACTGTACAAACTAGTCTATACTTTACGCGGGAGCCGCAACCTATGCTATTTGCGCACAATGCATTACGGGGCGAAATATGCGGATAACACAAACCTACGGATACACGGTTACGAATTCGTGGATAAAGCAATCGCGGAGAATTACAATAAATCCGCAGTTAATGTATACCACCGGGCGTTAGTTATTACGAGTTGGGCGAAGCGCAGTCTATTTACGCTTGCTTCCAACGTGATTCATAATGCGCCAGGAGATAATGAGCAATTTGTAATATATCTGAATGTAATTCGCGACCCAAGCCGCATTGCTACGGACGTTGTTCAATTTATCGCGGCGGCTGTTTCATTGCCGTACGCGACAAAAACTTATTAATTTGTTTAAGATTATCAATTACGTCCCCGTCAACCCCCTCCGCCGCAAATCATGAAAACTCCCTACGCCTTTCTTTTATAAAACGAAGTCTGACAAAAACTTCGTTGTTTAACCGTCCGAGTGCTGTACCGGAATCATTTTTGACCGGGAACATCCAAATTGTCATTTCAGTACTCAATTTGTGGCAATTAAACTAATCGAATAGCTGTTTCATTGAAGATATCGGAAATACTAATGTGTCTACACGAGATATCATCGAAAGTAAATTTTAAAAAATTATTGATTAGAGCTGTGAACTGTCCTAAGCATTGCCAATTACATAGCTATAAAAATCGCCCGTTCTCCGAGGGTTAACATATATAAGTTACTACTACTTTTAGCAAAGTATTTAATCTTGAATTTTTCAATGGAATTAGAAGCGAAATATCTTGTAACTTTGTAGAAAATGGATATTACTGCATAAAACAATTTGGGCACATTCTTCGAGAGTTAGTTAAGAAGCGTGCAAAGTTTGAGATCACAGTACTCGGTATGTTTCTTTCAAAGGATTTCCCGCGGAAACCCTTTAGCAGCTTTGAACGGTTCCACGAAAGGACGAAGCGATGTATTGTTTTCATTAATAGTTTTCTTGGGGTTTCAAGTGGGCGTTTAATTGAATGAGCGTTGTAAATCAGGTGAAACGAGCCGCTTAGACGAAACTATAAGCGAGACGATATCGTGTCTATTCAAATTTACGAGGAAAAGTTTCGTTTCCCTTCGCGCGAGCGAAGCGGGTTTCCGGGCGTGCACACACAGAGAGACGTGCCGAACTCGCGACTTGAAAAGAGAGTGCGAGAGGACTCGCGCGGGCGAAACTGTTTTAAAACTCCCGGCAAACAGACATAAACTCTCACGCTTTTTAAAAACTCCTAAAAAAGTTACCCACCTAATGAAGCTGCGAACCATCGTGCTCGACGAAGGGGCGGGATGTGTCGCCCCCGGAAAAACAATGACTTTCCCTGTAACTGCGGGGATGAAAGTAAAAGGAGTGCATGCCGGGAAAACTGTTCAACAGTTGTGCTTCCGCAAATCAGACGGGTCTAGTTTAATTAATTATTACTGGACTGCGAATTTTACGCGTTTATCACAAAAATAGGTGCACGTAATTTAAAGCAGTGAAGATAGTAAAAGATTTAAGGACATCAGTGTATTAGTTTCAACTGTATAAGATAACTGAAAGAAGAAAACATTTTCCAAGTGGCTCCTGTTTCTTGCAATTGATATAAACATTTTTTATCTCGCATAAATATCAGGAATCTAATTATTATTGTCCAATTCATCGAGCGCCGTGGACAAGAATTTCAGAAAAAGACGGCCGTCGTAAAAATCTAACTATATTGTTGATCCTGCAAATCGATCAAATCTTTCTGTTATTTTAATTATTAAATATTATTCAGCCTATCGAGGGTCGTAGGGGGAAATTCTAGAAAAATGCATAACATGAAATGTCCCAAATGTCTTAACAAAATTCGCGAATCGACGTATCAATCAACATCTGCTTCGTTAACGACGAATTAACTCGTCATTCGTGTTCGCTATTTTATTTCAATAATTTTCTATTTTCTTTTTAAATCGACCGATAATTCTTTACTGTTCCGTAGTGTCCATATTACAGTGATGCGTATATTGGCGATCAATGGGGCCCCGTAGCGCTTTTTCCAGTTTTCCTTTGAAAACACGGATTGACCGTAATAGCCCGGCGGGAAAACAATCACGAAAAAGAGGGAACGGGCGAAAGAGAGGAGAGCAAAAGGCGCTAAAATTCTCAATTACATTAACTCGATTCTGGTTGCCGGTTCCCCGTGTCACGCCACTTGGAAGGGGTTAGTTAAGAGAACTGGTATTGGATTAGCGCATCCCCAACCCGGTCGGTTTACCTCCTCGAGTCCGCGTATCTGTACCTTCGTCGTTTGCACGTCGTACAAATCCCTTAAGCGAGGCTGCAATAAAACACGGTTTATCGTTCGCCAAATGCATCTACGTGTGAATCATTTTGAGACGGTCGCTTTCCCAAAGATAAACTGGCTGCTTGTTCTCGGTCCACCGGGTTATCGTCGCTCCTCACACCGATAATGCGGCATAATTCCCGACCTGTTCGCGCGGGAACCGTCGAGAAAATATCGATTTTCTAAATTTTCATTCTATTGGGTTGGCAAGAAAGTAATTTCGGCATTTTAAGGTGAAATAATGAACTTTAATCAATAGAATATTTTCCATATTGTTCGATGATCTTTTGCCATCTTTCTGCTAGCTTCATAATTCCGCGCTCATACAAACTTCAAAATTTTCCCAAAATTTTTATTTATTTCACTTTAAAATACCGAAATTAATTTCTTGCCAAACCAATAAAATTTTGCAGCTAAAAACTTGAAAATTCTTCTTCCTCCAAATTCTGTTCAATAAACAAAGTATTCTAGCGAAGGGGTGGCTGACGATCGAAGAAGGAATAAGATGGCGCTTTATTTATCAATTTTTTGAAATATATTTCTGAATGTTCCTCTTGTAGACGAGTCAATTTTTCTATTGTTCCGAATGCAGCAGTTGTCCGTTTCATTAATTCGCTAGGAGAGAGAACTCGAATGATCTTGATAGTCTGGGTCGAAATAGACCCAGACTCCGACACGATCGTTGGGATCAGGATGATCGTAATAATTGTGAGGAATCTTGACTTTTTGTTTGGATTTTTCAAGATTTTAAAAAGAATATAACGCTGCAGTAGGTTAGCCGTCGGCCTGCGACTGAGAGATTAATAATGCTGTTCTTAAGCCCGTATTATGCGAGCTCGGTAATTATGCGAAGCGTAATGCAATGCGAGCCTAAAGCAGTATACTTGGAAATGTTACTGCATTGAATTTATTTATGAACGTATTTTTAGAGCGGGATCTCTTTGTGGCACTTTTTTGCCGTCGCTCCTGTAAAGCTACTGGTTTAACGACGCTACTTTATTTCGTGTTTTGTGGCTGTTATATTCATTATTATTTCAGTGAGAACATGATACTTTAAACAGTATAAGTATAAATAGCATTTTCAAACGATAATCCCTTAAATTCCCTATAGAAGATAGGAGATTAACGACGTAGCAACTATAACAGAAGAAAAGGACAAATCTTCCGAATTTCTTTTGCCCGTTTAAATTATAATTTTATGCTATAGTAAACAATGCAAGTATTCGATATTTTGCACTGATATTTTAGAGAAGAATTCCTACAGTGCTAATGAAAATAAATTCTTAGAAACTCGTCAAGCACACGCCAGTAGATACAGTCAGCCATGACCAGACCAGATGACTGCAATAAGAGCCGAAGATACTCGCAGTAACAGATTTACTATCATTTAACACATCGATTGGCAAAGTGACCGATCAGTCACATGGTGTGTAATAGTATAACGAGGAATCCCAATGCCAACGGACCAATCAACCCCATGTCTATTTTTCTTACTAAACAACATTCGAAATTTAATTCGGTGCTCGGTATTACACTCGATAATCTCATGAAACGATTAAATAATTCCTTATTGTACCGCGACCATGTTAACACTAAACCTACCGAGCCTGAAAAATAACTGGTACATGTTTCCTTATAAAAATGACCAGATTGATTTTATTTAGACTTTATGGGGTTCCTATTGTAATACGTGCTCTATTAAAGATATCTGTACAACCATTCCTTATGAAATCATTTTTATTATATCAATAATCGTAAAATAAAAAATCTGGAACCGGTCATTTTGACCGGTGATGGTAGGTTTAGCGATAAAGAAGGGACACTATATTTTTTAATTCTCATAGAAATTCGTAGCGTACGAATAACTTTCTCAGCTCTCTTGCAAAACAAAACTTTATGCGGACCCTATTGTAATACGTGCTCTGCTGAAGATATCTGTACACAACCACTCCTTGAAATCATTTTTATTATTTCAATACTTGTAATCTAAAAAATCTGGAACCGGTCATTTCGACCGATGGTGATAGGTTTACTGTTAAACAAGACTTAGAAGCCATAAAAATCAGAATTATATGGAGTTGTACGTGTTTCATCCTAGTCGTCGTCTAAGTCGTGCTATACAAGGTGTCTCTATTTGAATTTTATGTACAGATACAAGTACAAAAGAAACGAATATTTTCTCGATTGACGCTTCGTTTCCGAGAAGATCGAGAATCGTCTGACGCGTCTGATCACGATCAGCCGATTCTACTTCAAACATAATTTTCTCGAAAAACTTTCGTTCGCCTTGATTCGACTCATTTTTCCAAACAGAATCACCTCGTACCGTGCCACCTATCCCGAGACAGCCTGTACAGGGGAGTTGAAATTTTTGCAGCGTGTTTTGAAACCGTGTCAAGCAAAACTTAGAAGCAATGCAATTCGGGATTATACAAGTTGCATGAGGGTTGTCCTAGTTTGTTAAGTCATGCTATATGCAAACCACGTTAGAACCGCATCGCGTTACGGGAGGACTGTTACAATTTTCAACGTGTCAAGCGAGCAAATCAGGTTTATACGAGGGTTGTCTGTGAGCTGTCTAAGTCAATTAAGTCGCGCTACATGAAACTATGTTCGTAAATATTACAGTGTTATAAAAGAATTGAGTGTGTATCGTTGAAACGTTGCCTCTTAGCAGTCGGTACTCAACTGAAGAGGCTTTGGAGCCAGACACGATCGTGTCACCCTACAATTACTAACTCATACATAGACTGCGAATCTTTACGCATTTATAACGATAACGGGTACTTGTAATTTGAAACAGGAGAAGATTTCAAAGAATCGAAGAGTGTCGATACATTACTTCCAACATACTCAACTGATTAAGGGAAGAAAGACATCCTTAATTGCCTGCTGTATCCAGCAGTGATTGCAGACAATTTTTACTTTTTTTGCACAAAAATCCGCAGTCTACTCATAAATTTTACTGTGTCAGTCTAGTTCTGGTAGATTAGCCTAGTTAGCCTATGGGTAAAGGTCGGTTTATGTTAGCCAGCCAGGCGTCTGGCTGCGTCTGGCGCAACACCTTTTTTTTGTGCCACGCACAGCAGGGAACCGTCAACGCGCTCGAGCTAGATGGACCGACAGTCTCGAAAATTTAGAAAATACTGGATACAAAACCAGGGCAGTAAGGTGCTGCCGGACTGACCCGGACTGGGAAAGATAAACCGACCTTAAAATCGACCACCAGGCGCGCAGCTTCTCCACGAGAAGGGGGTTCGAAAACGGGAGGCTGAAGAGAAAAAGAGAGAAGTAATTAGGTTGGCAACTGAATTCGCAACCTTTCGTTTCGTATTTCTTTTATTGTATCATTATAACCTCGTTGATCATTCCGTTTGAACTGTATATCGTTGGAAAGCTCTGAGAATTTCGCGATTAATTTGATATAAAATACTCGTGCATAAAAAATATATATAAATGACTACGTTAGAGAAAATGTGGAGGTCACGAACTTGGTTGCCAACCTGATAGATAGAGAGAGAAGTAGAGAGATAGAGAGGGAGAGAGAGGGAGAGAGTACTCACGTCCCGTTATCGGCGAGCGCAGGCTGCGGCCAAGCACGTGGCACCGGCTCTTCCTTGAGTATCTGCCTCATGTCCTGAGGCGCGAAAACGAGCGGTGCCCGCGGGTGGTGATGAGGCGGTGGCGGTGGCGGAGCTACGCTCGCCCCGTAGAGTTTGCGTCCCCAGTGTCCCTCGAGTTCGACGGGGCTTCCGCCGCCGGTGGTGGTTCCTGTGCCACCCCCAGCCCCGAGTCCGAGCCATGGCGACCCCCCAGCCCCCACGATCGTGGAGCTGGGCAGGAGACCGCTCCACTCGTCGGACCGCGTCGTAAGGCCGTACGGGTTCTCCTGGGGCAACAGGCTTCTTGCTTCTCGTGGACACTCTTCGCGAGAGAATCCTGCTCAGGCTCGGACCGCTCGAGCCCGTTTTCAACCGAACCGGGAGTGATCTCTCGCTTCCTCACCTCATCAACGTCCGTAACAGGTGCTACCCCCTCGCAACATCCACCCTCTGCACGCTCGCCCGCCTCGCGACCCCAAATACTACCACCTGTCCACGCACCACGACCGCTGTGTTTTTCTCCACTGATCTATTCACCACTGTTCGCCGTTTCTTCTTATTTTCACTGTGGGTCCTACTCGACGACCGTCGTCGACGAGCCTCGTGTCCCCCGCGACGAAATATGCGAACGGTTCACTGAAAAACTGTCTCACTCTCGATCGTCGCACGCTGTCGCCCGTCTTCAAGGTTTAACCAGCAGCGAGGAAAATCTCGTAGACCCGGATACGAGGACTCGAAGGCTCTTCTCCTTCGATAGTTCCTTCCAGCTAGCTCCTCGACCGTGTTCCCCGAGCGTGTCCACGCGACCAGTCCTCGGAGATTCTCGAACGATCCATCTGGGATGGAGTAATCGAGGTGGATACGCGTACAGAGAGAGCAACAGTAATCTGAGCAGCGGGTTGACGGTGTGGCGTGGTGCGTATATCGTCGGCACGAAAGTGTCGGTAGGGTGTCTCGTGACCAGAAGAGAGGTCCTTCAAGGTCCCCAGCCGCGCGTTGCTTCCCGTTACGGCGCCGCTTGTCGAATGTGTCAGGGCCGGCACGAGTGGCGTGCAAGCGAGTCCCAACGGGGACGGGTCTCGCGGATCGAGCTAGGCGTGGCCACGCCGGACGCGCCGCTAAGGACAGCCCGCCGCGACCGACTTGCCCATCCCCGATTCTCCTCCAATCCAGAAACCGTACCTTGGCCAATCGGCGGACGACTACCTCG
The DNA here is from genome assembly GCA_028455805.1 of Lasioglossum figueresi. Taxonomy (NCBI): domain Eukaryota; kingdom Metazoa; phylum Arthropoda; class Insecta; order Hymenoptera; family Halictidae; genus Lasioglossum; species Lasioglossum figueresi. The sequence continues at coordinate 9,492,697 of CM052202.1, forward strand.
TTAACGACCACGCCCACCGAGCCGACAAAAGACAGTGGCGCCGTGACGGTAACGCGACGAGGCTGTCATTCCGGCGAGCGCCGCGGACGTTCCAGGGTGACGTCGCGGCTCCTCTCCGATCCTGGCGACTTCGACCCGCTGTCATTCGATGAAATCATTCGGGAACCGACCTACTTTTTCCACGATATCGCTCCGATTTGCTACCGTCTTCGTTATTACCGCAAAAGAATTAATTTCATTGGCTATTGAACGGGGTAGACTCGTTTTTCCAGGATTGCGAGGGTGCGGAACGCGCGTTCTCATTTCTCGATAATACTGAAATGGGGTTTTCAGAGTCAAAAACGCTAGATGAAAGATCGATCTGGGCCGCCATCGCTCTTGTAAGTCCTGTTTTTACGTTAAGAGGCTATTTTTGTCGCTACATGCTGTCAAATAATGCAAATTACGCCTTGTAAGCGTAAAAATTGGACTTTCGAGGGTGATAGCGGCCCAGATCGATCTTGCATCTAGCGACTACTGAAAACCCCCATTTTTGTATTATCGAGAAATGAGAACGCGAATCTCGCACCCTTGCAATTCTGCAAACGAGTCTAACCCCATAAGGGAGTAGACTCGTTTTTCCAGTATTGTAAGAGGGTTTTCGGTAGTCAAAATCGCTTGATAAAAGATCGATCTAGGCGATCTATCGCTCTCAAAAATCCTACTTTTTCGTTTACGTGGCGTAATTTGCATTATTCGGAAGCATACAACTACGCGTGTAGTTATTTTCATAGCTACATGCTGCCGAATAATGCAAATTACGTTTCGAAAACGTAAAAATAGAACTTTCGAGGGCGATAGCGGCCTAGATCGATTCTTTATCTAACATCTTTGATTCTCAAAAACCCCATTTTTGTATTATCGATAAATGAGAACGTACATCCCGCACCTTTGCAATTCTGGAAACGAGACTGCCGCCAAATCGCGATAATCGAACCAGCGCGACCTCTCGCGCGTGAGAGTTTTTCCGACGATGTATCTAGAAATCTTGAGCAAGTTCGATCGGTTTAGTCTCCAAAAATGGCGTTTTTAAAGAATAATTGATTTACAAGATACTCGATTTTTCTATAATAATCGTGTCATTTGGGATAAGACGTTTCTGGTTGAACTTTTGTGTATATATTATTAATTTCCACTAAACCGAAATAAAATTCCGTTTTGTTGTTGACAATGTACAGCGATTGTGTGTGTGTGTGGAGTTTATGTAGGCATACAGCAGATATAAATTACCGACCATTTGTGTATGTTATTAATTTCCGTTGAAGATATGGCTAACGAAATGTAGATAAAAAGACATACAGATAAAATGTAAATAATAAAGATATAAATTTTTCTTCTTCTCTACGATTATGAACTACAAAGAAATTCTAATCGCCGCAACCGTAAAAGAAATCGTAGTGCAATGGGTTAAGAATAGAAACCGATCGATAATCCCGCCGACGTTGGTGGCGCGATCCATGGATCGTTTTTGCCCGGCGCTGTCTCGCTTTCGATCGGTGTGTGGTACCACTTAACGAATTCCAGGGGCCGACGAAATGTAAAAAGCGAGCATAATCGACGTGGCTGGAAAAGAAAAGCGCGGCAATGACTGCTAGCCGAGTATTTGCAAGTTGGTATGCTGAAATATATCCGTATGGCGGAGTAGTCGCCTGCCCTTTTCGGTAGAGACGTCGACGTCTGGCTTCGGAAGCTATCTTGTGGCCGTGTGCAGACGTTTAATGGCAGGTGCGTCACGTATCGTGAAGAAACACCTCACTTTGATGTGGAAGCTGCCTCGAACTCGCACCTAGCCTGCTCCAGTTTTTATCGGAGCGTAATCAAGTACGAGGAAATCCATGGCCTCTCCCCCAGGACGCTGTCGAGAAGTCTCACTATATAGCGACTGGTCTACCTGATCGTCGTCTTGTCAGGTTTAGCGTTCTCGGTAATTTTCTACACCTGGTTATCACTTGTCTTCGAAGGAATCCGTGTTCAAAGAAAACCCTGTTTTCGTCGTTTTTCGCGCGTCCTCTTTCTCTCTTTCTCTCCCATCAACGGTTTGCCGAGCCTCTGGCATCATTAATTATCAGCCGAACGAAGCAACGTGACTCCTACACGCTCTCGAAACTTTTGCGTGCCTACCCTTCCGATCCTATCTATCGTTACGATCTACCGCTGTCGAGATCCTGTATCGCTTGTTTTACACGTGTTTTACACTGCGAGCCGGCCGGGTCTGTTAAACGCAGCGCCGTCGAAAAAGCGTTCGGACGTCTGCGGATATCGCCGAAAAATCTTGCAGGTATACAAATCCGGCTGCAGATTTTCGTGCGAATGCCCATTTTTGTCGAATTATTTTAAATCGGTTAAGTTCGTGTTTTTCGTTGATCGATTCGATTCTGACACGCTCTTTGGAACTCCCTGTATAAGAAGACCTCGCGAAGGCCTCGAAAGCGGTGTCGCTTGATCAAGACTTGTCTCCTACTCTACTTTACCCCTTCCACGATGCCACTCTTCCACTCCCCGGCGGCCAGCAGCCCTACGTTTTCGTCATGTCACGTGATTAATGCGGTAGTGACAGAGAAAGGGTAACTGTATTTCCCTCAATTCCCCTTTTCCGGTAAAATCTTTGAATATCTCAACGGTTTGGTCCTTTACTTGGTTACTTTCATCGTAAACGTTTAAGGGAGGAGACGTAAGGGCGTTCTCATTTCTCAATAATACAAAAATGGGGTTTCTCAGTTGTCAGAAATGCTAGATAAAAGATCCATCTAAGGCGCTATCGCCCTCAAAAGACCTATTTTTTCGTTAACGAGGCGTAATTTGCATTATTCGGAAGCATTAGGGGTGTGCGAGTAACCGACATTTCGGGTTCGAGTCGGGTCGGAAAATTTACCCCGATGGTTGGACCCCGACTCGACCCCGAAAGTTTATAAAGTTCGGGTACCCGCGATTTTGGGTACCCGAAATGGTAATCGAGTCTGGTCGAGTCGGGGCCCCGAAAGTTTGCAATATTCGGGTACTCAAAGTTAAAGTTGGGGCAAGTCTGCGATCAAATCAGCGATAAATAACTCTGTGCATACTACGATGTGTTGCTTGAAATCAAAGTTTAATAACCGATTACACTAAAAATACAATAATCATTCTACCAGTGAAAAATAAATATTGAACTGAAAAATCATAAAACAACATTATACTTATATAAATACAACTTTAATTCCGAGTACCCGAATATTGCAAACTTTCAGGACTCCAACTCTAGCGTTTTCGACTACTGAAAACCCCCATTTTTGTATAATATTATCGAGAAATGAGAACGCGAATCCCGCACCCTTGAAATCCTGGAAACGAGTCTACCGTCTTAATCCCTTTATTATCCATTGTTTATTAAGTTCTTTGAGTGCAACTGCAAAAAGTTGAAATTGGATTCAATAGACCGCGCAGCAAGAGCTCCTCGACGCGACCAAAATGCAACGTAAATCTCGAGTTCCGTGACACGCCGGCCGAGAAAGTAATTATAGAATTTGTCTGAATAAATTTCTGCGTTAAAAAGAATCGGTGGCAGTAAATCGTGAGCCCATGGGGCGAACGCAAAGTCGAGAAGCGGTAGTGTTTCTCAATATTCCCGCTCTCTCGTCGAAAGCCTATTACTTTTAAATTCGCTCACGAGAAGATCCACGTCTGAGAAACACTGCTGCTAGGGTGCAGGGTCTATCAAGTGAAGACAATACATTCCGTGTCGGGTAATTTGGCTCCTCGTCCTTTTTTCGTCGGCGACCTCTTCAGACACACTTCGAACGCTTTGCATTCGGAAACAAATGGAACTTTCGCGAAGATAATTCATTGACTCGTGCCTTAAAACAAGCATGAAGGTCTTTAATCATTCTTGGATATCTCTGGTTTAAATGATTGAACCCCCCTTGCCTATGATTTATTTTGCAGTTTCAGTGATTAGAACTTTCTTTGGAGTTCGTAATTTGCTAAGAAAGGAGAAAATTTATATCTATTGTATGCCTACATGCTCTCCAATAACTATACATTAACAAAACCAAAATAGAATTTCATCTCGGTTCAAAGGAAATTAATAACATACGCATTTATTAGACTCTGTTCAGAATCTTCATTACGTGTCTGGCACGATATTGTAGAGCAAGAGGTTGATACTGCTTCGGTAAAAATTAATATAACGCAAAAATACAGTTTGATTCATAAACTGCAATGTGTCTACATGCAATTTTCTTCGAAAGACAATTTTTCCCTAAATGTGCAAAATTAACAACGCTAAAAGCAGCTTTAAGATTTCGAACATTGTACACGCGTTCATTAAGCCCTTGCCATATCATTTTCTTTACAATTCCAGTGAGTAAAACGTCTTTATCCCCAAAGATTTCGTAGAAGGCAGAAGAAAATTTATATTTTTTGTATGGCTACATTTATTTGAATGGTTAAACATTAATTACAAACGAGTCAAATTTTGTTTCATGTAAAAAGAAACGCGTAACATTCATATTTATTAGACATTGTTAAAATCTTCATGGCGAGTCTGACTCGTTAAAATACGGTAACGGGTTAAAATATAAGGAAGAAATACAATTTTTACTGTTCCATTCGTTTTGACGCAACTCGTTCTAGCCGCTTGAAATTTCGATAAATGAAACAAAAAGAGATTTGACTGTTGTGAACCATCCACCCCTGCGAGTAAACAGTAATGTTATGACTTATGGTCCAGAAGCGCGTCCGGCGAATGTTACGCAGCGTAAACGCAGATCACTGTTCGTCGCATGATAGGATAATGAAGTTTAATGAAGGTCTGCAGGCGTCATTATGAGAGGTTCGAGATGTGCGCGTGCCAAACCGGTTCCACTCCCTCCTTTTTTTCAAAAGCTGGTCTCTCAAAGCCGTGATTCATGGGGCCCTTTTCGGCTGCCTAACAGCGTGTAACATTGCCATTTTATGGCAATGAGGCGAGCAGTCTGCAGTATGGGTGGACATTTAAAGGCGGAGCTGCTGCATTTGTCTCGCGAACGTTCGATTCGAATCGTCTTCAACAACTTTCTTAAGGAGGTAGACTCGTTTTCCAGGATTGCAAGGGTGTAAAATGCGCGTTCTCATTTCTTCATAATACAAAGATGGGGTTTAATAATCGATTAGATATGAATATATTTCAAAATGTAAACAATGTATTGAAGTGACTGTGAATTACCATTCGAGTGCTATGGGTTAACCTTCTAACTGGGGATGACGAATTAACCCACGGACGGCGGACCATTCGTAGAACTACATAATTAATCACGATTAGAACTGTTCATTATTTATCGATTTTTCGAAACACATTCTTCGAGGAACTTCTAGTGAACACACTAAATTTCCTATTGTTCCTAATACAACGACTGTTCAGATTACTTCTCCAAAATTCAAATTCGAACGACAAAGAAGTCCTATATCTGTGAAATAAATCGGTTAAAGGAGTAGACTCGTTTTTCTAAGATTGCAAGGGTGCAGAATGCGCGTTCTCATTTCTTGATAATACAAAGATGGGGTTTAGTAATTGATTAGATATCAATACATTTTAAAATGTGAACAATGTATTGAAGTGACTGTGAATCACCATTCGAGTGCTATGAGTTAACCTTCTAACTGGGGATGACGAATTAACCCACGGACGGCGGACCATTCGTAGAACTACATAATTAATCACGATTAGAACTGTTCATTATTTATCGATTTTTCTAAACACATTTTTCGAGAAACTTCTAGTGAACATTCTAATACAAAGAAGTTCCATATCTGTGAAACAAATCAGTTAAGGGAGTAGACTCGGTTTTCTAAGATTGCAAGGGTGCAGAATGCGCGTTCTCATTTTGATAATTCAAACATGGGGTTTAGTAATTGATTAGATATCCATATATTTCAAAATGTAAACAATGTATTGAAGTGACTGTGAATCACCATTCGAGTGCTATTAATTAACCTTCTAACTGGGGATGACGAATTAACCCACGGACGGCGGATCATTCTTAGAACTGCATAATTGATCATGATTAGAACTGTTCAGTATTTATCGAGGCACTTCTAGTGAACACACTAATTTTTCTATTGTTCCTAATACAAAGACTGTTCGAATTAATTCGCTAGAAATCGAATTCGAATGACGAAGAGTCTGTGAAATGTATGCCTGTGAAATAAATCGGTTAACACTAAACCTACCATCGCCGATCAAAATGACCGGTTCCAGATTTTTTATTTTACGTTTATTGATATAATAAGAATAATTTCATAAGAAATGATTGTATAGATATCTTTAGTGGAGCACATATTACAACAGGAGCTGCACAAAGTCTAAATAAAATCAATCTTGCCATTTTTATAAGGGAACGTGTACCCGTTACTTTTAAGGCCCCGGTAGGTATAGCGTTAATTTGTTCGTTTTCAATCCTGAAATTTCATTTTCATTATTTTTCCAACTGATACCAATTTTACTCACGTGTCACCAAGTTACCTTTGGTAACGTGATTTGATCATTTTTTGTCGGGATTATTATCTAAAAGAAACTTTGTGCAAACAGATGACTAGGATAAAATCATTTTGGCAACCTCCGCGTCTGCAAAGCCCAATCGACCACCACAAAGGCTGCCTAAATATTCAGCAAATCCAATAGTAAACGGTGTCAATGTGACAACATGTCTCAATGATGTCAAATGAACATCACCGCACCGACCAAATCCAATTACAAATCGGTAGGGTCGTGCGATTCCTCATTGGTTACGACTTACAGTCGCGATGGAACCGACCACAGTTAGCACAGAAGTATCCTAAGCCTATTATTGTGCTATGATAATATTTCGGTTCCAGTTTGCCTGTTTACTCCGCTCACGCGGCATATGTCTGCGTAAACGCGAGTGCGTCAATCTTATTTCTGCTAATACCACCACTGAACAAAAATCCATTGTTTCTATCGTAAATGTCTGAAAACAAACGTCCTGTTTTTCAAAAACAAAATATCTGCATACTTAAACATGATTAATAAAAATCGTTCTTCTTAAGAATCTAGAAACTCGCCTGACAAAATATTGTTTAAATGTGTTTACCAAAAATCATTGTTTCACTGGGAAAGGTGTTTCTCCGAGTTACTTCACTTTCTGCGACATTTCCGAGAGTTTCGCACAGTAAGACGTGTCTGCGACGATACAATATCCCCAGATATTTCACGAAGAAAGATGAATGATTTTTGCATTGAATCGGAGGTTTCAAAGCTGGTTGTTTTGCAGGAGAGTTGAAAGAGTCATTCGTACACTGCGAATTTCCATGAGAGTTAAAACTATAGAGTCCCTTCTTTAATAAAATTGAAATTAGAAATTTTAATAGAGAAGGTTATTGGAAAATATTATGCACGTCTCTCAACGCGGAAACCGTCCAATACAACAAATTTTTTAACAGAAACGAAAAATATATTGATACAACGCAATTATTGAATTTCAATGGCAGCTGCATGGCAAGAGTAACTTGGACAACTTTATGATATGATTATGATTGCATAAATAATCAAAATTAAAGAAAGTTCACTGTTCCGTACGATTTCCAGGAAATTCGTCACCGTCGAAGACCGCACGCCTCCTCGACAAAAGACGATTATGACCGGCTGATTTCTCCGAGCGGCAATTCGTGCACTTGTCGGAGTCCTTTCAGTGACAGTGCGAATTTGCGTGCGACGCAGGATATGGTCCTTTGAAAGCCAACAGAGGCGTGTCCACGGAGTGAACCGCATTCGCCCCAGCACGATGCTGTAATGTTATCCATAGGTGAAGGTTCCGCGTAGCACGATGCGCCCGCTTCAGGGGCACCGGCTCTCGTATCCTGCTCGTATCCTGCTTGAGAGGGGTCCTGCCAAAGATGTTCCAACATATGTGATGTTTATGTGGGGTGGCAGCCCCCGGCAGGCTCGCTCGAATTCTGAACATGTGCGTGCTGGAGCAAAACTGTCCGGAATTCTATGACGGAGTTTGTTTGCACTTGCACGCACCGCTTGTGAAGTGGATGCGTGATTACTTTTGTCTTCTAGGACCTGTCTGTCGCCTATCAGCTCGATCCTGTTGCCAGACCTGCGGCTGCTTCAATTTTAACATTTTTCATTCTCGAATAAATCTTTACTCAGCATCGGGTACTTGGGTTCCCGAAATTTTCAAAATTCTTTTCGAAACAATACTTGTTAACTCTTTGGCGTTAGGTGGGTTAAAAACTGTCCCACCTTTCGCTTACCTGATTATGCATAGTGGGATATATTTTAATCCACCTCGAAAAGTTGCTTATATTGATATTAAAAAATATTCTGTGCAACTTGGGTTCTTATTTTCTTTGAAATCGCGTGCCTCAAAGAGTTAAAGAATGTAAAAAACCAATTTGATGAAGATCCACATTAGAACAAGCTTCGAATTAAGATTCTACCAAGTAATTCTCTGGCCTTATTGTTGCTGACTATTTCAATTGAATATAATAAACTTTATTTTCATTAATTTCGACATCTTTCGTCTTCTAGGACCTATCTGTCGTCTGTAAGCTCGATCCTGTTGTCAGACCTGCGGCAGCTTCAATTTTAACATTTTTAATTCCCGAATAAATCTTTACTCAGCATCGGGTACTTGGTATCTCGAAACTTTCAAAATTCTTTTCGAAACAATACTCCTTAGAGAACATAAAAACCAATTTGATTAAGATCCACATTAGAACAAGCTTCGAATTAAGATTCTACCAAGTAATTCTCTGACCTTATTGTTGCTGATTATTTCATATTTTCATTAATTTCGACAAAATCGTACAGCCACCTAGCCGATTATCTAAAAACTAGAAAACGGGGGTTGAAAGCTAAAAGTTTATGGATTTTTCGGATTTGTAGTAAGTATGGCTGGCTCCACTGTTTAGTAAATAGATTGCATGATTATAGTACAGAGTCGCATTCACAAGTAAATGACAATAAGAGCATCACCGCACGGAAGCATTGTGCACGTTCGTTTACTTCGAGGTTCAGCATTTGGTGTAACAATACTGCTGATCAGCGCATCGATACACAATTATAATGATAATACCCGTCCTCTGTTCTAAAGGGGGAGTTCGCGGGGGCGCGCAGTGGCCCCCAAGGGGTGCTCAAGTTTTTCGGCAAAAGTTTTTCCAACGCAGATGCGTCTCTGGACAGGACCATTTATTAGCGCGGTTATCTTGCTTGTATGCTCCCATTCAAAAGGGCTGGACAACAGGTTGCCGCGTCAACGTCATTAGGCATTGCGTTTTTGTTCCACGCCCTTTGGGGATACCTTTGTAACGATAACAACTGCAAATGTTTCTTCGGGTACTTCAAGAACTAGTCGATCTTGAAAAATCATCGCCAATAAGTAAACTTATAAACAGATCTTCATGCATTTATATCAGACACGAACGTATTCGATCGCACAGCATGAAATGTGGGATTTCAAATGTGGGTATTCAATGAAAAATCGTTCGATCAGCTTTAATATTTTTAAGCTACAGTGAACCACGAAAGTATTTGAACGCACTTTAAAACGGTATAACTTTTTTTATGAGCGGACCAAACGACCTGACTTTTTTTAGCAATTAGAAGAATTGATTTACCAAATGACATGAAATAAAGATTTTGGCGCACCGTTTATATCTTTTTTATTAGAGCCCCTAATGAAGATTTAAAATATTCGTTTTGTAGATGTATGTTAGTTATACGCATGCTGGAAATTTCATCGAAATCGGTTGACGCAGAAAAAAACGGCACGCATCGAAAGATGTAAAAATCTGTGGATTTTAAACAGAAACTGACAAAAAGTCACGAAAAACTGATTTTCACCACATTTAACCACTTGTAGCTGTTGGGTATGTTAATCGATTTTAATGAAATTTTCAGCACGTGTATAATTAACATAGATCTACAAAACATATATTTTAAATTTTCATTAAGGGCCCAAATAAAACAGTTCTAAGAAATGCTGTTTTTATTCTTGCAAGCAACCTTGCAAATTGTTATTTTGGGAATATCTTTTTTGCAGATAATTTAGTAAACCAATGCTTCTAATTGTTTACGAAACATCAGGTCGTTTGGTACAATTACAAAGAAGCAATACTTTTTTAAAGTTTCGTGGTTCACTGTACATCAAGAACAAGTTCCGCTTTGATCCTTTGAGATAAAATTTTCAGCACTTGTATAATTAACATAGATCTACAAAACATATATTTTAAATTTTCATTAAGGGCCCAAATAAAACAGTTCTAAGAAATGCTGTTTTTATTCTTGCAAGCAACCTTGTAAATTGCAATTTTGGGAATATCTTTTTTGCAGATAATTTAGTAAACCAATGCTTCTAATTGTTTACAAAACATCAGGTCGTTTGGTACAATTACAAAGAAGCAATACTTTTTTAAAGTTTCGTGGTTCACTGTACATCAAAAACAAGTTCCTTTTGATCCTTTGAGATCGTATCTGTTTCAGACCACGAGTGACGCGCAGATCGACATTAATTTTCATTGAACAAAGATTAATGACACGACCCTGCATACAACGAAAAAATTATCACTGTTGTTTGGACATTGTGCACGTGCATTTAAGGTTGATTTTAAATCCCCTCGGTATATATAAATTTCAACTTTTGAGCAGCACATAAAAATAACACGAAATTTGGTGGTTGTAGATCGTGTTCCGAAACGAACGGGAATTTAACGCGAAATAACGATCGAGACGCGTGTGTAAAGCAATGAATTCGCGTCGAATCAAATATTTGATGGGGCCAAAAATTTCTATACATTTTGAGAAAGTTCGAGGTAGCAGTTCATGATTTATTCCACGCAGGTCCACGGACACGGTACTGCGACCACGAGGAAAAACTCCGCCTACCACGATCGGAGCACGCGTCTGTTTCCATAAAGCAAATTATTTTTATATCCGGGGATCTACGTTCCCGTGAATTAGTGATAAGCTGGCACGGTCACTCGATACCTCCCTGTCCATACTACGATCCCTATGACATATATCTATAAGTGAATAGAACCGGCTGAACCACGGTTACGTTTTTCCATTTTCCTCCAATACCCATAATGCGTGAGATTTCCTTCGCTCCCCTCTCATTGTCGCATCTCGTTTGTCATTCCTTCTTTTTAGCTCTGATGACAGTTTTTCCATTCATTTCCTGTCAAAAATCTGCGCATTTACCAAAAAAAATTTCCCTTTTGAAATGCCTTTTATATTCTATTTTTCAAAGTGCATTCACATTCTCAACAGTTTACTTATCGTTCGTTGATTATGTTATTGCACGATGTTGTTTCGGACGCACAGTGTTTCGCGAAGTATAAGCTCTGTAATATTGATAAGAATTACAAAGTGCATTAACGGAGAAAAAGTAAGTCATACCGTTGCAAATAATTATTTCAGAGGGAACGTAGCTGTTAATTGCGGCCGCTGAAAAATTGAAAAGGCCTCGTCGAATACGATGAAATATTGACTCTTCCGGGGTAGCTGCACGTGTCGCGTACGCGATAAAAATACTTTATGTATCCGCGTGTATTAAACATCACTTAATTAATTCGTTACGCGATTTCGAAAAATGTTTTTGCAAAATTCCTTGTGAATTTTCGTTGGTAACGTTTTCGAGTATTATTTGGAGTGACGAAGATATTTGAGGTGGAGCTCGTGGGATACATTGTAGAGTAGTCCGGGGCTAGTTGACTAATGGGGTTAGTCGACTAATCCATTGTCATTGTAATACTATGAAGTAGATGATGCTGCGTTCCGCGATATTGAAACATGAGATGTTTCATGCAATGACTAGCTCACCATGTAATGTGTTGTCGTGACCGAAACTTGCGTGTCGTGCCAATAAGAATAAAAGATCTATAAACATCGGCGGTAAGTATTATAAATTCTATTTTTGTTTCGACTATTTATCAAGTTTTGTCCATTAAGTACTTGCTTGATATTTTTTCATTATTAGTTTATGGAAATATGATACAGTGACTATAATTTGAGGTATTTCATTTTATCCGATGCATCGAGGTTATTCACGTGTGGCCCTTGCAATGATAAAAATATCGGACGGAGCTACTTGACTAAGCATAGAATTTATCTGCAATGAATCTTGCATTGATAGCGTGTGTGGTGAAAACTGAGTGCAGTGCACACGATGCAGCAAATGGGCTCACGAAGAAAGATGTGTGTATTAACTGTGACTCGGATGATAATTTGTAAGCCTACTTTGGCTTAATTTTGCCTACAAATCATCATCTGATTCGCTACAGTAGATATGTATCAACAAATAAAAATTTAAGTACTGTTAATACTATTCTTTTTTCTTAAACACTTAAAAGTAACTTTTAAGTCAATTAACCCCATCAGATACGTCAACTAACCCCATAACCGTGGTTTGTTGATTTATTGCTCTCACTAATCTAAACTTGATTAAAACTACAACTAGCTTCAATCAAAGCGATTTTCAAATTGAAATCTGTATACCCAAGTCAACGTGCAAACTTTTGGTGTACAACAAGTCAGTAAAATACTAATAGTTCATTGGTAAAAATTAAATATGTTGAAAATTAGTCAACTAGCCTCGGTCTCCCCTACCGATCATACCGAACCGAACTAAATTTTTATTTGATTTGCACAAGTAGATTAAACAAATATTCTCCTGATCTTTTTACATCGCAGCTATTACCCATAGATTAGCGACTAGTCCAGTGTCTCTGGCATCCTTTCTGCGTTTGGAGGTTTCAGTGAATTCGTCAATGTACATGTTTGAAAATGAGTTTGTGTGGCAGGATGAGTGGTAATGAGAAATTCTTCAGGCAAATTTAATTCGTTTCCGATGGCGGCGAGTGTACGAGTGCACGAGGAAAGACACAACTATCTACGTGGACCACTATCCTGTCCCTTGTACACGTTCTGAACGACAAATCAGCAAAACATTAATGGTTCATTGGTAAAAATTAAATATGTTAAAAGTTAGTCAACTAGTCCCGGTCTCCCCTACAGATCGTACCGAACCGAACGAAATTTTTATTTGATTTGCAACAAGTAGATTAAAAAATATTCTCCTGATCTTTTTACATCGCAGCTATTACCCAGAGGTTAGCGACTAGTCCAGTGACTCTTGCATCCTTTCTGCGTTTGCAGGTTTCTGCGAATTCGCCAATGTACAAGTTTGAAAATGAGTTTGTGTGGCAGGATGAGTGGGAATGAGAAATTCTTCAGACAAATTTAATTCGTTTCCGGTGGCGGCGAGTGTACGAGTGCACGAGGAAAGACACAACTGTCTACGTGGACCACTATCCTGTCCCTTGTACACGTTCTGAACGACAAATCAGCAAAACATTAATGGTTCATTGGTAAAAATTAAATATGTTAAAAGTTAGTCAACTAGTCCCGGTCTCCCCTACAGATCGTACCGAACCGAACGAAATTTTTATTTGATTTGCAACAAGTAGATTAAAAAATATTCTCCTGATCTTTTTACATCGCAGCTATTACCCAGAGGTTAGCGACTAGTCCAGTGACTCTTGCATCCTTTCTGCGTTTGCAGGTTTCTGCGAATTCGCCAATGTACAAGTTTGAAAATGAGTTTGTGTGGCAGGATGAGTGGGAATGAGAAATTCTTCAGGCAAATTTAATTCGTTTCCGGTGGCGGCGAGTGTACGAGTGCACGAGGAAAGACACATCTATCTACGTGGACCGCTATCCTGCCCCTTGTACACGTTCTGAACGTCAAGTCAGCAAAACACTAATGGTTCATTGGTAAAAATTGAATATGTTAAAAGTTAGTCAACTAGTCCCGGTCTCCCCTACAGATCGTACCGAACCGAACGAAATTTTTATTTGGTTTGCAACAAGTAGATTAAACAAATATTCTCCTGATCTTTTTACATCGCAGCTATTACCCAGAGATTAGATACTAGTCCAGTGACTCTTGCATCCTTTCTGCGTTTGGAGGTTTCAGCGAATTCGTCAATGTACCAGTTTGAAAATGAGTTTGTGTGGCTGGATGAGAGGGAATAAGTAATTCTTCAAATTCGTTTCCGGTGGCTGCGAATGTACGAGTTTTCGAGGAAAGACACAACTATCTACGTGGATCGCTATCCTGTCGCTTGTACACGTTCTGAACGTCAAGTCAACAAAACACTAACGGTTCATTGGTAAAAATTGAATATGTTAAAAGTTAGTCAACTAGCCCCGGTCTCTCCTATACTATGGAGGAGGGTTTTTTTCCGAAAGCGGTCTCGAAGAGTGAGTTACACTTTTGATAATTTTTAGTACGCTCATGGAGGTAGAAGCCGGTGTGGCCCTACGGCCCTCATGGGTGTCCTAGCTTCGACTAGCATTCTCCACCCTCGGATCACCGTATCGCCTCTCTCTGGAACGATTTCTCGACCTGGATGCATCGTTACACTTTGGCTAACTGGCCGAATTCCCCGCGTTCATCCCCAAAACGATCGGCTAACGACTCAGCGCACGAGCATTCCCGCCCCCTCGACGAACCTCGAATGAAATCGCCAATGTACAGGGTCAGTGGTAATTCGGAGTACTTACAATTAGTGGCGATGTCGATTACTATCCCGCAGAACCTGCGCCGGGATGTGCAATCTACACACTATTGTTTCGCAAACGAGAATCTTATAAGTAAGATAGGAAATCCGCGCAATCGCTGATATTCGTAGCAATCAGGTCTGTACAGCTCGGTATCGCTGTTATTTTATCATACAAACAACTCGTTTATATTCTATGGGGATTCATCATTGTAATCGAACAGCTTCAAAATGGCAGGTTCGTCACGTTTGTTGAAAACAATTTGCAAAAGTCAAAATAATCATGTTGTAGAGCCTCGGTATCATTTTTCTTTATCATACAAACAACAGGAATCTTTTCAAAATTTTCTTTCAATTTTTATTTTACATGAAGGTCCAAGATCAATAATTACACTATCTAGTGATGTGCAATCTCCACACTATTGTTTCGCAAACGAGTATCTTACAAGTAAGGTAGGAAATACGCGCAATCGCTGATATTCGTAGCAATCAGGTCTGTAGAGCTCGGTATCACTGTTATTTTATCATAGAAACAACTCGTTTATATTCTATGGAGATTGATAATTGTAATCGAACAGCTTCAAAATGGCAGGTTCGTCACGTTTGTTGAAAACAATTTGCAAAAGTCAAAATAATCATGTTGTAGAGCCTCGGTATCATTTTTCCTTTATCATACGAACAACACGTATCTTTTCAAAATTTTCTTTCATTTTTTATTTTACATGAAGGTCCAAGGTCAATAATTAGACTATTTAGTGATGTGCAATATCCACACTATTGTTTCGCAAACGAGTATCTTACAAGTAAGATAGGAAATCCGCGCAATCGCTGATATTCGTAGCAATCAGGTCTGTACAGCTCGGTATCGCTGTTATTTTATCATACAAACAACTCGTTTATATTCTATGGAGATTGATAATTGTAATCGAACAGTTTCAAAATGGCAGGTTCGTCACGTTTGTTGAAAACAATTTGCAAAAGTCGATATAATCATGTTGTAGTTCCTCTGTATCATTTTTCCTTTATCATACGAACAACACGTATCTTTTCAAAATTTTCTTTCAATTTTTATTTTCCATGAAGGTCCAAGATCAAAATTGGACTATTTAGTGAAGAAATTAGTTGGATGCAGCATAAAACAGTAAAATATCAAACATTCTAAGAATATTGTAAAAAATCAGCTCAAGAGATGAAATAAATTTTCATTCAACTTCTGTTTCCCAGAATCGTCGCAGAACATTTTTATTTCACATAAAGATGTGAATGTTGCAGTATTGTTTTCGAATAAACGTCTATGTAGGCTCTTGTATCTGGTAATTAATACAGGAAATTTTTAATTTGCAAACAAATACCCGATCTGCTAATAAGTGAATGTTAACTGCAACATCCCCGTAACTCCCGCAACGAGCCAATAATAATCGCCAGTCTCAGGTTCGATTTTGGCGAAGATCGGGCAAGTTCGCGATTTCTAATTGTATTAGGGTTGGATGTTCGTCGATATGGATCACCATCCGCTAATTCACAGACTCCGGTCTCGCGTGCGCTGGTACGGCGCATTAAATGTTTACGTATTTAGGGTAGGTTCGTATATATGGCGGAAAGTTGGCGAAGGGTTTGAGACAGCCGCTGCCAAACGCAGCTAAGCCACGCACGAAACAAGATGAGGAAGAGGAAAACCGAGGGAGGGTGGGAAAAAAGTGTGGAACGACGAAGAACAGAAACGGCGCCGGGGAGGAAACGTAGGTGGAGGTTTCCAACGTTGTCGACGGGACGTGTATCCGCTGGATTGCGGCCTCGTTCGGGAATCCTCATGGGAAGACGCCATCTTGTTCTCCTATGTAGGTATCCACTGCCCGCCGACCCGGTGTCCTGCCACCCCTTTGCATAAACTTACGGACAGACGATGACGTCAGGCAACAAAGGCGTTCAACTCTGGTTCTGATATCGATTTGATATTCGTGTCCTGCCGCTGGAACTTCCGAAAACACCTGGAAATACCAATCCCGTCTTACACGTCCTCCGACACTCCGCTACAGTCACGATTAAGAGAAGAAATCTGTCAAGAGAATAGACGCCACTCACGAGTGAACATATTAGGTGTGCAAATAAGTTCTCGGCCTTTTTTCGTCAAATTCAATATTCTCTTACTTAAAATACAAGTATGTTTTAATCTTCCACTTCTCGGCCAGACGACGAATTCCCTGATGAAAAAAAGATGGTGATTTTGGTTCGATGAAGTCTGCGAGGCATTTTTCGACTTCTTCAACTGTTTGGAAGAGTGTATCCATCAAATGATGCAGCGATCGGAACGAGTGATAATCTGACAACTTCCCAGCCTAACAAATCCAGAGCGTCTCAATTCGTTGCTTTCCGAAAGCACGCGAGGAACCCAGCGGCCCTCTTTCTGAATCCTACCGAGCTTTTTTAAACGACTGGAAATGTCTTGGTGGGTAACTACTAATGTAGCAGCAAGCTCCGATTGCATTTGGCAAGGATCTTCGTTCAGCAACTGCTCCAAATCCTTGTCTTCAAATTTTGTTGGTCGTCCTCCTCTTTCGCCATCCTCGAAATCGAAATTTCCACTACGGAACCTTCGAAATCGCTTCTTCACGGTACCGATGCATACGGCATTCTCTCTCAATGCCCGACAAATCATCCCCAGCCTCGAAAGTATTTTTTTTTCAATTCGAACGAGAAAAGCATACAGTGCCCAATATGAACGTTATTGCAACCCATTTTGGTCAATGTGCTCACGATGTATATTTTATGGTTATGTTAATTTGTTGATTCGGAAAAATAGTCTACTGGTATTATATGACACGAGACTTGAAAGGAAAATGTTTTCGTTCAAATATTCAGTACAGGTGTTTTTATTCTCAGGCCGAGAACTTATTTGTACACCTAATAATTTGTATCCTAACGCTGGAACTTTCCATACCTCTTCACTGTAGTCGTAATTATAATCGAATATATGGGAAGCTTCAATTTTCCAATCTATGGTAGAATTCGTTCGCATAGAAAATTTTTTAACGTCCAACTTGTAGAATTCTCGAGTAAAATCGTGTTTCCAATCGGCGAAAGAAACGTTCCACCGATTCCGATTTGCAAACAGGCCATCAAAATTGAAACGAGGCCAAAGAACCATTATTACCGATTCCACGAAGCGCAATTATCGTTACAGAATCACATTCGCGTGACCAAACAATGGTCCAACGAATGAAATTTTGCGGTTTCGAATTACTTATAAGCCCGGCCATGATAAAACGGAGACGCGGCCGCGCAACGAGAATTTTACGACAGCTCCGAACGATAATTATGCAATGGAAAATCCGAACAAATCAACTCATTATCACCAATAGTCTCGGCGTGCATTTATGGGGCCGCCGGGTGAAATAACCGCAATAAGTATGCGAGCATGTGTCGCGTACAAATAATATTTTATTTATTAGATGGCAGCATGCGGAAAGAATCCTTCGGATCGCAATGTCGGCCCGGCATACACATTTTATCGGCTTTAATTGGGCGCCGCCGTTGCATTCCCGGTTAATTAATACGAAAAATTGCCAATGTTAATATCGCATGCATTACCTATTTGAAACGGTCTGTTGCATCGGCGCACGCCCCGATACACCCCGGAAGGTTCAGCCGGGCCGAGAGTTCGTTCGGCGTGGCCCCGATGCATTGTGGAATTAATGCATTCCATTGTAATTACCGAGCAGTTAGTCAGTTATGATTTCCGTACGATAATTCGAACTATTTCCGAATTGACTTCGGCGAGTAATTCATTTAAAATGCTGGCCGAGAACAAAAAACCACCCTTAACATTCCAGATCATTGGCCTTTCAATGACCCAGGCTGGAGAGGCAGGTTTATGGCTGCCAGCTTTTTTCGAAATGTTTTTCGAACTAGCCGTCGCAGCTTTACGGTCGGTTAGTCAAGGCGCAAATCGACGAGCCAATTAAACTGCGCAAAATCACTTCTTCCGTTCGGAGGACCCCGTGCGCCGAGGGGCGTGCAAATAACGAATTGAAAATCAATGGTATTACGAGATTATGCATTTATTGGTACAGAGCTAGTAGAGTTACCGATGCCCAAAGCAGTAATATCGAGTAATTGCGTAAACGCACCCGGATATCCCTCTGCGTTCTCCCTCCCCCGAAACCCCTAACGGAACCGCGAGCGGGCGATCACCCATCCGCGGAGTTTCACACATTCGTGCTGATCGCTTATCGTGGAACGAATAATAATCTCGGCTCTCTAGGTATTTTTGTTTTGACGCACACCGCTTTTGTTTTGACGCCGCCACGCTGCATCGCGCCACGCAGTTTCCCCAAACATTTACCGAAAGGTGACAGAAATGTTTGTCATACACGCGGCCGCAAAGTTAATCGCGTTACGATTATCGCCGAACGCGACACCCGGACGCAAGTGCATTTGCTAATTACGCGCACGTGACTCTGTAAAATATGCATGCATGTATCTTCGTGTAATCGACTCTGGACAGC
This sequence comes from Lasioglossum figueresi, assembly GCA_028455805.1. Taxonomy (NCBI): domain Eukaryota; kingdom Metazoa; phylum Arthropoda; class Insecta; order Hymenoptera; family Halictidae; genus Lasioglossum; species Lasioglossum figueresi. The sequence continues at coordinate 9,511,782 of CM052202.1, forward strand.
GGGCTCACTTCGAAATTACACGCCTATTGACATCTTTCGTTCCAATATCAGGAAGAGTGCTGCTAAATCAGTTTACAATTGAGCAAATTTTCATCAAGAATTAGTAAAAATTTAAGAAAAATTAAGAGGAGATGCAGGAATTTTGATTTAATTACTGCTCCTCGCAATTTGAATAAAAATCATCTTATTCTGCAAAGAGATCCATAGTCTATCAGAAACAGGTGATATTGCATTCATTTGTTATTGAACGAAGAATAAAATCGAAATAGTTCTGCTGATGGATAGACGATTGTTCGAAAAGTGTCATCTTTTGTTCGAATATCAGGAAGATCGCTGCTAAATCAGTTTACAATTGAGCAAATTGTGGTCAAGGATTAGTAAAAATTTAAGAAAAATCAACAGAGAAGATGGAGGTATTTTTGTTTAATTTCTACTCCTCGCAATTTGGATAAAAAAAATTAATTCTGCAAAGAGATCCACAGTCTATCAGAAACAGGTGATATTGCATTCATTTGTCATTGAACGAAGGATGAAAACGAAATAGTTCTGCTGATGGATAGACGATTGTTCGAAAAGTGTCATCTTTTGTTCGAATATCAGGAAGATCGCTGCTAAATCAGTTTATAATTGAGCAAATTGTGGTCAAGGATTAGTAAAAATTTAAGAAAAATCAACAGAGAAGATGGAGGAATTTTTATTTAATTTCTGCTACTCGCAATTTATATAAAAAAAATGTTATTCTGCAAAGAGATCGACAGTCTATCAGAAACATGTGATGTTGCATTAATTTGTCATTGAACGAAGGATGAAAACGAAATATTTCTGCTGATGGATGGACGATTGTTCGGAGTGTGTCACGTTTTGTTCGAATATCGGTAAGAGCGCTGCTAAATCAGTTTACAATTGAGCAAATTTTGATCGAAGAATTAGTAAAAATTTTAGAAAAATCAACAGAGAAGATGGAGGAATTTTTATTTAATTTCTACTCCTCGCAATTTGGATAAAAAAAATTAATTCTGCAAAGAGATCCAAAAGTCTATCAGAAGCAGGTGATATTGCATTCATTTGTCATTGAACGAAGGATGAAAACGAAATAGTTCTGCTGATGGATGGACGATTGTTCGAAGTGATTTGTTGCTCGAGCAATCGGCTCGGAATATTTCGCATTATTTACAGGGGACACGGTGACAGCAGACAGAATTGAAATGTCTCTGTTTGCGCCCAGTGGTAATCAAAGTAACATTCCTTACGAAAGGACAATGCGACAGGGTCTCGTCCGGCGACGTTCCCGCAATATTAGCCACCGTGGGATGTGTGTATTTCGCACATTAGCCTGTTTACAGAGGACTGATTCCGGGGCCCGTGCCCGGGACACATTGCGTGCAATATCCACTGTTTGTTCTACGCCTCGCTTAATTCGGACACCCTGTTTCCTTGTTTTCTCTGTACATTTGCCATTGCGCTAGTCGTCCGCGTTCAAAACGTCAAGAAACCTTTTTTTCCCCTTATAACAAATTTGACCCGCGGTCATGTGCGACAGGAATTATTTTTACACATTTTAGAATGATTTTTTGCATTGAATCGTGGGCTCCAAAGTTGATTGTTTTGCAATAGAGCTGAGAAAGTTATTCGTACGTTACGAATTTCTATGAGAAATAAAAAATATAGTGACGCTTCTTCAACACTAAACCTACCATCACCGGTCAAAATGACCGGTTCCGTATTGTTATTTTACGATTATTGATATAATAAAAATAATTTCGTAAGAAATGACGGAACAGATATCGTTAGTGCAGCACATATTACAATAGGAGCTGCTCAAAGTCTAAATAAAATCACTCTTGTCATTTTTATAAGGGAACATGTAGCAGTTACTTTTAAGCCTCGATAGGTTTAGTGTTAATAATTGAAATTATTCAACAGAAACTCTATGCAACAAGAGTATAACAGACACAAAAAAAATATCGACGCAAATAAATTATTGAATTTCACAGCAATCGCATAACAAGATTGGTTAGGATATTTTTTATAAACATTAACAATGAACGGATGCTATTGAAAGAATTTCTGCGTACTACTCACTGTTAAAACTGTTCTATAAAAACGTTTGGAACGGAAACAAACACTATAAAGATGCAAGAAAAAATCATAAAATTTCGATAGAGGACATTGACAATTTTCACAAGCGTTTTAAAGGATGCTATCCTTTAAATCCCCGAAACATTTAGATAAATAAGTTTGGAGCCTCGATCAGAGGTGTATGGTTAACGGCGGGTCCGTGGCGAGCGATATCGATTAAAATCGTGTAAGCAAGGGCCGAGTTGCTGTGCGCGCGATGCCAGAAATCTAAGGGGGTATCAGGAAAGTTGGGAAAAAGGGGGAAGAGCTCATTACGTACACACTAACAAAGCAGTAACTACGGAATCTCGGCCGAGGTACAATTATACGCGGAGGAATAAGGTTGAAATCGAGGGGGTAGCACAGGGGGCGTGCGACGGGCATGGCAACAGCCACAGTGGTTCGTCGGTGGATAGTGGTAATTCCGTCACGCCGTAAAGGTTGCTTTTTATCGTCTCCACCCTGCACGACCATCCAACTAGATCCTGCGGTCCGTGTCAGACGTCTAGGCATCCTCTGTACTACTGCTACTCTCGTACACCTCGCTTTCCACTGTCTTACACGTGCCGCTTGATTGTTCAGGTTTTATTATCACTCGTTGGTCCCCAACTACTCGTTCATCCGGCGTATACATCCGTGGTCACGGAAACGACCTATGGCCACCCTGCCCCTCCCCACAAATAAAACAACCGGTTAATCGCTTCCCGACACGCGGTACAAAAATTACGCTTGTTTACAGCACTGTCTCCGCCGCTGTTTGTTGCGTTAAGTCGTCGGATCGTGCCCGAAGGCGATAGACTCGTTTCCAGAATAGCAAGAGTTCGGGTTTCGCGGTATCATTTCTCGATAATACAAAAATTGGGGTTTCCAGTAGTCAAAAACCCTAGACAAAAGATTGATCTAGGCCGCTATCGCCATCGAAAGTTCTATTTTTACGTATTCGAGGCGTAATTTGCATTATTTGGCAGCATGTAGCTATGAAAATAGGACTTTTGAGGGCGATAGCGGCCTAGATCGATCTTTTATCTAGCGTTTGTGACTACTGAAAAACCTCATTTTTGTATTATCGAGAAATGAGAACGCATATCCCGCACCCTTGCAATCTTGGGAAAACGAGTCTACTTCTCTACCGATTTATTTCACAAACATAGAACGTGTTCGTCGTTTGAATTCGAATTCTAGCGAATTAATTTGAACGGTCTTTGTATTAGAAACAATAGAAAGATCAGTGTGTTCACTGGAAGTGCCTCGGAAAATATATTTTGAGAAATCCATAAATAGTGACAGTCCTAATCATGATTAATTATGCAGTTCTAAGAATGGTCCGCCGTCCGTAGGGTAATTCGTCATCCCCAGTAGGAAGGTTAACCCTTAGCACTCGAGTGGCGACTCACAGTCACTTCAATACACTGTTTACATTATGAAATATATCGATATCTACTCGATAGACTGCGGATTTTTATGCAAAATAAAGAATGTTCGTATCGATTCAAGGACACAGGAACCAAATAAAAATTGTATTCTTCTTTTAATTATCCTATTAAGCTGAAACTAATACATCCATGTCCTTGAATTGTGCATTGTGCGTTGTCCTTAAAACGCATAAAATTCGCAGTCTACTAATTAATTACTAAACATTTAAGTATTGCATGAGGAATTATATTCTAGGTCGAAATACTATTCTAGGTCGGAAGAAATGTCTAATTTTCGAGTTAAAATATCTCCGAGTGCAAATGGTTAAGGGTTTCCGAGTAAAAATATGAAGAGAAACATTTCAGTGTTTTCGGGAATGGGAACGATTGGTCAGTTATTTTCTGCAGCGAATCTGACGGAAGCGAATAAATTATTGCGGAAGAAGTGGTGGTGCTGGTAATGCGAAAACTGGAAAGAGAAAGAGGGAGAGAGAGAGAGAGAGAAAGAGAGAGGTAGAACGGGTGGTGGCCATTGTACACACTCGATCGGCAGCAAATGGAATTAGCCGGCGGTTTAGTTCGCTCGAGTCGCGAAATAGAGGTTGCATTTTTACCGGTGTATTAATACGGCCGGAAACATACTATGATCGGGCTTGTAATGCAACCCTGGGGGCCCGTGTGATATGATACATTTGCTTTGCATACAGGATAGCGAGAGAACCGGTGCCGGAAGAGAGAGGAGAGAGGGAGGAGAGAGGAGAGAGCGCGCTCGCGAGGGCGCAGAGAGCGACGAGAGGAGTGATCAGAGGGAGAGTGAAAGAAAGCGAGAAAGCCCGCGCAAATGCAAACGTGCCCGCGTTTCATAACAAGCTAACCAACACGCACGCACACATTGCGAGGTCGAACCCGATGGAATGGCGGAATCGATGCCGGATGCGGGGGTGGCATCGATGGTGTTTGCTTGTATCTATTCAAGCGATCCGCGCGACCAATTATGTCTGTTTATGCAGCGCTCAGTTTATTCGCACCTTCGTCGCCCAAGTGCAAAGCACACCTTTTTATTTCGAACGCATTCGCGACGCCCGACTTTTCATTACTTCCGTCCTTAACTGGATTAATGAGGCCGCCCATTCAAATCGCTGATCATTATTCCACCCTACCGATCGACGTTTAATGGTTTTTAAAAGTCTCTCGTTCGAAGCGAATGTGTGCACACAATTCTAACAGAATTATTTATTTTGCGTTTTTATTGGAGAAAATGGCTCTGAGGTCTTCATGAATTGTATGTAGGAACATTTTTTCCCCTTTATTTCTTTATACAGGTCGCATCAACATCAAGATTATTGATTAAACTATCAAGATTATACTTAAAAACAGTTAGAAGTACATTGTGGGGAGATCAGTTTGCAGCTGTTATAGACACGATCACAGGATGTGGTGAATATTCGTGGATATAGGAACATTTTGTTTTAATAGCTTTAAACGAATTTTTCAATGGCGTTTATTCTGGTGGTGGTTTTCGTCCAAAGAATCTATTAAAATAAAAAAATTCGAAATCGCTACTTCACCAAAAACTAATAGCTTCTTCGGTGCACCTACTTCCGAAAGACGCGAAAAGATCGTCGCACCAATCACGACCCTTTAAGAGCGACTTCACTCCGAGCGACTGCAAACAAAAATGGCAGCGACCGCTGACATCTGCGGGTGCTATTGTTCGGTTAAGAGCAAGACCAAACCGTGTTTTCAAACAAACCATTACCCTGGCGCGCCTTGATTAATTTGAAAAATTGCTCAGTGAGCATTCGCCCGCGCCAGGTATCGTTCCCGATGCGCATGGTAGCCCTCCAGCGTGCACAAAGCCGGCCGATCCAGTTGTTCTGGACAATAGTACTTGTTACGAAGGCAACGAGATGTCACCGACCGTGAATTAGCGCTGCGGTCGAGGTGGAATCGGGGTCCAGAGCCCCGAAGAAGGGGTTCGCGATCCCGAAGAAGGGGTGTTCGTGAAAAAAAGGGGTAGGCGAAACGATGGAGCAGGAATTCTGTTTCGTTGCGCAGTACAGATGCTGTTCACCGAAACACATGGCAGAGCGTTCAAGGTTTCTGCCTCGACTGCTCCAGGATTTATGTATCCTGACGCACTGACGTCACGACTGCACCTAGGCCGCAAATACCTCGCCGATAATACGTGAATCATTCTCGACAGGATCGACCAACCCCGTTTCGGTAACCTGAGACTCCTCGCGAGGGATTTATGTCGAGATATGACGAGCATCCACCCCCGCGATTCAGAAAGGCCGAAAGATTATCGTGATTAACTGGATTCTGGGTGCAGACAAGTCGGTGATGGTTAGGATCATTTTCCTTCGTGGGAGAAGATGGCTGATGGAGAGGATTACCGTTGTTTAACCCACTGGAAATGGATGTTTTTAACCGCTGCGCGATTAGTGAGAACTGGCAGCGCTCGAAACCTTTATTTATAGATTTTTAGTTTAGTACTTTTAAGGAACAGTTTTGCTCTTTTCGTTGAAGTGTATTTAATGATACGAGCGTAATGACAAATATATGAAATTCCTCATTTACAAAACACGATACCTACCTTGAATCGAAAAACAAAAAGATTCTTAAAGCATGAATAAATACATAAACATAATACAAAGGACAAATACAAGATTTCACATGAAGGCACCCTAAACTCTCCAATTTGAAGTCGCAAAGATCGAAGAAAGGTATAAATTTAAAATGGTTTTTCAATATATAACTGGATTCTGAGTGCAGACAAGTCGGTGATGGTTAGGATCATTTTCCTTCGTGGGAGAAGATGGATGATGGAGAGGATTACCGTTGTTTAACCCACTGGAAATTGATGTTTTTAACCGCTGCGTGATTAGTGAGAACTGGCAGCGCTCGAACCTTTATTACAGATTTTTAGTTTAGTACTTTGAAGGAACAGTTTTGCTCTTTTCGTTGAAGTGTATTTAATGATACGAGCGTAATGACAAATATATGAAATTCCTCATTTACAAAACACGATACCTACCTTGAATCGAAAAACAAAATGATTCTTAAAGCATGAATAAATACATAAACATAATACAAAGGACAAATACAAGATTTCACATGAAGGCACCCTAAACTCTGTAATTTGAAGTCGCAAAGAACGAAGAAAGGTATAAATTTCAAATGGTCTTTCAATATATTTACTCCTCAGCTAACATTTTTCCTGACATTTTGCGGGATGTTTATTTGCAGTAAAATTTTCGGATCGGCAGATACTTGTCAGCAAACCGGCAGCTATCTATCGGTAAATGAACACATGGTGGATGGTTACGGTTAGTGAGTACGGCACCCTCTGTTTGGATTACGGACCTGAAGCTTCGTTGGTGTCTATAAACAGAGAGGAAAGAGAGAGAAGGAGGAGCACACCACGAGTGGAGCACCATGGTTTCGCGACCGCTATGACAGATTGAGAGAAAGGCATCGTCCTTTGGTGACCAACGAGGCGTCTCGACCACTACACCCACCCCTAATGCGAGACAATGGTGTGCTATACTCCATTTCGCTGCATGGGCACCATGACGTCCATCTCCTTCCGACGTTTCCGACCTGCAACTCTTTATCGCTCGTGAAAGTCAACGATACGACACCGACAAACGTTGACACACCTGTCCATTTTTCTATCTTCAAACCAAAGCGTTTTTCATTCCTGACGTTTTCATTTGTGTGCAGCTACCATAACAGTAACTAGTAGTTTCCTTGATATAACTCTCGGACAACGGACGATTTTTATAGCTATATAATTGGAAATGCTTAGAACCGTTCGCAGATCTAATTAATAATTTTTTAAAATTTACTTTTAATGATATCTCGTGTAGACACATTAGTCTTTCCGATATCCTCAATGAAATAGTTATTCGGTTAGTTTAATTGCCACAAATTGAATACTTATATAATTGACAATGCTTAGGACCGTTCACAGCTCTAATTAATAATTTTCTAAAAATTTACTGTTATTGATATCTCGTGTAGACACATTAGTCTTTTCGATATCCTCAATGAAATAGTTATTCGGTTAGTTTAATTGCCACAAATTGAATACTTAAATGACAATTTGGATGTTCCCGGTCAGAAATAACTCCGGCACAGCACACGGAGGGTTAACTTCTGTACTACGATTTATTTTACGGTTATAATGACTAGAACGCTTCTCTGTGGTTCGTAATTTCCTAGAAGAAGAAGAAAATTTACGTTTATTGTATGCCAAGATTTTTTTAATGGCTAAACATTGACAACAATAAAATAGGATTTTATTTCGGTCCGAAGAATTTTAATCTGAAAGAATATGCAATACATACGTATGTATAACAAGTGTACCAACATTTTAACAATTTTTAGAGTACAGAATGATTTTTTTCGACATATGACAAATGACAACTGCGCTCAGCATGCGAATTTCGATTTTAAAATAAGCGTCAAGTAATGGACACACGTCAGAAAGGTGGAGCTGCTGAAAACTAATATTTGTTTTCCTCCATTACACAGTTTGCGAAAAGGCAGTATGTACATAACCGCTTTTTACGATGGTTGTTGCTTTTTAAATCAATATTTTGTTGGACCACTTTCACATTTCCAGTTCGAACAAGAAGCGCGAGAGAGTTTGCGGAACGATAAATTTGTTTAATGAAAATAAAACCGCGCGGGCCGCAACGATTCGCGTTTACGTCGCCGGTTCTATTGTACCAGACCTAATCAAAAGTAATACTACACGGGGATGATTTCAAGCGGGTAAAGGCAAATGCGATACGTAAGGCGTCCGCGATAGTGCTGCAAATAACGGTTGTTCAGATATGGCAACGACAATGCCAGACGGCCAAAATGCACGTTAGAGACGCCTAACTGCCGCCTCTTATTGAAACATCATCTCTGCTTACTAGTATGGAAACGACTGTCGACACTTATCCATAAAGCGAATGTCCTCGAGGTATTACTTGCCGGCGACCCTTTGTTCTCGCGGACCTTAACGATCGTTTCTTTGTCTTTTTCCTTCATGCTTCTGCTTCCAGAGTTGGCCTAACGCTGGCTACTTTACAGAACGATACGATGAAATAACGTTAATTTTTATTTCGTTTATCTTAGCCAGATGTTTATCGTTCTTTCTGTAGTTTAGCTATTTTCATGATTTCGTACAGTCGAAGATATGGTTTTAATAGGAAGTAATACTGTTTTTATAATCATGTATTTGCATTGTATACGTCAAATACGTAAAAACGTTTTAGGTCTAAGTTGTTTGCCTAAAAACAACAAATACTACGATTTACATTTATTTGTTGTTTCTCGATCGTATTTTTACGTTAACAAACAATAAAATGTGTTTTCGGCGCACCGTTCGATCTCGCTCAACAATTTACTCAACCCGCAATTTCGTAAAATGTAATTCTAGTAACGTAACCTCAACAATTTTTCTTCAACGTTTCGATCCTAATTCGGATCTTCCTCAGGAATTACTTCACTTCTGTGAAAATTAACTGTGATTACAACCTTTATATTCGTAAACTACTGACTTAAAATGCTTATAAAACACTACCTACTTGCTTCAACTTTATCTTTATAATTTCCAGATCCCTGGACGTTCAAAACGTTCTAAACACATTTGATACTTTATTTCTCTTTGACCCACCGACAACCAAAACCAACATAGCGCCATAGATGTTACGTTACTAGAATTACATTTTACGAAATTGCGGGTTAAGTAAATTGTTGAGTGAGATCGAACGGTGCGCCGAAAACACATTTTATCGTTTACTACGATTTACGATTGTTTTTACGATTTTATTGTCGACCACTGATTTTTAACACATCATCTACCGGCGATTATTGCATAATTTTTTACAGTCCATGGCTAAGGATTTTTTAGTAGGTCCTTTAACAGTAATAGCAATTTTAATCTTGAACGTTTGGGATCATTATATGAAATATTATTTTTAGGTTTCTTTTTAATATAGTGCAATTATTAAAAATCCTATGAATACTTTGTATAATTGTCTACTTATATGACAAGCACATAGCAATGTAGAACGTTTGGAGACAATTGTACAAAATGGTGGAGATATAATTTCTCAACGAATCTGTTACTTTAATATGTGAACTTCTGCAATCATTCGACAGTAACAATAAAATTTAAAGATCGTTTCTACGAGCGACACAACGATCCAGGAGACGAAACGGAGGAAGGGGGGTGTAGTTCGATAGGATGACAATGGTGCTCGCCATCGATCACCGGCGTAATAGGAAATGCACATATGACGAGGTCTTCATGGCTCGTTGCTCGTCGAAGTGAAGCCTAGAGGCACGCTTATAATGGAGAGAGCATTGCACTTGTCCGATCTGATGTGGTCTAAAATCTGACGCTCCCTCCGGGCACGGCCCCCTCGGCGATGGCCCCGTTTCCCCTGCAAGTAGCTGGCCCTGTATCTCTGCATTTAGCGAATTTGAACGATAGCTCCATTCGAAAAAGAGCGCGAGAGGGCTTTGTCGCGGGGACGCACCCGGGCAGATCCGATGACCGCATCTGTTTGCAATTGAAACAAGTGGTCCGATCTCCTCTTGGTTTCATTGGTTTATTGGTCACCGTTCGACCTGCCGCGACAATTCCAACGGTCCTCGAAATTTATTGCTTTTCAATCTGCTCTTTTTTTAGCGTGTACTTAATTATTCAAATGAGTGTTTCTACAAAAATCCGGTGAAATCTGAATAAATCCAATCCTGTTATATTATTATAAAGAAATATGCAGGATGTTTCGTTCATCTAATAACGAAAATATCTCGTGACGCACTGAAGTTACGAAAAAAATTTGTTTACAAAAATTGTCCGGTATGAAGGGAACGATCATATTGTGTAATATTTTCAGGATTCGAATGGTGGAGGGAGAAATTTCAAAGATAAATTAATTTTTTTAAATGGAACCATATATTTTTTTGTCACAACACGATAGCATTTTCCAAGACGAATTCAACGACATATCATATTATGTTATTTACTGTTACAAAACATTCTCGAAGTTATATTACGAATTTGTAACTTATTAAGTAGGCAATGGTAGTATCTGGTTACCAGCTATTACTTCGACGCTGTAAACAAAGATCGAATATTGAAAAAAATACACCATATGATTGTTCCCTTCTACCGAACAATATTTTTGTTGAAGTGTATTTAGTGGTACTGGCGTAATGACGAATATGAAATTCCTCGTTTACAAAACACGATACCTACCTTGAATTGAAAAACAGAAAGATTCTTAAAGCATGATTAAGTACATAAACATAATAAAAAGGACAAATACAAGATTTTAATACCGACCAATTTTTGTAAACAAATTTGTTTCGTAACTTCAATGCGTCGCGAGATATTTCCTTTATTAGATAAACGAAAGACTCTGTACATCAACTCGGTAGTTCTTATGCGAAAGTGCATTATCCCTCAGCAGTCGAAGGGTGACTGTCACCACTAAAAATTGCTGTACCATTATTCACAATATTGTTTACATTATTAAATGTTTTCATATCTAATCAATTACACATTTAATTATTGTGTGAGGTATTAGGTACACAAATTAATTCGTGGCCTTCACAATTATTATTTGTAATTTTGTTTTGAAAATGATGGGGATTGTTTCCAAGACTTGAATATGCTTTGGTTGTTTGTAAATGGACACCAAATATATGCACGAAGCCACGAATTAATTTGTACACCTAATATTATATCAATTTCGTATCTACAAAATGAAAAAAATCATATGCAATGGAATTATTCGAGATCGGAAGAAACGTTTAATTTTCAAATTAAAATAGCTCCGACTGCAAAGGGATAATATTCAAATGATATAGATGGGCAATGGTAGGGGTAAAATCAACCCCCATGGTTCAAGGTGCGACTTTAATTCACCTGGTACATGGACGTACAAAGCAAAATACCGGTGTCATCTTTTCCACTCTCAACAAACTGAACCTCGAAGCATCTCTCTGTCTAAAACATCGTCCCGAAAACATCTATCACTGTAAAACATCATCCTTTTTCACTATTCAACGCCTCAGAACTTCAAGCTACGTGCAACAGCTTTGAGGAAAACAGCCCCACAACACTTGGCCCGCCTCTCCACTTCCACGTCCCGTCCATTCTTTCATAAAACAGGCGAGATTAACGTGTCGCATTCTATACAATCTTCAGCTTTTAGCAGGAGTGTTCCGAGGAAGTAGGAGGGCAACGGAGGCCAGTATTCGACCGCTAATTCGTTCCGCTCGTAAACGTTTTGGTGGACCCCGTTCAGAAGCGTGTAAACCGCGACGAAAACCACGGACCATACGTTTCGGTTAGCCAACTTGCATAGTCGTAAAGGTATTAAGCAGCATGATGTGCTGTCATTGTCCGGGACAAGCGACATTACTTGCTTGTTTAGGTGGCAAGAGAGAGAGAGAGAGATAGTGAGAGGCGTCGGTGATGTACCTTTGCCAGATTTATGGTTCTTCAGAATCTCGCGAGACTCCTTTTCGAAAAGGGACTTGTGTTCAGCTTTTGATTTCTGGCAGGAAGCTGTTGGGTCACTGTCAGGTTGCTGTCAGCCCGATGGCAGTTCTGCTAAATTTGTTCGCCGGCACGAAGACCAGGAATGGGCGGGCACCGAGGGTGCGGGTGGGCTCCCAGGACGTTCAACGAAGGATAATCCTTGGAATAGACGATCATCCAATTACGGTGCTGGTGACCCGAGCGTCATTTGTATTCATTTCGCCTTCATCTTACTTCCTTGTTGCCACTAGGTACGTCTTGCCGCCGTAACACCGTGATCTTCCTCTTTTTCTCGTCCTGCCCCTTTTCCTCTGTCCCTGTTCTTCCATCGTTCTTCTTTCACAACTCTCTTACGCTATTTGCCCTCTGCCAACATCAAAGCGAGACATTATCCGACTGAGTGTTAAACAAAGACTTAGCCGGACTTTCGAGTGGGGCTTTCCCAGGGATTACTCGATCCCGGCCGTTTTAAAGCAATTAATTTAAACCCGGTTGCTGTGACCACACAGTCTCTAATCCTATCTATGAACGAAGGGTGAAACACTGACGGCTGTAAATTTTCGGCCCTCCGTGCCGTGCGTGCAAGCACAACTTCAGATACCCCCTTCGGTTCCGGAGAAATTTTGAATGTCACTGTTGCATAACATTTGCCATTTTTCGGACTCGTATGGTAAACCAACAAATGCTTCGGATCGTGCAGTTTGCGTGTATACAGCGTTTTTGGTATTTTTCTTTCTGTTTCCCGTAATCGATGCATCGAATTTTTATTTTGAATAAAGGTTCGCCAGATAGTGTTCATTCGTAAGAAAAATGACATGAATTGCCAATTTTTTTATTTATATGTTACCGACTTGGAAATGTAAAATAATTGTTATTTGGATACTGGTTTACCACAATTTGTATATTTATTACTATACTTTTTTAAATATATTTTGTGTTCTGTCACTTTTCTCATGAACGAACAATATATTGTACTAATGAAAGAATGTTAGATTCTTAAGAAAAATACATAAAATTGCCAATTTTGTAAATTATATGTTACCGACTTGGAAATGTAGAATAAGTTGTTGTTATTTAGATACTGGATTACCACAAATTATATATTTATTATTATACTTTTTAAAATATATTTTGAGTTCTGTCACTTTTCTCATGAACGAACAATATTTATTGTACTAATGAAAGTATGATAGATTCACAAGAAAAATACATAAAATTGCCAATTTTTTAAATTATATGTTACCGTCTTGGAAATGTAAAATAATTTATTGTTATTTAGATACTGGATTACCACAATGCGGTACACCACAATTTATATATTCACTATTATACTTTTTTAAATATATTTTGAGTTCTGTCGCTTTTCTCATAAACGAACAATATGCTGTCCTAATGAAAGAATGTTGGAACAACTAAAAATTTAGTCTACGCGCGCGCGCGCGCGCTTGAATCTTACGCGTCTACGTATCGTATCCCGAAGCAATACAATAACGGTCGGGGTTCCTAGGAGTACTCTCTTGGGTTTTGATAAATTTCCGAGCACGTTGCCATGATCGGAGGAAGAGCGAACAAATAAATCTCATCGTGATCTTGACTTTTAGCATATTTTGCCAATTAAACTACCCGGCGACGTTTTACGAGCGCCAGTCAGTTATTCCAACACTTCTCCCGCATTCCCAACGGTGTCTTTGTTTCGTTCTACTCGAGGTGAATTTACCTCGTTCAAAATGCAAATCCCGCATCGGTAAGTGAACCTGCCTTTAGAAATCGTGGCGGTGTACGGATTGAAATGATTGTACCATTTGCTTGACGGAGAAATCAACAGATCATCACAACGATATTCCTTTTACACCTCAGCTTACACCCTAGACTGCGGATGTTTATGCAATTTTCATTTTTTATAGACAATTCTTAAGAGAATGGAATAAAATAACATCCTATTTTTAATGGGAACGGCGTTTTTAGATCAAATACAAATAAAAATCGCAGTATGTTCTAGCGAACTTTATATTCTAGTAGTTTTTGAAAATTTGTATAGGTTATAAATACATATACATCCGCAGTCTAGTCATAACTTCTGAACTGATCGCAGTAAAAATTCGAAGAAAATCGTACGTTGCTGGCACTGCAGTAGTTATTGGCAGTTTTGACTTAACCCCTTGCCTTACGATTTATTTTACGGTTTTAGTGACTAGAACTTTTTTTGTAGATCGTAATTTCTTAAAAAAGGAGAATATTTATATAAATTGTATGCCTATATGTTCTCCAATAGCTGTATATTAACAAAACCAAAATAGAATTTTATATTTCGGTTTAAAGGAAATTATTAACATACATTTTTATCAGAATGTGTTCAGAATCTTCATCACGTGCCAGACACGATACTGTAAGTCAAGGGGTTAAACGGCAAATATTAAGAATTCCTGATATAGAAAATAATTTTTTATTGCTTCTTATTTATATTTCAAAGCAACGTTGTAAGTTTTCATAACAGAGTTCCACATATGACTGTTCGTAAATGTGCCAATGACTGTACTATTTGTCTTACGATTGTTATTCACTGAATATATTTTATAATAAAAGATTTATGACTCGTAAAACTGATTGATTTTGCTGAAAAATCTCTATTAGCTCATAATAATAGAAAGTTAAGCTCGTTTGAACATTTCAAAAGAGATAAAAAGGTTTTACTACGATTTTGGCTTAGGGTGTCAATCGCTACAGTTTCTAGTTAATGTTATATATAGTTTACGTTATTATACAGTTTATAGTTAATCGTACAGTTTACCCTATAAGATGTTTACATTAATAAGCTGTGCAGTCGTCGATATTGCTGTTAATTATTGATTCATTTTTTCGTGGAGTTCGATTTATTAATTTTACGTTTGTACTCGATTTGAGAAACGTAGCTTTCACAGTGATTAGAATACGAAACGATTGTTCTTCTAGACGTGATTATACTTGTACGGCAATGTTGTTATGGTAGTAAGATGTGCAGTTGCCGTTATGATTGATTCTAATGTTTAAATGAACGAGGTACTTAACTCTGAAGTGCCAGGTGTACACGCACGATGTAGAATCAAAAAAGTGTGTAAAAGATCGAAAGTATCGTTGATATTCGACGAGTCGCCGTGAAAAGAGGCAAATCAAGGGGGGAGAGGAAGCGTCTTCGGGAGTTGGGTCCAAGCCACCAGCGATCTGCTGGTTGGAGGACGAAGAGAAGCTTCTAGAACGTGGTTTAGGGTAGATAGGGGCGAAAGTCAGTGCACAGCCCCTGTGGGGGCCACTAGCTGGCTTCGTGCCTCCGTCACGACTTCAGGAACTCCTGCTGCCGACTCTGCTGAAAGCTGTACAACCTGAGTATCAAGGGGTGACAGGGGGAGGACTAGGGAACTGGTCACCTCCACACCACGATGGAACAATTCGTTGTCACCGCGAAACTGAGATTTGTTTGCTGGAACTTTGCCGGGGTTTGGAGAAGTGTAATGGATCGATAACAAGGTTCATTTCATCGAAAATTGCATTTGAATCCGACAGCACATACGTCATACGTTCAGGATGGAAGCAACATCGTGAGCAGACAGGACTTTCAATTACTTCTTGTACGTAATCCTTTAAGCAATAATTTAGTCTATTCTTATTTACTACCAGCTTTTTCCCGCGTCTTCGCTCGCACAGGAAACCGTTTAATGCCCTCGGAAAATAAAACCTTTCAACCCCTCATTCTCCCCTATATAATTTTAATTTTATGTCATGTCGCCATCTTAGATTTAAAAATTGATGCCATTTTTTGTAATTAACGTCCCAAGAAACCTCAATAACGACATCCATACCGATTTTTAGGCTTATTTGCACCATTTTACCGCATTTGTCAAATACAAGTTTGAATTGAATTTATAAGGAGTTGATTCTTGAAAAACTACGACGTACCTAAGGGTTATGACTATTTGGTTTATACTTAAAGTATATCTCTTTCGTCGTCGTGGCCCTCTCACGGCGGTCGCGGTGTGGGTAGTTTCGCGCCGCGAGACGTAAACGTTACAACATTGTCCCGAAACATATTTGGGGCTATCGGTTTCTACCGATCGATGATAATCTATGCCGTTCAATTCCATTTCGCTTTTCGCGTTGGTCGTGAAATAAGATAATAATTACGTACTTATATATTAGTTTCCAGATACATTTACGGAAATAAGACAACTTTAAAGCGAAATAATTGTATCGATGAACGTTAAGACCAAGTTTCAAGTAAATCCGACCACGAACGAAGTATTCCTCGTACAAACGTTGCAACCCCTTTTCACCCCCTTAGCGGTTGAATTTCGAAATATCCTTTCTTATCCGTTGTATAGATCGTAAAGGAAACCTCTGTGCAAAATTTCAGCTTTCTATGTCCAAGGGTTTAGCCTGGGCGTTGATGAGTGAGTGAGTCAGGACAACGTTTTTATAGATATAGATTGTCTGTTCTTATAATATATTGGGTTGGCAAGAAAGTAATTTCGGTATTTTAAGGTGAAATAAAAGCCAATTTTTTTATTCAAGCAATGAACTTTAATCAATAAAATATTTTCCATTGTGTAAGATGATCTTTTGCCTCTTTCTGATAGGTTCATAATTCGGCGATCATAAAACTTCTGGTCCTTATCGGCAAGAAACTGATCCAAGTGCGATTTCAGGTCATCGTCATTAGCGAATGTACGAGGTGTGATCAAAAAGTATGGTGTCCTTTTATTTTTATCAAAAAAATATTTATTTACTCATCAACATTTATGTTGCCCCCTTCAAAGTAATCCCCCTCAGATATGATACGTTTCTTCTGGTCAAAATTAAGCAGTTTCGGAACAAACTTCGCCGAACACGCAAAACATTTCTAACCTTTATGCTTCTCACAAACAAACAAAAAATGCTATATAACTGAAACTGTGAACATACGTGCGGGACGAGTGTACCAGCATAAGAACAAAAAGAAAACGAAAATCACTCCTTACTTTTAAGTCACCTTACTTTTTGATCACACCTCGCATTGCTACTCAAAGAGTTTTATAAACTTCGGAATAAATGGTAATCTGATGGTGCAATGTTCGGGCTATATTGTGGATGTGACATCACTTCCCAACCAAGCTACAATAATTTCTTACGTGTTATCAAAAATGTGTGTGGCAAAACACAATGGTAAAATATTCACTGATGATGATGACCTGAAATCGCACTCGGATCAGTTTTTTGTCGATAAGGACCAGAGGTTTTACGAGCGCAGAATAATGAAGCTATCAGAAAGATGGCAAAAGATCATCTTACACAATGGAAAATATTTTATTGATCAAAGTTCATTGCTTAAATAATTCTAGGCAACCCAATAGTCCAAAGTATGTACAAATAAACTGTGAAACAGCAAAACACAAACAATAAAGACAGAGACTAATTTGGAACGAATATCTGTTTCCATCTTGAAGATCTTCTGTAAACAGCCTTTCGAATATAAAGTAAGAAATTACACAGAACAAATGTATTATCCACAATCTAGTGCTGACAAACCATTAGATCAACATTATCTTCAGCAAAAAATATTTATTTTCCAATTCTATTCCTACATATTCTTCAGCATAATAGATATAATAGATTAGATGTCCCAGCACCTCTGAAAGATGATGTACACATACTTCTGTACGACACTTCGAGTCTTCTCAAAAATTGAAAAATGTTATAAATGTCTGCTAGTTCGATATTGTATGTAGATCACCGTGATGGATTATTTTTGAGCTTAGATTGGCGAACGGAGGGGTTGCTCTCACGGTTCGGTCGTGTTATTAGCTGCCGGTATGGGCATTAAACTTTATTAATATCCTTATCAAAAACAGCAACGCGGCTAACTACCGGAGTTGCAGTTCGCGGGATTCGGAAGTTCCTTCGCTCCTCTGTTCGAGGATAGTTGTCGGGGCTTCTCCCGTGGGCGCCGTGGCTAGCCGTTGGGTTTGCGAGCCCTGAAGGACTAGTCTGTATCTCTGGCAAACTATCGTTCAGAACGTGTACAAGGGGCAGGATAGCGGTCCACGTAGATAGTTGTGTCTTTCCTCGTGCACTCGTACACTCGCCGCCACCGGAAACGAATTAAATTTACCTGAAGAATTTCTCATTCCAACTCATCCTGGCACACAAACTCATTTTCAAACTTGTACACTGGCGAATTCGCAGAAACCTGCAAACGCCGAAAGGATGCAAGAGTCACTGGACTAGTCGCTAATCTATGGGTAATAGCTGCGATGTAAAAAGATCGGGATACTATTATTTTAATCTGCTTGTTGCAAATCAAATAAAAATTTCGTTCGGTTCGATACGATCGGTGGGAGAGACCGGGACTAGTTGACTAACTTTTAACATATTTAATTTTTACCAATAAACCATTAGTGTTTTGCTGATTTGTCGTTCAGAATGTGTACAAGGGACAAGATAGCGGTCCACATAGATAGTTGTGTCTTTCCTCGTGCACTCGTACACTCGCCACCACCGGAAACGAATTAAATTTAGCTGAAGAATTTCTCATTCCCACTCATCCTGCCACACAAACTCATTTTCAAACTTGTACATTGGCGAATTCACAGAAACCTGCAAACGCCGAAAGGATGCAAGAGTTACTGGACTAGTCGCTAATCTATGAATAATAGCTGCGATGTAAAAAGATCGGGATACTATTTTTTTAATCTGCTTGTTGGAAATCAATTAAAAATTTCGTTCGGTTCGGTACGATCTGTAGGGGAGACGGGGGCTAGTTGACTAACTTTTAACATATTTAATTTTTACCAGTGAACCATTAGTGTTTTGCTGATTTGTCGTTCAGAACGTGTATAAGGGACAAGATAGCGGTCCACGTAGATAGTTGTGTCTTTCCTCGTGCACTCGTACACTCGCCGCCACCGGAAACGAATTAAATTTACCTGAAGAATTTCTCATTCCCACTCATCCTGCCACACAAACTCATTTTTAAACTTGTACATTGGCGAATTCGCAGAAACCTGCAAACGCAGAAAAGATGTAAGAGTCACTGGACTAGTTGCTAATCTATGGGTAATAGCTGCGATGTGAAAAGATCAGGAGAATATTTTTTAAATCTACTCGTTGCAAATCAAATAAAAATTTCGTTCGGTTCTGTACGATCTGTAGGGGAGACCGGGGCTAGTTCATTAAGTTTTAACATATTTAATTTTCACCAATGAACTATTAGTGTTTTGCTGACTTGTACACCAAAAGTTTGCACGTTGACTTGGGTATACAGATTTCATTTTGAAAATCGCTTTGATTGAACCTAGTTGTAGTTTTAATCAAATTTAGATTAGTGAGAGCAATAAGTCAACAAACCCCGGTTGTGGGGTTAGTTGACGTATCTGATGGGGTTAATTGACTTAACAGTTACTTTTAAGTGTTTAAGAAAAAATAATAGTATTAACAATACTTACACTTTTATTTGTTGATTCGTATCTACTGTAGCAAATCAGATGATGATTTGTAGGCAAAATTAAGCTAAATTAGGCTTACAGATCATCATTCGAGTCACAGTTGATACACACATCTGATGCATTTTTCGTGAGCCGATTTGCTGCAACGTGTGCACTGCACCACAAACGCTATCAGTGCAAGATTGATTGCAGATCGAGCATTCTGAATCATCTTCTGACTTTGAGGACAAGGAATCTTTCTTGAATGACGTAAATCCTTTGCTTAGTCAATTAGCTCCGACCGACATTTTTATCATTGTAAGGGCCACACGTGCATAACCTCGATGCACGGGATACAATAAAATACCTCAAATTATAGTCAATGTATCATATTTCCATAAACTAATAATGAAAAAATATCAAGCAGTACTTAATGGACAAAAATTAATAAATAGTCGGAACAAAAGTTTTTTCTTACCGCCGATGTTTTTAGATTTTTTATTCTTATTTTGTAGTGATGGGATCAAGTACCTCGCAAACAGGTTCGATTCCTTTCAACATCGAAGTACTGATAAGTATCTTTTCGAATTTTGTAAGTACTCATTCCGAGGTTCGATGTCAGTTTGTATAAAATGAATACTTTTCAAATATAAGCATTGAAACATTCTGTCTTTTAAGTAGTAATCGAAACCCATGAAATGAAATTTGGTTATTGAAATTGACTCGGATTCGTGAGTACATATTGAACTCGATCCCATCCCTACTTATTGGTATTACACGCAAGTTTCGGTCACGACAACACATTACATGGTGAGCTAGTCATTTTTATGTTTCAATATCGCGGAAAGCAGCATCATCTACTTCATAGTATTGCAATTAGAATGGATTAGTCGCCTGGAACGATAAAAATCCCACTAGTCAACTAGCTCCGGTCTCCCCTACCATTCTGTGTACACGACAATATAAACAAAAAGCAAAAATGGAGTGAAATTTTTGGAAATATTGGTTGACCAGTATATTCAGTAGGAATGAGAAGAGACGTGCCATAAAATGGTCAGCTAATGTAACACGTTCGCACGGAGTGAGAGCCTTTCAGTTTCGAAACTTACAGTCCCGATAGTTAAACGTTCGCGAACTTTGGCAAATATCCTAATGACTCATTTCTAGTGGAAGGTTCGCGAATGTGTCCCGAATGGAAGGAAGGGACGTGTCCCGTAACCCACGCGAGTAAAGTTATGATGGTTTATGAATACCCCCGTAACGAATGCCATGCTAGCCCTACGAGCCCCGTTGAATACCGTGCCGTTATGCTATAATAGGAAAGTATAACGCGTGATTTTCTATGCTGGAAATTGTTTTACGCCTATAAACACAACCTGCTGTGCAGTGACAGTTGGCGCATAAATGTGTAATGACTGTCGCCTTCACGAACCCGTATACGTATACATATACATACATAAAGTTCTTTCTATCGAAATTATATATATACACTTTTCAACGATTTGAACGTAACATATGTTATTTTCATCGTTATGCAAATTACTGGATTTTTATTCCAATTATCTGAAATTAATATGTGACAGTTCCTTATGAAAAAATAAAATTTCTCACCGGCACATTCTACGGGTTTGTCGATTTATTTGCGTCGGCGTCAACCTGCTGATAAATGCAACATTTTTATAAATAGTTCAGTGTTAGACGATTGCGCTTTCTTTTAGAAAAATAATAGAAGTATTTTCGTTTTAAGAGAAAATTTATTATTGATATTATATTGCCATGGCTTACAGAAGAAGAAGAATATTAGACAGATGATGTGATCCAAAATTTAATTTACAACGAGTTGATCAAAATAAGTGAAATAATAAAAATGTGAGAAGATTGCATATGACGTTTGCTAAAAAATCTTCCCTTCTAAGGGAACAGTTGCTTTTCCAGTGACACTGCCGAATGAAATATGCACTTATGCAGGTACAGCAATATAATACGTTCTAATGTCGAACTCGCCAATTCAGGGTGTCATGACGTATCGTTGACATAACTGCAGGGGGCGCGATAGGTAGCAATTTGTAGAAGGAACCCCTGCGGAGCGGACGGCGTAGAATCGCATTTAGCTCAAGGCACAATATGCTACGGCACTTGATTAAAACACCGTACTGCATTCTCCGTCGCATAAAACACTCTTACACGACGATGCAAAGGGATTGCTCCGCCGAGGCTAATTTAGCTGACGAACCAAGGACACTGTGCATCGAATGCCATACTGCATCCTATAATTAATACTCTCGCAACCGTTCCTCCGAACGTACGAAAACAATCATTAAATATAAACACCTTCGAATATCGTCACAAGTTTCAGCTGGTCATGGTCAGCTGACAAAAACAGTAACACATATAATACAGTAAACACATTAAATTGTATTCACATTTCATTGCATTCAATATTAAATATTTTATCGGTACATATGTTTAACATTAAAAAGTATACGTTTCATATTCTACTGCTGTGTACGTTTTACTATTAAAATGAAGTGGGTATGTATAGCGTGTTAAACATATCATTGTTATGCACATGGAACTTTCAAAAAACAATTTTTCTTCTTAAAAGGCTTGCCCAGGCAGGATTAAAATTTTTCAGAAAAGACGAGAGAATACGTTACTTCTTTCCGAAATTGAACTACAATAATTTTACGAATTTTGTTGCAATGCCTTAAAGACAAATTTCTAAACTCAGAAAATGTAGAAGAATATTTTTTTAAATCGTCGAGACCAAGATAGCCCCTAAAAGGCTTGAAGTCAAGTTCCAGTCGATCTGAATAAATAAGTACAGTAATTTACTGTTTAATATTCAGGATCCGAGAAAGAGGTTCGACACGTTGTGTTTTATAGTTCGCAAATAGATCACCGAAGAGCAACAGTAATACTCACAGCGATACGTAGCATGATGCAGAGGCTCATTGTTAACAGTCTACGAGTAGAGGGCTCCGAGAAGATATACCAACAGATGGAGGTGTTAATAATTGATAGTCGTGCCCCCTCGCTGGTACTTGGGGGTGAGCTGCTAAGGGTTGATGGATATTTTTTTCAGGGTGAAGGAAGAATTGCGTATGATGCACTTAATTATTTTGACGAAGCCCATTGTTGTTTCCTTGCATGCTTGGTAGGGTTCGCTGACGAAACTTGATACCCCGAAATCGTTTATGAAATTGTTGACTCCGTGACGAAATCAAACGCAATTTTCCTAAAAATTCTATAGTGCAACGCTAGTTTTAACGCTAAACCTACCGAGCCTTACAAGTAACTGGTACATGATCTCTTATAAAAATTACAAGATTGATTTTATTTAGAGGTTGTACGACTCCTATTATACTACACGCTCTACTAAATATATCTGCACAATCATTTCTTATGAAATCATTTGCATTATTTCGATAAGTGTAAAATAAAAATTCTCGAACCGATCATTTTGACCGGTGCTGGTAGGTTTAGTGTTAAGATAGCAGACTCGTTTTTCTAGGATTGCAAGGGTGCGGGATGCGCGTTCTCAATTCTCGATAATACAAAATTGGGGGTTTTCAGTAGTCAAACACGCTAGATAAAAGATCAATCTAGGCCGCTGTCGGCTTCAAAAGTCTCAGTTTTTCTTTTACGAGACATAATTTGCATTATTCGGAAGCGTACAACTGCGCATGTACCTATGAAAATAAAGCAAATTACTGCCAAATAAAGCAAATTACGCCTCGTAAACGTAAAAATAGAACTTTCGAAGGCGACAGCGGCCCAGATTGATCTTTTATCTAGTGTTTTTGACTATTAAAAAACCCCATTTTTATATTATCGAGATAAGAACGCGTATCCCGCATCCTTGAAATCCTGAAAAAAGGATTCTGGTCCCTTTAGGAGTTATTAAACTTTCGAGATCTCGACCCAACCCGTCTCGATCATCGTACGACTCGACACGAGGCTCGGGTACCCAAAATTTCTGGTATCCGCACAACTCTAGAAAGCATGCAACTGCGCATCTATCTATTATCATAGCTACATGCTGTCAAATTACACAAATTACGCCTCGTAATCATAAAAATAGAACTTTTGAGGGCGATAACAGCCTAGATCGATCTTTTATCTAGCGTTTTTGACTATTAAGAAACCCC
>CM052202.1:9535552-9567022 GCA_028455805.1 Lasioglossum figueresi
TTTTGTATTATCGAGAAATGAGAACGCGCAACCCGCACCTTTGCAATACTGGAAAAAGGATTCTATTCCCCTTAGTAGTTATTAAACTTTCGAGATCCCGACCCAACCCGTCTCGATCATTGTCCGACTCGACCCGAGCCTCGGTTACTCGCACAACCCTAGGAAGCATGCAACTGCGCATCTATCAATTTTCATAGCTACATGCTGTCAAATTACACAAATTACGCCTCGTAAACGTAAAAATAGAACTTTTGAGGGCGATAGCGTCCTTGATCGATCTTTTATCTAGCGTTTTTTACTATTAAAAACCCCATTTTTGTATTATCGAGCATCCTGCACCGTTGCAATTCTGTAAACGAGTCTACCACCTTAAGGACACGCACTATTCTTCATGTGATATTTATTTAAATAAGAGTAGACATTTGTGAATATCACTCTTGAGGGTAGGTACGATAGCTATTGGAGAGTTATGCTGGCAGCTCTCTGTCCAGCGGAGTTCTGCTCCCGAGGGCGACTGCCGAGAGTAAAACTCTCAACTCGATATGTAGCGTTAGTTATAGATACTGCGATACAAAACAATGCTTCGTTGAGCATTTCTGTCGGTTTTCTATACAGCTAGATTGACTTTATAATACTTGTTTTTCCGGACGGAGTTGCTCACCTTTTACAATATGTATGTGTAGTTCTGCCGAACATTCTATTGAACTCCTGTTTGTTGCAATCGATGCAGAAAATTGCATTTTGTATTAAGGTTCGTAGCTTGCTGGTGAAACAAGAAGCTGAGTTCTCGGAGTAACAATACGTTATTGATTGATTCCTTTTGATAATGAATTCTGTTTGGGAGGTGCATGATATGGTCTGATTTTTGGCTAACTAAGAGGAAGTCTTAGACCAGCTGATGAATCAATAAGTTGACCTCGCGGAACGGTTGCAAGTTTGATGGGTCTGCAGCACGTTTAAACGTTTTTGTTCGCAGAAAATGAAATGAAATGAATTGAAATGCAAATGCAAATGAAACAGATGAGACAAGAAGCTGACTTCTTGGGTGAGGGTATCGAATGATTACTGTCGATATTAAACGTCGCGTGTTTATAATAACATTATAAGGCAAGGATCACCAGCGATCTGAAGAGAGTCTTCAGGCCACACACACACACACACACACAGATTCTTAACAATTTGCTCGATCATGACTTTGATGGAAAACCTCTGATGCCGATGACATAAGAAGCTGGCCTAGGGTATCGAACGATTGCTCGTTGATAATGAATTCCGTTTGGCGGTTGTACAGCGAGCGATTCATGAATATTGCACGTTAGAGTGCAGAGTATTATTCGGTTACGAGGCGTGATTAGCGTCTCCGTCAACTCACATCAAACTTTCCCGATTAATCAAGCCGACCTGGCCCTACGGGTGTGCCATGCGCACGTTCCTCGCCCGATCTCTCTCTCCACCTTCCGGCTTCTGATCCCTGCTCCTCTTTCCCTTTCCGGTCCGTGGGCCTTCCCTTTCGCGGTGGTGACGATGCGACCGTAATGTAAACTAATTAAACTGGAGGCCAAGCACTAATGTGTCCATTATGCCGTTCTGCCCTCGCTCGAGCTTCGCACCGGACCCTCAAAACCCACACCCTGCCAGCTTCACTCCTTCGCTGCCTCTCGCGGTTCGTTCACTCTGTGACCCTGATTCGACCACTGGCTATGCTAACTATCTACCGATACTGTCTTAACCCTCTTCGTCCTCAAGCACCTAAACCGGAGGCAATGGAACGCGTACAGGTCCATCAAGTTCAAATTCACTTTTCCTCCCTCAATTTTTCATGTGCTATAGATTCTTGATTTCTTGTCGCTTTTATAGCAACGTGTGAAGTAATTTAGCTTAGAGCTGGAACATTCGGTGGGGCAGATTTTGATGGAGTCGTCTATGGAGTTCACCAATCAATATCTTTAAGCCTTCGTAAAATATGAGACAGTAAAAACTCTAGAACAATTTACAAAAATATTTATTTATTTATAAACGGACCGAAGCCCTCTTACATAAATCTTTACACAATAGAAAAAAGACTTTACGTAAAATAACAAAGAAGGGACACGCAGAAAATTTGATGGTACAAAAGGTATGGTATTATCCGAAAATCTTACGTAATTGTCTTATATTAATTATAATAATTAATTAAAAAATAATATAATATTAATTATATATAATATTGTTATATCCTCTTCAACTCACAGAATTTACTAGAAAAAGATATTTCTATTCGACTCCTATTTAACAATTAGCTTAACGGAATAATGTATATCTAGCCCATAGCTCGACCCCAGAAATGTGAATTATTGTTAACTGGATTGAGAGAAATTGATACGGGAGGTTGCAGAAAATTGAAAATCGATGAGCAACGTTTGAGAACGTTGACCCGGATTATGCGAAACGAACGACGGCATCTTAGATCGCGAAAAGGGTTGAGATTTGATGAATCAAAGACTGAAAGGGGACGTTAGGAGGGTTCGCGCAGCTCGCGAATGAGACGAGGCGCGGCATAGCTCATTTAATTACAAATTCCATTAAAATGAATGCCAGTTCAGAAACAAACTCCACATATCTGCATTAAGCCGCGGGACGACACGTCTTAATCAGGTTAATATAAATATGAAATATGCAGCGGGGTGTTAGCCCCCCCGGTTGCTCGCGGGTAAAGGGTGGCATGGACGTATCCAGCATACGTGTGCTACCACCTTACGACTCCTGGGGGGCGCCTTCATATTAACCCTTGCATATTAAGCACACGATAAGCGGATTCTCAAATATTAACGTTGTCACCGGGTGCCCGACGAGGCGACAGCTTGCTCGGCCTGGTCCTTACACCACTTGCTGTTTGCCCAAAGACGGATCCATCTCATTGCCGGGAATAATACACGAACATACTGTTACGCATCAACGGGAAAATCCTGACGCGCCCCCTGGAGGATTGCGATGCGTAGACGGGCTTCTTCGGGCTCCCCGAACTCTCGAATAGCTGTGGACAATGTTCCGTTAACATCCATTTATGCCTACAGTTTATCGAATTATTTTTCAGTTCGGTATTCCGGATCCATTGGCAATTTCGATTCTGAAATCCTTCGGGAAACAAGAAAAAATGGATTCATGTTTATGAAACGTATTTCATCATTATCATTTATTTAACGCTTTAAACCAAGTACGGTTTATGTAGCATATACAATACATGAACGTATTAAAATATTACATAATAGCTTTAATGCGCCTTTCAACTTAACTTAACTTACAACTAGTTTATATGTAAAGCTTCTACTTGGTTACATTAATTTAATGAAATTACATTTTAATTGGTCATCGCTTAATAAAATCGAAAATAATTGACAGGCCTTTAATATCTGGGCTACATAGTAAGTATTTTATTCAAATCTGGAGACAACTGGTTTATATGTATAGCTTCTACTTGGTTACATTAATTTAATGAAATTAAATTTTAATTGCACATCGCTTAATTAAATCGAAAATAATTGACAGGCCTTTAATATCTGGGCCACATAGGAAGCATTTTATTCAAATCGGGAAACAACTGGTTTATATGTATAGCTTCTACTTGGTTACATTAATTTAATAAAATTAAATTTTAATTATACATCGTTTAATAAAATCGAAAATAATTGACAGGCCTTTAATATCTGGGCTACATAGAAAGTATTTTATTCAAATCTGGAGACAACTGGTTTATATGTATAGCTTCTACTTGGTTACATTAATTTAATGAAACTAAATTTTAATTTAACATCGCTTAATTAAATCGAAAATAATTGACAGGTCTCTAATATCTGGGCCACATGGGAAGCATTTTATTCAAATCGGGAGACAGTACTTGTGACGGAAAAGAGATGATAGATGTGTATCTCGATCATCTTCATATTTTGGACATTGCCAAATGACGTGATCTAGATCTTGGGATTCGGCACCACACTCGCAAGTCCTGTCTATAATAAATTTCACTCTGACTAACGAACCGTTTAAATTATAATGGTTAGAACGGCATTTATTGACAAAAGTGACAACGTTGCTGAAGTATTATCTATAATAAATTTCACTCTGACTAACGAAGCGTTTAAATTATAATGGTTAGAACGACATCTATTCACAAAAGTGACAACGTTCCTAGGTAGCCTACGCTCGTGAAACCATGATTTACCATCATCCTTATGGAAAGATCGAGATCATACTCTTTACCCTTAAATATATCTTGCATCTTTGATTAAATTGTTAGTGGATTCCCATGACTGAATTTTAAAGTCGCTGAGAAAGTCGTTAAACTGGGTTTTGGTATCCAACGTGGGCATTTCATTTGTCGCTTCTTTCGCAAGTAAGTCTACCTTTTTATTGCCAATAAGATCAATATGAGATGGTACCCATATGAACTTAATAAAGTTTTGATTACTCTGAAACATTTTATATCATTTTTTTAGTCTTTTTTTACTAATCTGGATCTAATAATAATTACTTTCATACGGATCGTGATTCATTTCAGGTTTTGAGATTAAGAATTGCTGCAAACACGTCTACGGTCCAGAAAAGAAAGTCGCAATGCTGCAACTTTCGATTGAGCAAACATTTTTACTCGAAAAAAATTGCTGTGTATTCTAAAAACATAGATCTCGCGGGTACGGTAATCGTGGGATTCGATTTCCGAATTCACGGCTCCGAAGAAACGGTTTCATCTGGCCGCGCGGCGAAACTAGTTTAAACGACATATTTGCCGACCTCGCGGAAAGTAAACTTTAATCAAGCTGTACCTTGGTCCGAGGTCGAAAAAAATTCCGCAGAGGAAGGGTGTTCGGAAACGGGAGAGAGAAAGAGAACGGGGAAAAAAGGAAGCGAAGGTAAAGGACGTGCAAACATTTTGACGGCTCGATATTTTTCAATATAACCGCGGCTCCGTAACTCCGGTCACCAGGGGAAATCTGGCTAGGTTCCCGAGACTGGACGATATTATAAATATTAGATCAATTAAGAATTAACACACGGTCAGTATCCAAGTATTCCCCTGTCTGTTCTTTCTCATTCACGGCGTTCGAGGCTCTGCAAGGGCTAACGACTTTATAAGTCGAGACCGACGATTCTTGTGTGTCTATGTCTCTGTGTGTGACTACGTGTGCGCGCTCGCGTGTGCGTGTATACGTGTGTACGTGTGTCGGAGTCAAATATCGCGGCACGTACATACAGAAGCGAGAGATCGAGGAAACGAGAAAAAGAGGTGAAACGCGGAAGACCGAGAGACGACACGGGAGAAATAGAGAGAGGGAATGCGAGAAACGAGAGAAGGAATACTCGTGCGTGGTCCCAGAGTCCCAGAGCCGATCCTGCCAAGTTATTTAAATTCAAATTCGAAATATCGTCGAGGGTTGCTAACATATTGTTTGTTTCGTTTGGGCCGTGGCGATAGTGAGAGAGGGTGAAGGCTATCTCGCGGTTGAAAACGTTCTCCTCCTCGATTCCTCTTCGTCAATTGCTGTGCAACTTCGAACCTCGCAAAAATACCTCCGAGCAGTGGATTCTAATTTTCTGATCCGACCACCGTGTCCTCCTTCGATCAGTTTGCACCGCTATAATTGCTATGGACACTGTATATATGTACAATCCACCAACCGATTTTGCTGTTCCATCCAGCCTCCATGTATTTTATTTTAACATCTATTCTGTTAGTCTCTGAAAAACCAGATCTGACAAGAATTTCATTTTTCACATTTATTGTTGACATAGAATCGGAACAATCCACAGTCCAATAATTATTTTTGCATTCGAAAACGACATAGGAAAGTTGCTGCTCCATAATACTCATAATTCTCTTCTTTCCTTGACATTATT
Source organism: Lasioglossum figueresi (assembly GCA_028455805.1). Lineage (NCBI taxonomy): Eukaryota > Metazoa > Arthropoda > Insecta > Hymenoptera > Halictidae > Lasioglossum > Lasioglossum figueresi. The sequence goes on from CM052202.1 coordinate 9,541,424, forward strand.
CATATTAATATCGAGATCAAAATAGAGATAAATATATCCCTCTTTTCTTAATATTACCCTGAATGTATGATTCAATGTAGAATCATATTACTAAAATAATAATTGTTGCTCCATAATATTTATAATGCTCTTCTTTTTTTGATATTATTCATATTAATATTGAGATAAGTATATCCCTCTTTTCTTAATATTTCCCTGAATGTATGATTCAATGTAGAATCATATTATTAAAATAATAATTGTAGCTCCATAATACTTATAATGCTTTTCTTTCCTTGACATTATTCATATTAATATTGAGATAAAAGTTGAGATAGACATATCCCTCTTTTCTTAATATTACCCTGAATGTATGATTCAATGTAGAATCGCATTATTAAAACAATAATTGTTGCTCCATAAGACTTATAATGCTCTTCTTTCCTTGATATTATTCATATTAATATTGAGATAAATATATCCATCTTTTCTTAATATTACCCTGAATGTATGATTCAATGTAGAATCATATTATTAAAATAATAATTGTTGCTCCATAATATTTATAATGCTCCACTTTTTTTTATATTATTCATATTAATATTGAGATAAAAGTTGAGATAAACATATCCCTCTTTTCTTAATATCACCGTGAATGTATGATTCAATGTAGAATATCATTAAAATAATAATTGTTGCATAAAAATCCGCAATTTACTAATTATTTTTTATCAAGTCGCGTTTTTATAATGAAAGTATATAAATGTCCCTCTTCGGTATCATCTTGAACAATTCGAAGGAAAATCGTTGTATCAAGTAATCATTAATTTTGTTTCGTTGATATTTTTCAGAGTTTCCACATGATTGACTCGGAGTGTATAAAAGAAGATTGGAAGATCAAGCGGGGGTTTTGAACGGGTATCGAAAATCACTTGTCCTTATTACGTTTCACACCTACGAGGTTCTTCAACCCGGCCTGGAACTTATTTGCATACGTGAGTGAAGGCAATATGTACGCTGCCGTAGTTCCAGCACGGCTCAGATGTCATGTTCACGTACGTAGTATTCCCTATCCCTTAACAATTTGCCGCTAACACGCCGAGGAAACTCACTTGCGACCATTCTGCGACCCGGCTCGGTCGTACGAGCCTCCTCTAAATTTCAAATGTTCCATAGCTGTGGGCTGCAGCTCGCACGTCTTCTGTAATCGAGTCGCGGAAATCACGGCGTATCAGTTATGCCAGCCAGTAATCGCTGTTTTAGCCAATCAAAAGTATCTTTTTATTATATAAAATAGTTTTGCAGTTTCTGTCACGCAAAAACTCCGAGCGGGTTGCCTTCTGAAGGGGAACCAAAAATTGAGGACCGGCGAAGCCTTCGGATGGGTTCCGAAAATTGAGCGAAGTGACAGTGTGTATGCGAGAGTGAGAGAGAGAGAGACAGAGAGAGGCGCCGCGGGGGTTGATGAGCGAAACGAACAGGGGGCTCGGGGGGGTTCACCCCCTAATTTCCATAACTAAATCCCCTGCCGTTATCTCTGCAATTTATACGTGAACTTTCTACTCCAAAATCTTAAATCCCCTTGAAGAAAAACTGAACTATATCTTCGATTTCTGTTTGTTGCAATCTGTTGAACTTGTTTATCTCGTATAAAGATGAAAGAATGAATTTTTAATGAAGGTACGAATCGAAGGATTCGACAGGAGTCCAACTGAAGACGAGAACAAACATAACCGGCATAATATGTTTGGTTGGACAAGGGAAGACGAGACCCGGCGTGGCTTGTGTAGGTGATGGAGACCCGGTTGCTTTTTAAGCTTTCGTTGCCACTTGTGCGGGTCAGTCTGCAAAAAGACTTAATTAATGAGCTGCTTCTCCCCGAGGACGTCCATGGGACAGTACGGGGAAGGTGAGGTTGAGCGAGAAGCAGTGAGATGACGGAGTGCCCTCCGAGGAATGACCCTCGATGCAAACTCCACGTATGAATATGTCTCTGCTAATTCAAAGTTCGTTCTAGAGGTAGATGGTGCCTGTTTACGGGGAATATTAAAAACTTCAACGTCGTTTGTTTTCGCGTGACCGGTTACCGGGAAAAGGGTACACACAATACCCGCGGAACCTCCTCGTTTTGTTCCGCGAGGATCTCGGAAATATTTTATCATTTGCTCGGGCGGCGATAATGCAGTCGTTTGTTTCCACCGTGAAAAGGATAGCGTTCTACGGATACTATTAAAACCGGAACTTTTTACTTAATTTTCGAATCAGAAATATTTTTATTTTTCAGAATTGGAAACACAGAAAATTCATAAACGTCTGTTGCGAAACTCAAGCCAGTATATCTTCCAAATAATTGTAAGAATACTTTCCACTTCGTTTTCAAAAATTAAAGGGTTAAAATTTAATTGAAGATTCTTTTCACGAAGTGACAACAACTTAGAAATGATTATTAATCAAATTTGAATAACAAACGCCGACAGTAGCTTGAAGATCGGTTGAAATTCATTGGTTCTGTAATTTTGTGGGCTTTTAATGATAATTTTACCATCAATCGTGAATGGTATTGTTAATAAAATCAACGACGAACATGTTTGGGAGATCACAATTTTTTTTTATCAAGCTATAAAATCCTACATGGGTTTATTAGCAGCATGCACATGACTGTGCATGCTAACATTACAAGAATAACTTAGAATCTAGGGTTGACAATGAGGTGGAACATTTCTGAATACACCTCTAAAGGTGCAAACGCGACATCATAGTTGTCTCCAGCGAAAAAGAATTAATTAGAGATAGCTGGAGTGCGGTTTTACGATTGTTGGGACCGGAATCAATATTTTGGGGCGTCTCGATTCCGTAATTTATTATCGGCGGTTGTTCGCGTTTATTACTGTCCGATAATTTTACGAGCTGCGTAGCCCGTTTCCTCTCCTTGGGAGAGCCGGGGCCCTATAAAAGTACCGTCGAGGCATGTACAATTCAGTTAGAGGACGCCGTAAGGGAAGTTTTACGTCATATCGTACCGCCCTGCTTTTCGTTTCCATCGTTCCTCGCCGGGCGATATTTTATTTAAGCGATAATTGAAAATTCTACGGAATACGACCAATGGATTTGTCACCAAGGAAGGTTTTACGCTTTCTTTGAATTTCCCATCGCGCGTTCCCACACCGAAGCGCGCGAGCTAGGGTATACGGCTGACAACACGCGCCGATCTCCTTCTCCACGATCGCAGTCGTAACGTTAGAGGCTGAGGGAGATCGTCGGCACAGGCAGTAGTATCACAGCTTTATTGACTATGTTACGACGATGTTTTAGTAATCGCATTGTCGCTGCTGAAAATCGCACGCGCCTCATCCCGCCCTCCGTAATAACGTTTCGCTGCTATGCTGCCTCGCCGATCGTAAACCAATCGCCCAATTTCGATCAAACTTCACCGACTTGTTCGGTTCGTGTCTGGCTCTAACTTGGAACTCGAGCTAGAAAACAAATTACAAGACGATCGGATCTCTACTTCGCGAATAATTTTGCTGAACGCTGTTAAGCATTCGGAAAAACTACGAGGTGTGATCAAAAAGTATGGTAAACTTTTTATTTTTATGAAAAAATATTTATTTATTCATCAATATTTATGTTGTCCCCTTCAAAGTAATCCCCGTCAGATATAATACACTTGTGCCAGCGCTTTTTCCAATCCTCGAAGCACTTCTGATAAGCACTTTTTGGTATAGCTTTGAGCTTTATCTCCTCAATCGTTGCAAATCCCCGTCCTTTCATGGGTCTCTTCAGTTTTCCGAACAGGAAAATGTCGCAGGGTGCCAAATCCAGTGAATATGGTGGCTGAGGCATGATCGTGGTGTTGTTTCTGGCCAAAAAATTACTCACAAGCAACGATGCGTGGGCAGGTGCATTATCACAAACTTCGGTGACACGCGTCTCATGCCCAAAACATCCGTTAAACTTGCTTGGCACGAACCAAACGAGATGCCGACATCATCGGCAACTTCTTTAATGGTAATTCGACGATTCCCCAACACTATTTTCTTCGCTTCTTCAACGTTTTCATCGGTTGTTGACGCGCTGGGGCGTCCAGGGCGAGCTTCGTCATTAACACCTTCTCGGCCTTCTTGGAAGATCTTGTACCACTTATAAATATTTTTTTTACTCAGAGAACACTCACCGTATGCCACTGTCAACATTTCAAGTGTTTTGGAGCACTTAATTCCATTTTTGACACAAAATTTGATGCAAATTCTTTGATCCATTTTTTCGACAGCAGAAAATCGCCGAACACGCAAAACACTTCTAACCTTTATGCTTCTCACAAACAAACCAAAAATGCTATATAGCTGAAACTGTGAATATATGTTCGGAACGAGTGTACCGGCATAAGAAAAAAAAAGAAAACGATAATCGACCGTAGGTATCCCGCGGAAATTCAAAAAGTCACCTTACTTTTTGATCGCACCTCGTATGGTTGAGATCCGCACTTGCAAGAGGAGAATATTTTTAAAATATCGTATTATACATGGAAGAATATTTGAACATTTGTTATGAATAAATTGAAATGGACGTATTTTAAATTGACTTAGATCATTTGCATCGTCGGTGACACCAAAAAATGTCCGGAGTACTAGGGGTTAAGGATACTGTCGAAAATCGGACATGCGTGCAACAACAGATAAAAACGAAGAAATCCAAAAATATCAGGGCGAAGCGTCGACTCGAAAAGGTTCGGCGTTGCAAGGGACACGATTGCCGCGTCAAAGAGATCGAAATTGAAAATTTGAATGACAACCGTGCACTCTCGCCCGGACGTGCGTCGCAGGGAGGTGCTCGCGTAGGTGAGACCCAGAAAGATCGAGAGAGTAGGTACGTTGCGACGCCTGGAATGAACAAAAAAGTCAGAAGGGATGGAAAAGGGATGCCGCGTTCTCAAAGGGGACATACCGTGGATGATATTTTATTCGTAGCCCTCCACACCCCCTCCGTCCGATACCCCCGACATCTTCCAGGTCTTCTCAGTCCCGTTGATGCCGTTCTCGCCGCACCACCGTAAGTAGCGCTGGCAAACGGGGCTCGAGGCCTGGTCTGATGGATTTCACGACTCCATGGGGTCCCCTCAATCTACACTCACCCCCTCACCCCTGACCTCACTGTCGCTCCGACCTCTGTGCGTTTCTCTACACACGTTTTCACACGTACGCGCGCGTAGGTGGCCGCGTAAGTACCACGCATTCCGGCGACACCACGTCGAGAATCGACGACCACCGGCCGCAGAACGTTTTGGTCTCTCGATTTCGAAGATAGACGCGGGCATCGTGCGTGATCTGTCACCTGGAGGCTCGCTTAACACGTTACGTGTCGCTTATCAACTCTAAAATGCTCCTCGAAATCACAATGAAACTGGAGAGTCAAATTGTATCGTAGGGGACGCTGCTTCAACCCCTTCACTCGCTTAACGCGTTAACTGCCGCGCGTCAACTCATTAGAGAGACATGCCAATCTAAGTGACGAGTATCAATTTTTACAAATTCGTTGTTTCTGAAAATTTTTTAATGCTAACAGGGGTTCCTTGTCATTTGTAAATCTGTGCATACAAATAGCATCTGATTTGTGGGAGACACTCGAGGTGTTAATATCGGAACTCGTGTTGCCTTTTGAAAATAATAAAACCACATTTTCGCAACTGCGGAAAATACGTCTGAATAATGAATGTATCCGAGAACAAGTCTCCACGAAATCGTCTTCGCAATCTCACTAATCATGACATGAAACATCTGAAATCATTCTGACCGGTAGCAGCAGCGTTAATTGCGTTTCGACGCGGTTCGCGAACGAGAGAAAGAATCACGCACAGGGGATAGTAAAATGCGGGTCGTTCCGGGGGTCCTTTAGGCGACATCAACAGACAATCCAAAATCCATAAACTCTCGTAGCCTGCACGGTGGAAAATATTTGGAGCGCGGCTCGGCTCGGCGCGAAGACGTAGACGAGGGAGAATAGGCGGTTCTTAAATCTGAAAAATTAAATTATATCGCCGTAAAGAACGATGCCCGGGGGTTTAGCGTCTCGCGGATGGGGCCGGGCGGTGTATACGGCTTGGAGACCGTTGAATAAAAACAGCATTAGTCCGTACATAATGTATGGATGATGGCGACGTGTCTTCAGCTCTATCGTATACAAGAGGCGGCGGAGGAGGAGGAAGGATCCGCTCTCGGAAACAGCGGACGAGAGGACGAGCGGCGAAGGGAGAGGCTATACGAGAATGCTGGGAGTCGTAAAGCATGCTGCTCGCTCACATCTCGCCCGTTATAATAATTTAGTTCATAAAATTTCTGTCCAAACCCGACCGGAACGGCCTGCCATGGGATTTCGCGGACAGCCCGAACACAGGAGGTCACTTGCCCCCGGGCTACTTTGATTCGCAGAATAGCCCGCGTGGCTAACATCGTTAACCACTTCTTGACAAAACTGCACCAGCTAAAGGGACACGCTCTTCCGCACCTCTCGAACAGAACAAAAATTGGTTCGCGGTAGAACTTCCGAGTAACAAATGCGATGTATCAGGTCTTTAAGTATGAAACTTGACAAACGAAACACAAATTTCAAACACATTTGTCAAGTTTCATACTTAATGACCTGATACAATGATCATTTGGTAAAAAAGTGAATTGTCCCATATCGATGTTTAATATATGTATCTCCATTACTTTTTAAATGTTCAGCAATGCCGAAAATGTCGATATCAATGAAATTTATTATAATTAGTACAAGTATTTCAAAATGAACATATTGTGAACATAATTTTCAATCGAAAAATTTACTAGTTTCCTGTTGCGAAATCTACAATCTAAAATCGTCGTTGCCTGTACACGATGTTGCGAATAGGTCGTAGATCGAATGCAGTGGAATGAATCGTACTTACCTGCTTTTACAAGAATCGTGAAAGATTAACATACATGAGGATAAGTAACACGAGTAACATACAAAGGCAATCATCACCTGAGAAATGTCTGCCATCGACGATATTCAAAAAATGAAAGCTATCAATTGGCATCTCCAGTCAGCAATGTATCATATGAAACTTGACAAATCAAACAAAAATTTCAAACACATTTGTCAAGTTTCATACTTAATGATCAGATACAATGATCAGGGCAGCCGATCAAGCAGTTCATTAAATAAAAGAATGAATTATCTCATATCGGTATTTAATATATGTATCTCCATTACTTTTCAAATGTTCAGCAATGCCGAAAATGTCGATATCAATGAAATTTATTATAATTAGTGCAAGTATTTCAAAATGAACATATTGTGAATACGATTTTCAATCGAAAAAATTACTAATATTCCTGTTGTGAAATCTACCATCTAAAATCGTCGTTGCCTGTACACGATGTTGCGAATACGTCGTAGATCGAATGCAGTGGAATGAATCGTACTTACCTGCTTTTAACAAGAATTGTGAACGATTAACATACATGAAATGTCATCTACTATCGAAAATTGTCATTACCTGTATACGATGTTGCGAATAGATTGTCGATCGAATACAGTGCAATTAATTGTACTTACCTGCTTTTACAAGAATCGTGAAAGATTAACACACACGAGGGTAAGTAACATGAGTAACATACTAAGGCTACCATCACCTGAGAAATGTTTGCCATTAACGATATTCAAAAAATGAAAGCTACCAATTGGCATCTCCAGTCAGTAATAACTTGACAAATGTGTTTGAAATTTGAGTTTCATTTGTCAAGTTTCATACTTAATGACCTTATACAATGATCCGGGCAGTCTATCAAGCAGTTCATTAGATAAAAGAATGAATTGTCTCATATCGGTATTTAACGTATGTATCTCCATTACTTTCTGAATGTTCAGCAATGCCGAAAATGTCGACGTCAATGAAATTTATTATAATTAGAACAAGCATTTAAAAATAAACATATTGCGAATACGATTAGCAATCAAAAAAATTTCTAGCTTCCAGTTGTAAATTAAAAATTTATGTTTTTAATGAACACCATTCTTTTACCTTGAAAATGCATACCTCGAACCTAGAATTACAGTTCGTCATTTATCAAATAAGTAATTCTCAATGTACTAATGAAAGTTGTCGGAGTTATTTGACAAGGAATTTTAAAGAATTGCAGAGACGAATATGTAGATGATGCAACTTATAAAACATAGCGGCATACGCCAATAAATAAATGTATGTATGATTTTATTTAAATTTGAACATGTACAGCTCGTATTCGATGAATACGGAATACAACGAGATGTAACTATTCTCAACAGAATGATCGACTGTCAACCGACGGAATGGATGCAATTTCTATTTAAATTCGTTGGTTGGTCGAAGATTGAAGTCATCGAAGTGGTCCAGCGAAGAAGGCTACTCGTTTGGACCGCTCGGAACCGATTTCCCATGCGTCGTATGGTAATTCACGCAATTTCCTGCTTGGCCTTGCCCGGCGAAGGTAAAGTAACATTTTCGTAATTAAAGTCGAGGTGTGTCAAAAGAGACGTGGCGAAGAACCGCCAGAAGGAACGACCTACGCGGATCCATCATGAACGCTGGTAACGAAGGCATCAACTGATGACACATTTTAATATCTTAAAACAAGCAGCTGTGGAAGCCGAAGAATTTCTGTTGCTCGTCTCTCTCGCCTCTCTGTCGCCACGAGCAACAAGAGACCCGCGCGCGCGTCATGCATTATCCTTCTGGTTTTTCCAGCTTCCCGTCGAAAAACCCGCGGTGAGAAAGAGAAAAGACGGCAAGAGAAGGCCCTGTGTTAGGGCTGCGTGGGCGGAGAGAGGCGACGACGAGCGAAGTCCCCAGGTGCCGGCTGAGAGCGATGATTAAGCTCGCATTTTAATCAAAGAGCCCGAGTGAAAAGTCTTGTAGTATGGAGATGATAGGATTTCCTGCTTGATAAATCAAATCGGTATTTGCTCCGGTTCGCCACTAATAAATTCTTTTATCTTCGGTTCATCCCGCGAACGCGCGCGCCCGCCCGGCCCTTTTCACCGATTCCATATTTCGATCCAATCATCCCCGATGCGTATTGTGATCTTTCTAGCGACGTCTGACTTTGCTCCGGGCTCCCCGCTTTGCCCCCCGGGGCATCCTCGTTCAACGTTCGCGCGCGCGAGCCGTGCAAATATTACTAATATCCCGTTGAAGCGCGCTCAACCGGAGTTCCGAAACAATTTTGCGGTCTGCTCTGTATCTGTGCGAGATCGTCAGGGGTGCAAAACAAACGATACACTGCGGATCTTCGTGCAAAATAAAAATTGTTAACGCATTACCGACCGAGAAAAATCTATGGTACGTGGTTGAACACTTTGTAATGGAACTTTCAATAGCAACAGCAATTTTCATTGCGAACTAACAAGTCACCCTCGATAACGCCATCTGATAGTTTCATTTGAGATTGCAACGTGAAAGAAAATTTCTATGCTTTCTTTGTACAGCACAATTATTAGAAATCCTATCAGTAGGCTTCCGGTAGGTACGTGAAGTGTTAACATCGATTGCGAGAAACAGTAATCGTATAAATCATTATTTTCTTCTTTAACAGTTTCAACGTTCCGTCTGCATACTGGGTCGTTTATCTTGATGACTAAATTTTTGATCGTTCTAGATTTTAGAAAAATCGAAAAAAATTCTGGAATAACTATTGAAGTCCCTATTTCATGGGAATGAATAAATATTCGAGCGAAAGAAGTTCAAGAATGAAATTTCGCTTCGGACATAAACGATCCAGGTTGCAGACGGAGGGTTAATAAGTTTGTTGAATACTCTAGAGCTGCGTGATTGTAGAAATGGAAGTTGGTTTCCCTAGTGAGTTAGGAAACTGTGTGGATGGATGAGGTGATAAGAGAAATATGTAAAGAGGAGTGAAACTACTGCAAAATAAATATATTGAAACTAAAATGATAGATACGGAAGACTGACGGAGCGATGCGATTGAAACGGTTGACAGACGGTAAAACGAATAGTACATTAATTAATAGCACATCAATTAATCACCAATTAGTTACCAAACATCATATAATGCTATCAGCAGTATACTGATTTTTCAAACATAAAAGATGCATGATAATCGAATGGATTGACGTTGAAACAAAATTTATTTAAAAATAAAATTGAACACCTAAATTAGAATTGAAGATGTTTTGATGTCTGTGGTTTCATTGGCAGCTCCATTAGCTCCTTCACCGTCGAGAGCAGAGGATTTATGCATGTATAATCTTCTGTGCATCGTTTCTAATTTTTTGATTACATTCGGCATATGCTCGCAGGCAGTTCATCCAATTTCGCAAGCGTAAAAACTCGCGTGGCGCTCGTTAAATCATTTAGAGTATAGTTTACACCGCGTTAAAAGCCTCAGAAGCCGTGATTGTTGGTATGTCGCTTCCGCAACGATTCCACACCCTTCTGCTTCCCCTTTCGACGTTACATACCGGGAAAGTTTTGACTCCGTTCGCTTGGAATAGAATTTTTACCTCGATCGAGGTAATTAAGCCTGTCGAGCAACTGTTACTGCCAGAAAACGACGTTTAAAGGCTCCGATACTTACCTATAATACCAAACAGCGAAAGACGTTCCTCTGTTTGCAAAAATCCAATTCCAAATTGTTCCATTAATATTAAATATATTAATTCTATCAATTTTATGGAATTATAAACACCGTCAATTGGGTAACTCTCTCGTCACTGCACTAAACAAATTAGGGAACTGTACGATCTAAGAAAAAACAAGTTAAAAGTTGACTTCTGGCCATTGAGAATAGAAGAAGCTGGAATTCTTCGAACAGGAAACGTCATAAAGTAAACATCATAAAAATTCGACTTTTCGACAATTCTGAAAATTGCTTATAAATCGCGCATCGTTCCCCTTTGTACGAAAACAAAAAATCGATGCAGTAAATTGACTTACACCACTTGTGCATTAAACGACTCATTTACTTCGACGCTTAAATATTGATTACCAGACTGCGGGTCTTCATGGACATTAAAATGGTGTGCATTGATTGCAAGGTACCGGAACTAAATAAAAATGTATTTCTTCCTTTAATAATTTCAACAAATTGCCGGTAATACAACGACACTATTAAAATCTTTTTTTACCGTAAATGCATAAAATCCGCAGTCTATTGATTACAGGCGAATAAAATTTTATTTCGTGTAAAGAAAAGACGTAACGCTCACATTTATTGGACCTTGAAAATTTAAATTACGAGTCTGACACGTTGTACTATGATAATGGGTTAATAGACATCCGTTGGGTAAACCTTTAACAGGCGAATGAACGTGTGGCAAGCACAGACAGGTGAAAATATTCGTTTCCACACGGTCGAAGGGAAGTCTGGGGGTTCGAAGGGAGGGGCTGACGATCGACAATCGTCAGGTTTCCAATTTTCGATAAATCATTTCGAGTCGAGTGCGCGGAGCGTCAATAGATCCGCCGCGGTATCGGGGACGTAAGGCGTCGGCGAAAAGTTAGGGAGAAACCAGGGGCGGATACAGGGCGGAAGGGAGACGGGGTGGTTGTGGGGTTCGAACGTGGAAGAAAGAGAGAAGAAAAGGGGTAGCTCTACGGGCTCTCTCCGTTGAGAGAGAGGATGGGGGAAGGCGAAGTAGTAAGGGAAAGGGGATGGGGGGTGCAATTTCCGCGGCTCGTGATTGGGGCAGCCTCCTCGGGGAGCAAAAACTCCATCTACAAATGAACAGCCGTGACAAGAGCCATAATTTCTCGGGGCTGAGCTGCAGCCACCGTGGCTTCTACCAGCCCGCAACCTTCCTTTTCGCTTTTGATACGATCTTGTGTATGGAAGATGGCACGGCCGCGTCGAAGAATTCAGATGCCGAGGAACTTGCTATCGGCGACGCTTTTCCCTGACACTTTCCGATCATTTCATCGCGGTGGTTGGAGGTTGCTTCGTTCGGGATTGCGATCTTGCTCGGAACCTGTTCTGCAGTCATTCAATTGGGATCAGGTATAAACGGTCCATTCTACTGATACTATCGAAAATCGGAAATTTTGCCTGTATACGATGTTGCGAATAGATTGTCGATCGAATGCAGTGGAATGAATCGTACTTACCTGTTCTTACAAGAATCGTGAAAGATTAACATACATGAAATGTCATCTAGTATCGGAAATTCTCATTGCCTGTATATGATGTTGCGAATAGATTGTCGATCGAATACAGTGGAATGAAGTGTACTTACCTGTTTCTACAAGAATCGTGGAAGATTAACATACATGAAATGTCATCTAGTATCGAAAATTGTCATTCTTGTATACGATGTTGCGAATAGATGTCGATGGAATACAGTGGAATAAAGTGTGCTTACCTGTTTTTACAAGAATCGTGAAAGATTAACATACATGAAATGTCATTGCGAATAGATTGTCGATCGAATGCAGTGGAATAAATTGTACTTACCTGTTTCTACAAGAATCGTGAAAGATTAATATACATGAAATGTCATCTAGTATCTAAAATTGTCATTGCCTGTATACTATGTTGCGAATAGATTATCGATCGAATACAGTGGAATGAATCGTACTTACCTGTCTTTACAAGAATCGTGGAAGATTAACATAAATGAAATGTCATCTAGTATCGGAAATTGTCATTGCCTGTATACGATGTTGCGAAGAGATTGTCAATCGAATACAGCGGAATGAATTGTACTTACCTGTTTGTACATGAATCGTGAAAGCTTAACATACATGAAATGTCATTTCGACTAGATTGTCGATCGAAGGCAGTGGAATAAATTGTACTTACCTGTTTCTACAAGAATCGTGAAAGATTAATATACATGAAATGTTATCTAGTATCTGAAATTGTCATTGCCTGTATACTATGTCGCGAATAGATTGTCGACGGATACAGTGGAATGAATTGTACTTACCTGCGTCTACAAGAATCGTCAAAGATTAACATACATGAAATGTCATTGCGAAAAGTTTGTCGATCGAATGCAGTGGAATGAATTGTACTTACCTGCTTTTACATGAATCGTGAAAGATTAACATACACGAAATGTCATTGCGAATAGTTTGTCGATGGAATGCAGTGGAATGAATTGTACTTACCTGCTTTTACATGAATCGTGAAAGATTAACATACACGAAATGTCATTGCGAATAGTTTGTCGATCGAATGCAGCGGAATGAATTGTACTTACCTGCTTTTACAAGAATCGTGAAAGATTAACATACATGAAATGTCATTGCGAATAGTTTGTCGATCGAATGCAGCGGAATGAATCGTACTTACCTGTTTTTACAAGAATCGTGAAAGATTAACATACATCAGGGAAGTACCATGAGTACTAAGGCTACCATCACCTGAGAAATGTCATCAACGACATTCAAAACATGAAAGCTACCAATTGGCATCTCCAGTCAGCAACTGATACTTGACGACAAAGATGCATTCTTATTGAATTTCTGCTTCTTACGATCGACTCAGAAATTTTCTATGTTACAAAGAGGTCTGCACGTTATAAATGACAGTTAGCATTTATCGAACCCCGTATTGATGATTTTCGTTGGAGGTTGACAAGTCGGTGTTCCGCTTTAATCCGCAAAGCAGCTGTTTACCGTAAAAACAGAACGGGTGATCGGCTGGAAAATTTTTATTCGCGAGTCCGCGCTAAAAGGTTTTAATGATTTACGGAAAGTGTGATCAAACGAACGCGATCTCCCGCACGGAACCATCGAGAGCAGGTCGATCCCGTGGGACAGTGAATTTCGGAGGAAAACCGAAAGGTACGATAGCTCGCGTTACCACTATAGCAGCCGACTACAGCAATGTTACCGTGGCACAGGTCTAACCGACCTTTTTACTCTCCCTGTTCCCTCCACGGACACAGTCACTGCCGCCAACTCTATTTATCAAATGTACGTTTAATTTTTTCGCGGGCACAATCATACATCATCCTCGAGGCGTGATCCGGTTAGGGTCGGGCTTCCGTAGACGTGGCAGGATTACCAACCGAGAAATTCACCGGAAAATGGAACCCCACCCACCGTTTTCTTCCGCGAGCAACTCAACGTGTTCACCGACTGCACCACGAAATTGTTACCGATAGATTGACCAGGGCCCGACGAAAGTATACCGTTCACGAAACCTAGCGGAAACAATCGGCCTCGAATCCCATCGACACGAGAGACGCGGCTTGCCGTTGACGGCTGCATCGACACGTCGAAACTGACACGGGAAACCGTTTCCGTCGGAGTTCACACTTTACGTCAAGATATCGATGCTCCTTAAGCGGAGTCAGCTTTCCACCTTCCAGAGGAAGCACGTGAAAAATGAACGATCTCTGACGACTAGCTGGATAGACAGACGCGCTTCGACAGGGACGATTTTCTTTGAAACAGCCATTTCTAATAATATCTCTACAGACATATCTAACGTAAATGCATTAACACGTTCGTCAACAGCAGTCGAGTAAATGTCTTCTCATTGCTGCGTTGTTGAAACGTTTCTTTAAATGCAACGCATCTCCTTTATGAAGTATCAAACGAATTTGGTGGATTCTCCGAGGACTACACTGTGAACTATGACTTTAAATAACACGGTATATACATGAAATTCATTTGAGTGGCTTCAATTATACTGCGGAGTGGTGAGCGACATTTATCTGTGACGTTGGTAGGGAACGTACGTTTTTCAGCCTTAATTACTTATGGACATTCAAAGATGATTTTCTTTGGTTGGTGTGAAATCGATTCAACATCGTTATACGTCACTAACGAATACAAAAAACGATGTTACGAATCAGTTCATATAATATGCTCATTTCATGTAATGATGTTAAACGTACACATTCAAAACGGAACTTTCGGGACAACCTAATAGTGCGGTTGGGAAGAAGAATGACGGTTGAGTGCGAAGCTTCCGACGAAAGAGGTCGCGCGTAATTCAATTGAACTCATTAGAGGTTCCAATTGTTCGCTGACGGGAATCAAAGTGACAGTTCAGACTGAAACGATTGCAATTCGGTTCGGTTTCGTCGAGGAGGGTAGACTGGCTCTCGCAAAGTCCGAGTTTCATCCCCGAAGGAGCTGACCTCCATTACGCGAGGTTAATCGCTCTGCCTTCTCACTTCCGGCAGACTTTGATTAGTCCTGCGATTCTTTTGCCCGGGGACAGGTCCCTTATAGCGACGCTGTTTGCCCGTTGTTCGTTGTTTCGTGGAAATCTATCGTCCAATTCCAACTTCCTGAGACGTTGTCGCGTTTTCGAGGCAGCGAACACTTTAACGTCATTTCACAACGATATTATACTTGCCATCGGTTTCGCGAACAAATCCTATTGATTTTCAATCAGTTCTGAAATGGTTTTCTCTTTATTATCGATGACTAATTTAGAATTAACGCTAAACCTATCGCCACCGGTAAAAATGACCGGTTCCAGATTTTTTATTTTACAATTATTGAAATAATAAAAACGATTTTATAAAGAAGGGTTGTATAGATATCTTTAGTACAGCACTTATTACGATAGGGGCCGCACAAAATCTAAATGAAATCAATCTTGTCATTTTTATGAGGGAACATGTACCAGTTACTTTTCAGGTCGGTACAACTCGTGGAACACAGATTTTCCTGCATATCTACAAAGTTTCGTATCAAAATTCACACAAATGCAAAAGAATGTTGAAACAAAAGGAAGCGAGAAGGATAAAACTATTAGAAATTCTATGAATTTATTTGCAATTTGAAATGTGTCTACTCTGCAAGGAAATGACAAGTAATGGTGTAATTTGTAAGGAAAATTGTAAAGAATTTCGAGGGATTTCTTATGGAGGTACGCGCGATAAGACATTTCGTTTTCCGACTGGATGTTCTTGTTTAGATGTTCCCAAGCTAGAAGGAATATAGATCAAATCTACATGGAGAGCCATCTTCTTCGTGCATTCGACGTTTCAAAGCATATGCAGATGGATAGATGGAAACCTGTGACGTCCGTAGCGCCTCGTCTCCAAGTCTCCGGAGACGCCGTGCGTCGCGACCCTAAATAATGCACAAGCATATTTTTCTATCGCGTACACGCGGTGTCGTTGCCACCGCTGCGAACACACGATTGTCACCGTTGCAATTTATTTTCAGCCCTCGGAATACGGCGAATATTTTCGAAACGACACGCGGAGACGCGAGAAACCGTTCGAGCAATCCTATTTCGGAACTACGTGAAACCATTGTTATTAATAAAAGTTCGAGTCATTGCTGAAAAGACTATGAATCTCTTTGCGTTTATACTACGAGAGCGATCGTGTCTGTTAATCCTCGTTCGTCAGATTCGCACATTTTTCACTGATTTCGAACCAGTAGAATATCGTACATCGTTTCATTCACTGTTCATTTTGAAAGACAAAATTCTAAATTTAATCCATAAAGTTTTCGTAACATAAGGAAACTTGAAATACTGAGTCTGAGAACTTGTATTAAATAGTTAATAATAAATGAACTGCAATTTTCGAAAATTCTAGAGAATATATTTATCAAGAAAAATTAGTAACAACTTAATTTTCTCAACAAATTAATATTGCATGCTTCTCACTTGCAAGTTGCGAGAATAAACTCTGTCACAAAAATCGTCATAACAAACTGCTGTAATGTTAACCCTCCAATGTGCATTCCGTTCCCAATTGGAGACTTAAATTTCAAATGTTCTATAATAAACTAAGTAGACAATAATGAAGACTCTGAGTATGTCGGTTCCATGTATGAACATTGCGCTTATGAATAAAACCGCGTATAATAAAATTCCCATACAGGAACAGTCATAAAATGCAATAAATAACATTGTGTAATAAAATTGTATTATTTATTTCACGACCACACTTATTTTTAGGTAGACTAACAGCCATATATATTTTATTCAGCTCATCATAAAAATTCATGCGATAGAGGGTCAAAGTGAAATTCGATGAATAAATATGATGAATAAATCGACAATCAAAGTTTATTGTGTATTTCGACAAACGCATCAAATCTGTCGACACTTGCACACTTTCCAGCTGGCAAATTATGGGAGTAGACACTGTCAAGCAAAGTTCACGGTGAGGTGGTAATATCGAAGCGAAACTTTCTCTCGATGAGCCGTCTAGCATGTGGCACGAGGGTTGAAGCGGCGACGGGGAGGATCGCGCGGTTATAAGAAATAGCCATAAACAGCGAACAGCCTTTTTCTGGCGATATTAAAACGGTATGAAGATAAATATCGTCTGCGGGGGCAGGCAAGTTGAAGAACATCCGGGAGAAAGGTGATGAATCGTAAAAGATGTACAGTTTCCTGTCGGCTTCGCAGCATCCTTATACTTTGTTCATTGACCACACGAGTTTCATAAATTCTTTACCTGAATCTTTATCAACATCTCTTCGAATTGTCTATCTATCCGTAAAGATCAAAAGAAATTGCACGCCCCATACACCGTGCATCGAAGAGTGATTCGCTACAACCACTGAAATTATTCCGAGATGTAATTTTACATTTCACTCTTCAACGAATCGCTTTAGAAAATAATGAATTGTCACGAAACGCGTGCAAGCCCCTCGAACGCGAGAAACGTCATCGAAACCGTAACGTCAACGCAAGAGCCGCGACTCCTCGGTTGCAAATAATTCGATCGTGCACGATAGATTGAAATAATTTTATTCGCGATACGGGACAGAGGAGCAGGATCCGGTGCAGAAAATGAATCCAAAGGTGATCACAATTTGCAACGAGGCATCGTGAAGTCGCCGGTACCGTGGATGGCTGCGGCAGCCAGGTACTGCGCCGTGGATCGCGCAGGTGCAAGGGGGCCGGAGCCACCGGTGCACAATTAAGAGAGCGAGGTCTCTCGAAATTAAGAGTTAAGGTGCATAGGTGGCCTCCGCCGGTTAGGGGGCCTGGGGGTTGGTGGATTTCGCAGGGGCTGCCGGCTGCGAAGGCGGCACCGGACACGCCCCTGGTGGCCTTGCGCACAACCACCGTGCGCCTTTCCTTGCGATATTCCATCTATATAGTACGTCTGAAAACCTATATAGCCGAGCCCCGGCTGTCTCTTTATTCTTGCTCTCTCCACCCCTTTTGCACTCGCTGGGACGAGCTGACTATGCACGCATCGGCGCAAACAGCCGCGGACCCGTTGCACCGACCTCTCAGCGCAGAGCCCCAGGCTCTCTTACTCTTACCCGGTACTCTTGCTCGTACTCCTCGCCTCCTCGCGAACCATGCAAGCTTCGTCGCTGCTATTCTCGGCTTGCCTTGCTTGCGAGACGCTCGTTCATCTGAAAACTACCTCTTCATGACCGGAAGCTCCTTTCTGAAGTTCGATGTTTTCGAAACGCTCTGTTTTTACACGGTCGTACTCATTCAATGTCACCCATTTCTAGACTTTTCTCGGCTTTCTTGGGTCACCTTGCTCGCGACCCACGCCGATCCGAAAGCAGCTTTTTGAAATCAAAAGGTCACTCTGATGTTCAATACTTTAATAACGTTCTCTGTCTATTCGATGTTAGTCGTTCAAAGTACCACATGCCCATTTCTAGGACGCTTCTTTCGGCTTTTTCCGATTACCTAGCTCGCGACTCGCATTGATCCAAAACTAGCTTTTTGAGGTCAATAGTTCACTTGTAAGTTCGATACTTTAATAGGCGTTCTTCTTTTATACGCTGATAATCGTTCCAAGTCCCGGTTGTTCATTTCTGGCATGCTTCTTTCGACGTTGTTGGGTTACCTAGGTCGCGATTCACGCTGATCCGAAAGTAGCTTTCTGAGGTCAATAGTTTACTTTTGATAATCAATACTTTAATAACGTTCTCTTTCTATTCGGTGTTAATCGTTCAAAGTACCACATGCCCATTTCTAGGACGCGTCTTTCGGGTTTTTTCGATTACCTAGCTCGCGACTCGCATTGATCCAAAACTAGCTTTTTGAGGTCAATAGTTCACTTTTAAGTCCGATACATTAATAAGCGTTCTTCTTTTATACGCTGATAATCATTCCAAGTCGCGGATGTTCATTTCTGGCATGCTTCTTTCGACGTTGTTGGGTTACCTAGATCGCGATTCACGCTGATCCGAAAGTAGCTTTCTGAGGTCAACAGTTTACTTTGATAGTCAATACTTTAATAACGTTCTTCTTTTATACGCTGGTGGTAATTCAGTGCCAAAAATGCACATTTGAAGACTTTTCTCAGCTTTGTTGGGATACCTTGCTCGCGACCTATGCTGATCCGAAAGTAGCTTTTTGAGGTCAATACTTTAATAACGGTCTTCTTTTATACGCTGTGTCCAGGTCTAGTATGCTTTCCTTGGCTTTATTCGGTAAATTAATTGAAAACTAGATTGTCTTGTCAATAGTTCGCTTGGAACAAATGAATAGTTCATTTTGTTCGATATCTTGAAACGTTCTTTTTCCTACAAAGAGACCACCATTCATAGCTTCGCAAGACCAAGTGTTAGGTTATTCTAAAAGTCCTCGATTAGTGGATCATCCGAGTAGTCTAAATTTTCTGTTATATAAAAATTCTGTCGTGCGAACACTTTCGGCTCCCAACTACTTCGCACATTTAACATCGATTCCGCCATAAAATTTTTCGATTCCACGGTCGATTCGTCAACCGCGCGCCGTGTTATGATTCGACTTCGGTATCGAAAGTGATCGCACGTGTCCACGCGGGATGCGTATACGGCCTCCTATACTTCTGGGACGAGTTCATGAGGGCACGAGCCCAGAACGGTAATTACGCGAGTCGGAAAGTCGTCAGCCTCGGTCATAACTTCGTGGATCCCCAGGAGGACGCGGTCGCAATTTGTCGGTAGGCACACGAGCAGGAGAAAAGGACCGGGCTCCGATTATTTGGGGTGCAGGATGCACGGTGCAAACAACGCCGAGGGACGTTCAACAAATGATGCGCGTCTATTTGTGCATCCGTCTTCTCTCGTCGATCCTGTATTCCTACTTTGCAGAATCCGTGCACGGAACACCATATCTCCAACGGACCCTCGCCTCGCTCGCAGAACAATCCCTATAACGATCTGCAATACGTACTCGCGACTCCATGGGGGTGGCTCATTCTTTCAACTCTTTGCCCCGTAATATCGGACTTCTGCCAGAAAATTTGTTCCTCTCGATGTTACGGTATTTTCCCCACCAATTCCTACCACACAATGTACAAGTGGATTTTTTCAAATGAATTGTATGTACATTTTTGTTAAGGTGCGTGAACCGGAAGTTTAAACGGCGTGAAACATGTATGGAACGAAAGTCCGTAGCGTTTTTAAATTAAAACTCCACGATAAAATTAGGATATTTATACATAGATTTGTTCGATACCATATTTTCCATTCTCTTCTATTAATTTTGACCACGTTTTAGATGACCTATCATGTTATTCGATAAACCTATGAATAAATATCTTAATTTTATCTTGGAATTTTGATTTAAAATCGGTACGAACTTTCGTTCCAACACAATACATGAAAAAATGGATTCTTTCAAATGAATTGTATGTACATTTTCGTTAAGCTACTTAAACCAAAAGGTTAAAACGGTTTAAAGTATATACAGAAAACATGTTTATATTCGACACAAAATTGTCCTTAAAGTGGCGGGACTGATCAATGAATTTCCAGGAAAATGTTCGCGGTGGCACGCAAAATTCCTGGTTCCCGCAAGTTCGGCTTTCGCTGGGAAATCACCATATAGCGCACACGGGTTTTTCTCTGTCCATGTTCTCGTTCGAGGCAGCATTACACGTACAGGACCGCGTGATACATGCAGAAACATTGTTCCGGGTTCTTTTCGGGCAGAAAACAAAAGGTCCAGGGAACAGAGAGGAAAGTAGAGAGGAGTCAGGGAGGAAGTAGAACGGTAGGAAAAAGTTGTGTTTTTCAAGAAAGTTTTCGTGCTGGCACGGTGATACGGGAAGTCGCGGGATTACCGATGGTAGGGGATGATACTTTCGTGAGTCGGACATAAGTAAATGATGAATCGTTCACGTCGTGCCACGGAATGTAAAACTCACGTAAATCTCGACCTCTTGCGGTATTCTGACATCGAGTCTGGCTTCGGGGCACGACTGATCTTGATTTTGCGAAGTTCCTTGGTTTGCGCGTTGATAGCCTGATCAACCCCCAGACGTTTCTCAACGATATTCGTTCTAAAAGACGACGTTTCCTTTGGAATTTATTCTGTTAAATAAATAACAGAGTGAATTAAAATTCTTGCTTTTCTCGTTTTCTATTTGACGATTATTGTTATCGGTCCACATTTAATAATTTTTCAATGCTAGAAAAATGTTCGATATTAAAATATCAATTATATAAATTTCAGTCTCCACACGCTCTATAAAATGGAGTAATTTGTTCAAAAGTGGACAAAACGTCTTGAGTTTTTTCAAGAATTCAGAAGGATTGGTTTACTAAAAAATATTTTCAGAAAATTATAATTAACAGGAATTTCGAAGAAAGATTAGTTATAGGAAAAGAAGCTGACAAAATAAATAAAACAACACGAAAGGATACCTTCATACATTCTTTTGCGCCTGGTTTTCTCTCTCTTGCGAACGCAAAGGGGTTAAAAGACGATTCCCTGGAAAAGTGGGTCGCGAGCCTAACATTTGCATAGGGAGGGAAACTGGGGCGATGTTGGTGGCTCGGTGGTGACGACGGTATTCTTCCGAATTTCCATAAACAGCGGCACGGGGTACCTGAGAATCGGAATGCAAGGCGACGCTCCTTCAGGGGTTTGCCGAAAGTTAAATATTTGGACGGATCGTCGAGTCATCGCAAGCACGAAGCGCGCGCGCGGTTTCTCCATAGAAAAGTCGGCAGTTTTCACGAGATTCGTCGCCGACCACAGAGCGATGGAAGAAAGGAAACATTGTGCAAGCCCCCGTCTGCTACCCTCTGGGACATGCTCTCTCCTCCGCCTCGCCAACAGCTGATTAATCGTCCCCGGATCTTCCCCGGAGACCACGGAGACGCATCGAACGGCTTCTTTGTCGTTGTGAACGCCGTTCCGTGCCGACTACCTATTTTTCGTTTACCGTTGCAACGAATCAACTCGTACAATCCATCCGGCGAGCTGCAGCTTCTCATCCGTCGCCTTGCTCTTCCCGCATCCTTCCGGCGACCCTGCGTTAATTGCTTTTGATGCGGCCGAAGATGCGACCGCAATCGAATGAATTGCGACCTGCGAAACTCAGTAAATTAAATGCGAAACAATAAAACCATGTAAACAGTTGAAATGTGCCGGTGATTATGAAACTGATCTAAGTCGTGTCTATTTTCATCAACTTTTTCGTCTGATTTGGTAGAAAAATATTTTACCACGATGACATAATCTAACATATATCTTCTACCTATATCTATAAAAACGCTGTCCTGACTCATTCACTCATCAACGCCCAGGCTAAACCCTTGGACATAGAAAGCTGAAATTTTGCACAGAGGTTTCCGTTACGATCTATACAAGGGATAAGAAAGGATATTTCGAAATTCAACCGCTAAGGGGGTGAAAAGGGGTTGCAACGTTTGTACGAGGAATATTTCGTTCGTGGTCGGATTTACTTGAAACTTGGTCTTAACGTTCATCGATACAATTATTTCGCTTTAAAGTTGTCTTATTTCCGTAAATGTATCTGGAAACTAATATATAAGTACGTAATTAATATCTTATCGCTAAACCGTTGCTTCGAAGTTAACCGTCAGAGAGTTCTACGGAGCAACGCGAAAAGCGAAATGGAATTGAACGGCATAGATTATCATCGATCGGTAGAAACCGATAGCCCCAAATATGTTTCGGGACAATGTTGCAACGTTTACGTCTCGCGGCGCGAAACTACCCACACCGCGACCGCCGCAAGAGGGCCACGACGACGAAAGAGATACTTTAAGTATAAACCAAATAGTCGTAACCCTTAGGTACGTCGTAGTTTTTCAAGAATCAACTCTTTATAAATTCAATTCAAACTTATATTTGACAAATGCGGTAAAATGGTGCAAATAAGCCTAAAAATCGGTATGGGTGTCGTTATTGAGGTTTCTTGGGACGTTAATTACAAAAATGGCATCAATTTTTAAATCTAAGATGGCGACATGACATAAAATTAAAATTATATACGGGAGAATGGGGGATTGAAAGGTTTTATTTTCCGAGGGCATTAAACGGTTTCCTGTGCGAGCGAAGCCGCGGGAAAAAGCTAGTATAATATATAATTTTTCACTTAATAAGAAAAAACCTCTGTTAGATATAGTTCGAATTTTCTGTTTGTATGAGTGCGAGGTCGTTCCCTAGCACCTCAGGTGTTACCTCGGTGTTTACATTGCGTATTGGTGTGTATGCGGATGTGTGTGAGTAATCTGTACGTTACCAAGCGAACTTGAAATAACCGAATCGTGGTTAGTTACGATTTGTACGAGTCCATGAACGTGTCGAGCGACGAACAATTATACCAAAACGATATTTTCTTCTCGCTAATTAACCCTTACAACCTCGCACCACTTTCATAATATTACAGGCATAAATATACTGGTGTGTTGCAGCTTATTACAATTATTAAGAAAAGAGGCACATGTCTATATGTAGCGTGAAATTGACGCAGACAATTTTGCATGAAAACTCGCAGTCCAGTCATCAATTTCACAAACGCAGAAAAACCACATTCGAGTAAATATACGTGTGTCATGAAATTTAATAAAAAAGGAAAGTTTGGTTTTGTCAATGGTTTGATGTAGAAACGCGTCGTCTATTGTGCAAACGGAGCGCAATTTTTTGGCGGAGCGTGTTCTATAAATCGCGTGAAAAGTTGGAGCGAGAGGCGGCTGCTCCGAAGGATAAACGCGAGCGTTACGAAGAGTAGACGTAGGACAGTTTGTTAAGCGTTGAAGTTGCCCCTGCAGTGCGGCACATTCGTTGCAGCTTAATTTGTTTATTTGTAGGAAACGATGGTTGGAGGTAGGGAGAGACCCCGGGCTAGTGGTAGGGTAAATTGCAGTGCGATACAATGTTTTATTTAAATACGTCGCTGCGATCTCACTCGCGCCCCATGGGTGTCCTGGACGTAGCCGCCTACACTTAATATGGGGAGCGACAGACTCATTTTTATTTCTCAGTCCCATGGAAACCAACCTGGCAGCTCTCCTTTCGTTCTCTTACCGTCGCGATTTTATGTGTTCTGCATATATTGAAATTTTAAGAATTGATATTGCCGTGATGCGCCACGTTCACCTCCGTGTCACTTACATCCTCCTTTATTTATTGTTCCCTCGAAAATTGCCGATAACTAGATTTTCTTATACGGAGAATCATTAAACGCATACACCATCTACATTACATTTAAGTTTCACGTGGTACAGGATGTCTTACGATTAATAGATAATGTTAAGTATTTTTGATTTTTTCAAAATTTTCACTTGCCCTTTGTTCGTCCAAATGATCTTACCATATTTTCAAAAAACGTCATAATGTTTGGGATTTGATAGTGCCATTGTCCTAGTTGTTACATACCAAATTTTCTGTAAAAAAATTTTTGAGAAGGACTTCCTTGTGTCTTTTCGCATAGCCTTTAAATATATATATTTTCAAGGATACTACATCTATTCAATTGAACAATTCTCACTGTAAAATACTCATTAGACACTGAACGGTAAGATAATATAGTCAGTAAATTCTAAACCAAACTGGATCCAGCAAATATCAATGAAATTTTTCTATCGGACAGCTTTTTAGTAAGTTTTAAAGGAATTTAATGAGTAGAGATCATTTTTATAGAAACTTTTAGATTATGCCACTTATTTTTAAAAAATTCCCTTTTTTCTAAATGCAATTTTTGGCCAGATCAGCCGAAATTACGGCAGAAAAACGAAATTCGTCGCAGCACGACTCCCCGCTGCTGTCCCTAATTGAACGGTTCCGCGGAAAGTTCTCCGGACGGTAATAATTCAACAGAAGCAAGAAGCGGCTTTTGAACGACGTGTGATCATGTCATGCTTGTTATCAGCCGCTTCTCCTACGGCCCGGCACAATGGAGATTTTCAAAAGACTGCATGAATTCTAGATCCACGCTGGGAATATGGCCCAGCGCGGCATAATTTGAGTTAATTCCGCTGCAGGGAACAAGAGACTTGATTAAAAATCTTGACTCATTGTCTTCTGTTTGCTCTGGGTGCATACTGGACCCGGGCCAATTTTCTCGGACGGTTGGCTGGGAATGTGTTCATTAAAATTCATAAAAATATGCATTTAGTTAGCTGCCAGAGCCGGTGCTAATTCGCGTTCGTTAACCAACTCCCACCCCCCACCCCCTTACACATCGAATATCCTGGACAATTGATATCTTTTGTTGCTTCCGGTCCCAAAGGGGACATAGACGCTGTCAAAAAGATTGCAGACATTTCTTTAATCAGGGACACCTTCAATGTTATTCATGTGTATTATTATAATTTCGTTTGTCCGTCAACCAGTGGACATTCGGACTACTTCACTGAACAACCTGTTTGACATTTTGTAATTTAAACATCTTCATGAAAGAGGTCGTAGAAAAGATCAAATGTCGTCACCTTGATGGTCGTGCAAGTTCAATATT
>CM052202.1:9576028-9586355 GCA_028455805.1 Lasioglossum figueresi
GAGAGGCAATCGATGTTAAAATCGGACAAGCATATCAATTGCCAGTTTAAGGACGATTCAACAGGGTACTAGGGGCTCTAGGTGGCTATCTAGCTCGGTTGCAGCTAGCGCTAGAATGGATAACGTAAAGATCGATGCAGATGACCGGGATTAAAGCCGATGCTGAAATCGGGGAAGCAAAGCAATACTGGAATGCACGAGCTTACGGACAGTACACAGGGTGAGAGTCCCTGCGAGTATGAAACTCAATTTGATTCCTGCTTCCAGCCGACCCCCGTCGTCGGAACCGGAGGTGGGTGGCTGGGGTGGGAAGAGTGGCGGACCGCTGCCACCCCAGAAAAGGGGGTGCTCCCAGGGGCGTGCGACTGACCCGACATCCTGCAGGATCCAGCCACTCATATTGCCAATTACCAACTCTACGACCCTCTCGCTCTTCGCTCGCTTTGGACTTCGGATGATTCCGACCACTTCTAGGCTGTTCCAGTTACGTCGCCGATGTTCTCTTCATCACGCCACGAAGAAACGTCAACAGCAAGCCTGTCTACCGCGTTGGCGGCGACCAGGATCCTCTAACGTCTGCCGAGGAGTTACGGTATGTATCCCTGCTGCTTTCCATACCGCATCCTCGCACAAGAGCGACGAAACTCGAAAAACGCGACTTTTGATTTGTCGCTGTGAAATTTATAACACTCCGATGAATTCGGAAAATACCGTTCGTTAATTTTCATAATGATAGAGGGTAGAGGGAACACCGAATTCAATGATTTTCTTTCTTCACGATACAATTAATCGATTTGGCGAAAATCAAAAATTGTCTAGAATTACGCGGCGTGAATCAACTTTGAGCGATGAAAAGGAGAAAGAAGAAGATGGAAAATAAATTAGAAGATATACCAAAGAAGATAGATGAACACGATGAATTGTTCTAAATTGAGAAAACTAATAGATATTGCAACATTTCAAACAGAAAGCGAAAAGGAATTACGTGTCCCGCAGTTACGCGAGGGAACAAGAGGCAAAGAATATGAAAAATAGATTGGAAAATATTAAAAAGAAAGTGTGCGAGAATGTCCCTTTGAGAAGACGAAAGCTGGGGCGGAGACGGTGTTGGACCGTGGCAGAGAGGAGTTAAGGTGGGTCTCGCGGAAAATATCGAGGCGAGGGAAAAGTATAAACATTTAGACAAGTTTAAACTCCGAACTTTCGTTCCGTACCGCGACGAAGGGAGGCGCGGGATGAGTTGACGTTTCCAAGTCTTCAATATTTGTTAAACTCACCTCCACCTTCTTTTACTTTTCCGACATTCCTTCTGGCTTCTCTTACCTCTCTCTATCTTCCTCTCTCTCTCTTTTCCTCTGCGCGGTATCGGCATCGGCATCGGGCGACCCTCTTTTATAACGCATAAACTTCACGATATAGGTCCGTATACGGGTGACATATAGATTTTATATACGATTACCTCGGCAAATGCACCGTCGTTTCTTTTCCGGTCCAATAAACCTAAGTGATTTTGCGACCGTATTTTCGTGGTTTCATTTCGATTGTGTTGTACTTTGACGTCACCGGGCAACCCTTGCCTGCTGTACATTTCTCCAAGACGTTTATAGATTTATACCGATCCCGTGCATTGTTTTCGCTCGCTTCGAACAATTATTTCAACCTGCATTGAAAGCAACTGGTACCTATTCAATTATAAAGATAGTAAGATATTACAATAATATACTCAGAATGCAATTTTATTGACTCACAGGGCGCATGGACATGCGAAGGTGTCAGATACGAACCTTGTGAAGCGTATAGCATAATGAGAAAAATAGCATAATGAGAAACCATTATGTACTTTTTTGTTTCGAATAAAAATTACAGACAGAATATAAAGTGAATGAACCCTTCTTATAAGCGTACTTTTTTCTGACATTAATTCTTTTTTATTTGTAATCCACATGAACTACTCTATCATGTTGAAGAAAAATTGACTGCAACAACTTGCGCCTGACTGACAAATTATTAAATTTCAAACACACGTATGCAATCTCTCGGTAGCAGTTGTTCAGAGAAGCTAACAGCAAAAAATTTTCACGAACATCTACGATGGAAAATCTGGAAGATGTATGTCATTTGCTGCTTATTACATCTCATCCTGTTGTAAATAGTTGCAAGCGAAAAACTATAAAACCCACTTCGAATCTACCACCCGGTGCACTTTCCTTGTTGACCTGTCCTGGCGAATCTAACGCTGGTGACAATAAGAACAGATCGAGTGCTGATGATTCGAAATGTTCCGTTAGCAATTATTAAACTAAATCTACATTTAATTATTTCCTAGAGAAAATTAAATTTGTAAACGAAAAAAATATTTTTATCTTATAATTTTCATCTCTAGTCCATTCATAATAAAAAAGATACATATTTTAACAATAAAATTAGAAGCGTGAAACGCTGGGCATTTTTGGAGTTTTGGCATTTGTGAAGCGTTGGGCATTTTTCTCACTGTGCGGGGTCAACGTGCATAAAGATCTGCAATCTAGTAACCATATTGCATTCTCGTCGAGGGCGCAGCTTGACGATTAGAAACAGTGAACGTTTTCGGCAGTGCGCAGCGCAGTGAGAACCGATTGCGATCGACGACCGATTCTGGCCGATTACAAACGCATCGATGCAACGGTTGCGCATAGCGTTGCGCTCGGGAGTGGGTGTTGCGGGGGTGTAGGGGTACAGTTGATTCGTTGAAGAGTTGCAGGGGTGGTTCACGGCAGAGTAAGATGTAATTTTCAATACTCGGTGCCGGAGTCTCTGGAGGCGCAAGGGGAGCCACAATTCCGGGGGTTTACCGTGCACTGTCGACGTAAACTCTCCTCAGTCGCACCCCCATCGGCCGAAGTCAGCCACGGAGAATACCACTTATTCGAACCCCCAGTGACTGTCAATACAGGCTCCTATAGTGTCTCGAGGAGCATATCAGACGGATGAATAAATCTCGTTATACGCCTGATCCGATAGAATTCGAATAACTCGCGACGTGTTAAATCGCCGATCAGGAAAGCTTGTCCTTCGCGTTGCCTCGCGTTGCAATTTATTAGAAACACCGCAGACAATTTCTGTGGAGAGCCTTTGCCTTCTGGGCTGGTGGTTTTGAGGTTGTCAACGACGTTCTCAGCGTCTTCCGAGCTTATTCTTTCAATAAACGTTCGTGGTAGGTGGCGAATATGAAATATGGGGTACGGTTTGTTCAATTCGATACTTTGTTGAACTGGATTTGGTAGAATTCACCTAATTAACGTTTCGGTCAATATTATATTTATTAACGGTTATTAACGGATAAGTATTTCCATTCAAAATTAAATTCATTAAAAATAAATCGAACGATTTAATAAATTTATTCAAAATCGAATTTATTACGAATTAAATATGTTGGTCTAATGGATATTTTATTCGAGACAGAACACATTTATTAAAGGCCGAATAAATCGATTTCATTGAAATTAATTTTACTTATTTGACTATATATATATATTTTACTATTAGTGACTATTCAACATTACAATTAACTTGATAGATAGCGACCATTATTTTGTATATACGCACAATAAAATCTGAATTAATTTATTGGGAGTCTCGTTTAGCTTCGAAGCTTGTGTTTTTGAGAAAGATAGAAACAAACATGAGCACCGCAGCCTTGGCTGCAGAATGCGTGAATTTTCTATTTCGGGAGCGCGGAACGTGCGACAGTAGTCGATTAGATGACCCGGTGTGTAAATATACGGGAAAGTAGTTGGGATCGATAGTTTTTTCTTTGTAAGAAGCTTGTTTGAAAGTTGCA
This sequence comes from Lasioglossum figueresi, assembly GCA_028455805.1. Lineage (NCBI taxonomy): Eukaryota > Metazoa > Arthropoda > Insecta > Hymenoptera > Halictidae > Lasioglossum > Lasioglossum figueresi. The sequence continues at coordinate 9,579,849 of CM052202.1, forward strand.
TCTATGCCATTTGCCGTAGCAAGGTGAGAACCATGTGGGAGCGTCGTTCAGAACCCAGGGGAGGGCTGAGAGTCACACTGATCTCGCTCTTTGTCGCTGGGCCCATTGGAGTGCATCCTTCGGCTCCGTGGCATCCATAGCGTCTACCACCGCTCCCAGTGCTGCATCCACGATCTTCCAGGCATCCTCTCCGGTGTACCTTCCTTCCTTCCGGAGTCGCGGGCTACATATCGTGGCTTTCGAAACCTCCTGAGAGCCTGCGCTCTGACTTTGATATTCTGTGTCGAATTACGCTCGTTTCGTGTAGCAAACAGATCACAGCTTCGGGGGCGTAAACCAGTGCATGAGCAGCATCCGTAAACACCCTCGTTCGGCCAATCGGTGCTCACCGTACCTTCTTCAACCCTTTTTCTTCCAATCTGTCACATACATCATATCGTCCTCGTGTATTTCGACATCGAACTGTATCAGATAAATTGTTTGTCAACGCCATTTCTACCCATAGTCTGGGTTAGGTCGAAGTACACCTTTTACAATTCTAAGTAAAAATTGATTGACACTGCAAAAATGCATTACAGTAAAAATTATTCAATAAACTTATTCGTTGAATATACAGGAGATCGGTAATTAACCGTACAACCAAAAAGGGGGTGATTCTACAAGAAAGTGTAAGTCGAAATAGAACGAATATCGTCATCCAGCTGTATCAAATGAATAGGTTATCAACGCTTCTACCAAAGATCTGGATTAAGTCAAAATACACATTTTACAATTCTAAGTAAAAATTGATTGACACTGCAAAAATGTATTACAGTAAACATTATTCAATAAACTTATTCGTTGAATATACAGGAGATCGGTAATTGACGGTACAACCAAACAGGGGGTGATTCTACAAGAAAATGTAAGTCGAAATAGAACGAATATCGTCACCCAGCTGTATCAAATGAATAGCTTATCAACGCTTCTACCAAAGATCTGGATTAAGTCGAAGGACACCTTTTACAATTCTAAGTAAAAATTGATTGACACTGCAAAAATGCATTACAGTAAAAATTATTCAATAAACTTACTCCGTTCAATATACAGGAGATGGGTAATTGACGGTACAACTAAAAAGGGGGTGATTCTACAAGAAAATGTAAGTCGAAATAGAACGAATATCGTCATCCAGCTGTATCAAATAAATAGCTTATCAACACTTCTACCAAAGATCTGGGTTAGGTTGAAGGAAGTCTTTTAAAATTTTCAGTAAAACTTGATTGACACTGCAAAAATGCATTACAGTAATAATTATTCAATAAACTTACTTCGTTGAATATACGGGAGATCGGTAATTAACGGTACAACCAAAAAGGGGGTGATTCTACAAGAAAATGTAAGTCGAAACATAACGAATGTCGTCATCCAGCTGTATCAACTGAATAGCTTATCAACACTTCTACGAAATATCTGGGTTAGGTTGAAGGACGTCTTTTAAAATTTTCAGTAAAAATTGATTGACATTGCAAACATGCATGAAAGGCAAATTATTCAATAAATTGACTTCTTTGTTTTTCTTCTCTTTCAAGTCGAAATAGAACGAATATCGAATATCATACTTTGACTACCACCTCAGCTTCTTCAATCTTTCTATGAAATCGAAACGTGTTATTTAACACATTCGTTGCCAGCTTGTCTGGCTGTGCGTACAAAACCTTTCTAGTTAAATACTTATTTACTAAAATGCAATTCCTTCTTACGCGATTGCGAGCATTGTTAATGAACACTGTCAGCTAATTAAAACTTCCCAGTGTGGTTTCCACAGTTCCGGAAGTTTCAGCAATGTTCACAACGGGTTAATTAATGTATCAATGTGTCGTATGAAAGCACGTTTGTATGAAATAAGAGAGAAAGGGCTTATCGCTAGAAATCCGTCAAACTCATTTGCGCAAGAGCTCCTCTGCGTGACAAAAAGTACCGAACACGTAGTTTACATTCTCGCAGATAACGTCGTTTTTCCGTTCTAAGATCGAAGATTACCAAGAATTAGACTAATGAACGAAACATGTAAACTAACGCGAATAATAACGTTCTTTATCCAGATTACTATAATAAGTAAAACCTTCCAATTGCATTCTTTAAAATTATTATTTTCAGAAATAGTCGTTCCCGGTGAAATGGCTCCTTTTCGTATTCCTCCCGAGCAAATTCCAACTTCCAATGTACCTTGGTAGCATACTGAACAATGCTCATAATTTGTATACTTTCAATTTTGCATTAAAAATCGCCGAAAACAAATTGCAACAATTTTAACATCCCTCGAGAATATCGTTCATTCGTAAGAAAAGTGACACAACTGAAAATATATTTCTAAAAAGAAGTAAAATAATAAATATATAAATTTTGTTATGTACTTTATAACAACTGTACGAAACAACAAATAATTTTACATTTCTAAAAAATGTTGGTGATATACAATAAACAAAATTGGCAAATTTAGGTAATTTTCAAATGGCTCTTGTTGGTTATTTGGAAGTGAGGAATAGATCTATTGTGATATACGAGGTGTGATCAAAAAGTAAGGTGACTTTTTATTTTTATCAAAAAATATTTATTTATTCATCAATATTTATGTTGTTCCCTTCCAAGTAATTCCCCTCAGATATAATACACTTGTGCCAGCGCTTTTTCCAATCCTCGAAGCACTTCTGATAAGCACTTTTTGGTACAGCTTTTGAGCTCTTCCAGCGATGCAGTCTTTATCTCCTCGATCGTTGCAAATCTCCGTCCTTTCATGGGTCTCTTCAGTTTTGGGAACAGGAAAAAGCCGCAGGGGGCAGTTATGATCCTTTTGAGCAAATCAGAATCATCATTGACGTCATTCAACAACTCCTGAGCGATGCTCGTGCGACGTTTCTTCTGGTCAAAATTAAGCAGTTTCGGAACAAACTTCGCTGACACGCGTCTCATGCCCAAAATATCCGTTAAAATTGCTTGGCACGAACCAAACGAGATGCCGACATCATCAGCAACTTCTCTAATGGTAATTCGACGATTCCCCAAAACTATTTCCTTCGCTTCTTCAACGTTTTCATCAGTTGTTGACGTGCTGGGGCGTCCAGGGCGAGCTTCGTCATTAACATCTTCTCGGCTTTCTTGGAAGAGCTTGTACCACTTATAAACATTTTTTTTACTCAGAAGTACACTCACCGTACGCCACTGTCAACATTTCAAGTGTTTTGGACCACTTAATCCCATTTTTTACACAAAATTTGATGCAAATTCTCTGATAAATTTTTTTCGACAGCAGAAAATCGCCGAACACGCAAAACGCTTCTAACCTTTATGCTTCTCACAAACAAACAAAAAATGCTATATAGCTGAAACTGTGGACATATGTTCGGGACGAGTGTACCAGCACAAGAAAAAAAATAAAACGAAAATCGACTGTAGGTATCCCGTGAAATTCAAAAAGTCATCTTACTTTTTGATCACACCTCGTATATATACTTTATTATATTTAACCCTTATCACTCGAGTGGCGACTCTGAGGCGCCACTAAAAATTGCTGTACCATTATTCAAAATATTGTTCGCATTACTATATATATTGGTATCTAATGAATTACAAACATTTAAGTATTGTGTGAGGTTTTATATCAATTTCATATTCATACAGAGATAAGAATTAATATAGAATGGAATTATTCTAGGTCGAAAGAAATGTTTAATTTCCCAGTTAAAATAGGTCCGAGTGCAAAGGGTTAATGTACAAATCGTGAAAAAATCTAACAAATCTCGGTGTAACTATCCCTTGGTCTTCAGCGCGTCCTTTTATACTTACGGAAAGGTTTGCAATAAAATATAGGTAGACGAAAAATACTTTTTGCATCAGTGCTGCCTGCGTATCTCCTCGTGCATACCGTCGGTGTACATCAACAGCTCTCTTATGCCACTTTCCTGATCAATGAACGACATTACAAAAAGAAGAAATGATTGAAGGAGAAAAATTTGAAGTTGAAAGATCAGAGTTGAATCGCCAGAAAGATTCCGAAAATTTGGATGGACCGTAATTAGACTAGAACACGTTAAACCACGGGTCCGCCGTACGGGTCGACCATTCCTGAGGAACGCGCGAGGGTTAATTAGCTAATTAACGAGGTACCGTCGGCCGGACTTAACGATTCGCTGACCGGGACGGCCGCGTGACACTCTCGATTCCACGGGCATTCATCATTCCGACGCCTGTTAGCGGCGTGAAACGTTCTACGTGGTCTAATCTCGTGCCCATAAATAAGATAACAATTTTTCATCCCCCCATGCGAACCACCCCCTGCCGCCCCCGTTGCGACGTCTTAACTCGAGGGGTCGCGCCCACCAGAACCAACCTCGTGGAACACAACCCCTTGGAGAAGGCGGGGGCGGGTGTGTGCGGGGGTGGCTGAGGCAGACAGAAAACGGAAAAGTTTGTAACCCTCGTTACCGGGTATCGAATTCCAATTAGATGACGATCGCATTTCCACCGCCCCGGCCGGAAGACGTTTTTGCGTGTAGTACCCGAGACGAACGGCCGATCGCCTAGTTACCTTACACTCCCATGGGCAAATCAAACGGATACTAATTTGCGGCGTTCGGGGAGTCGCCTTGATTAGGGCACAGCCTCATGATCGCGGCCGACGATTGTTCTTCGACCCCGTTACTCTATGACAATTTTACAAACGTCGCACTGTGAACCATTTCCACGATATAACTGAACAAAATTCAATTTTGATAACGATCCAGATGTACGAATTCCATAATAGAATGCCCATCTAGCCAGAAAACATAAAAATTATTGCAAAATATAATCTATAATGGTACAATAATAGTATCTAAATATGTAGTTCACTTCGTTTACTGTTGCGATCCTGTATTATAACTTTCAAATGCTGTTTAAAAAATATGTATCGATATCTTCCGCTAACGAAGACACATTTGAAAATTTCTTTTGTCCTCACATTATGTTTCATCAACCTTTTAAACCTCTGTAATAATTAACATGTAATTTTTTATCCCTATTTCGAACTTCAACTAGTCTTTTAACACGTTATAGCAGTTTATACACTGTTCATCTCGATCCCGATTGAAAGCTGGAATCGTGAGCTATACGAAACGCTAAAGAGATCCATTGTTTTTCCCTTGTTTTGCCACGGCAATCGCGGGCGGCCGCCGCACACGGTTCAATGAAATATTCACCTAAATTCTTTCAATACCACTATGTATTTTTTTATCACGTATCACTGTAGCTAGCATAAAGACGAATCCAGTGACCTACTTTGCTATCGCTTTAAATCGTAAAATAATGCTGAAATAGTTGTAAACCGGTAGATTGGCGTTTTCGCCCAGTTATTTCGATTTGAAGTAAATTAATAACATACAAAATAGATTCTGTTCGAAATCTCCGTCGCAAAGCCTGACTCGTTGTTAATCGAAGGAGCGGAGATCCGAAATTTTCCAGAACAGTGTTCCAGGCAAAGAACGTTGCTGAGGAGCGAAACAGAATGAAAAATGACGCGAATGCCGATTACCCACCCTGCTAGATAAATCGAGAGGGAGATAACGACCTTGCTAAACGCACGTAGAGAAATAAGGGAATCGTGTTTAGGGCGCGGGAGGATATCGGAACGGTAAGCTTCTGGTGCGCCATTACGAGCTGCGGTTCGTTTGCAGAACGTCTCGGCGCTGCAGACAGTGCATTCTACTGCAACCGGCCACGAGTCCCCAGGAGGGTTGCAATACCAGCTTACCTACGCGCCAGTTTGGAAATCTCAGTACGGAGATGCGTTACGTCTGGAGAGTAGGTTGCAGACGTCACGTGAGGAGAGAGAGATGAAGCGAGAGAGAATGACATCGGCTCGGCGAATGGCTGTGGAACGGGGGTGGAGTGAACCGAGGAGAGAGGAGAGAGAGAGAAGAGAGAGAGAGAGGGTAGGCGAACGGGTCGAAGGTGGAGAACGGAAAGGACGGAAGAGGGAGGGTAAGGTCGCTTCAACCTCTCAGCATCCCACGAGGCCTCCGGTGTAATTAAGCGAGTGCACCCTCACATGTCTACGTACGTTCGCATCGTGTCTATCCATCTAACCGTGGCAGGGTTGTTCTCTTCATCGAGCCCGTGGCTTCTCTGCCAACGGTCGGGAGATAAGGCCGCAAAAACCTTTGAAACCTCAGCCACATCCTCGGCGTCGTACACCTTGTCGACTCGCGCCTGGAATCTCGCGAAATGTGCGTGATACAAAAAACAAGTCCCCAGGGGACCACCGTGTGCCCACTCCCATTAATGAAACGATAGGTTTGCTACTTTTTAAGCCGGCGACCCCGCACTGATTATAGCCGACAGCCTTTCCGCGCTGCCATCCCCAGGTTCCTAGCTTGACGGACCTTTCGGACCTTCTTTGACGCTGAACCTTGCTGCTGGGATGCGACAGGGCCTTCACATGACGCGACGCAATTTGTTTAACTGTTCTCTAAAATTTGTTGGATTTCATTT
>CM052202.1:9595552-9608686 GCA_028455805.1 Lasioglossum figueresi
CGATACCTATTAAATTTTCTCGTAACTAAAGAGTCATATCAAAAAAAGGTTCTTCTACATTTTCGATTTAGTTTGTGCATGCGAGCCTTACATTCTTCATCATTCTCATTTGATTTTGGGTAGAAGAAATATGTGAAATAATGAAAGAGAAGTTTTGTATATGCATGCAGTGGAATGCGTTGGCCATGATCAGACGCGTCCGTTTTCTCGTAATCAAAGAGTCATGCGAAACAATGTTGTTCTACATTTTCAACTTGTTTGGTACCTGCGAGTTTTACATTTTTCATCGTTCTCGTTGATTTTGCGTAAAAGAAATATGTGAAATAATGAAGGAGGAGTTTCGTATACGCAAGAAGTGGAATGGGTTGGCCATGATCAAACGCGTCAGACGATACCTATTAAATTTTCTCGTAAATAAAGAGTCATATCAAAAAAAGGTTCTTCTACATTTTCGACTTAGTTTGTACATGCGAGCCTTCCATTCTTCATCATTCTCATTTGATTTCGGGTAGAAGAAATATGTGAAATAATGAAAGAGGAGTTTCGTGTATGGATGCAGTGGAATGCGTTGGCCATGATCAGACGCGTCAGTTTTCTCGAAAACAAAGAGTCATATGAAACAATGTTGTTCTACATTTTCAACTTGTTTGGTACCTGCGAGTTTTACATTTTTCATCGTTCTCGTTGATTCTGTGTAAAAGAAATATGTGAAATAATGAAAGAGGAGTTTCGTATACGCAAGAAGTGGAATGGGTTGATCATGATCAGACGCGTCAGACGATACCTATTAAATTTTCTCGTAAACAAACAGTCGTATGAAAAAATGTTGTTCACATTTTCGACTTCCTTGGTACTTGCGAGTTTTATATTTTTCATTATTCTCGTTGATTTTGTATAGACGAAGTATGTAAAATAATGAAACAGTAGTTTCGAGTTTTCTCGTAATCATAGAGTCATGTGAAACAATGTTGTGCTACATTTTCGACTTGCTTGGTAGCTGGGAGTTTTACATTTTTCATCGTTTTCAGTTGACTTTGGGTAGAAGAAATATGTGAAATAATGAAAGAGGAGTTTCCTATATGTAAGAAGTGGAATGGGTTGGCCATGATCGGACGCGTCGGTTTTCTCGTAATCAAAGAGTCATATGAAACAATGTTGTTCTACATTTTCAACTTGTTTGGCACCTGCGAGTTGTACATTTTTCATCGTTCTCGTTGATTTTGGGTAGAAGAAATATCTGAAATAATGAAAGAGGTGTCGGTTGCGGTGGTTGGTGACCATACCTGACCCAATAAAGGCGCATTATTAATATTAAGATGCCGACTGAAAGCAGAAGTCGACGCTGGCCGGACTATAGAAGTTCCTACGAATTCGCGGCTGGTTGGAAACTCGCCGAAGGGCCGAAACCACCGGCACAGTGGAATTACTCGACGGGTGCCTCCCACGGGGCCGAACTTGTCCGCGACAATTTCAAACTTATTTTAACATTCATATAAGCCCCGCGCCCTAGCCCGTGCAACACCGGTGAACCGTCGCCTAAGCATCCCTTTCCATGTGTAACCCGAGAACCGACTCGCGTAAGTTGCTCCTCCTATATGGGGAGGGCGTGCAGGCATAAGGGTAGCTCGGGATTTACATAAGATTATACGTAAGCCCTTCGTGCATCTCATAGAAAAGGGAGCAACGAGGCGGCGGCGAACGAAACGACACTCCGGGGTGCGTTTGTCTTCGGTCGATAATTAGGATCGACTGTGATTCGGCGATTCCTGATCCTCGAGATAATTGAAATCACCACTCGCACCTTCAGCTTCGTTTATTTGCCCCAAACGAGACCTAACAGCTCTGTACAACCCCTACTCCGCGCCATGCGATGACCAATAGGTGGGCTGCAATCAAACTCGATGCCCAGAACAATTTTTAAACAACAATTTTCAAAGTTGAGCATTTTTTTCCGTTCTGACTACATAACAAAATAAACATTGTGTTCATTAACACGTTCCGTGCCGAGCCGCTTTTGCTCGACAATTAAACAAACTTTTGTGCTTTGTTTTATACTGCATTTTTTACAATGCCACAATATTTTGGTGGAAATATATTCTACAATGTTAAACCTGTTATAAAATGCTTTTAGCGCATTAAATAAATATGTCGGGCTAAATGAATAGTTTAACGCGTACCATCGGTGGTTCAATAAATATGTATTTCGGGATGATGTCTTTCGATAAGATTGTAAACAGTGTCTAAAGAATTTTTTGCAGATGCCGTTTTTTCGTCCAGTATGAGGGTTGTAGCTGTTTCGAAGACGTGTCTCGTAAATCTGATCGTAGCCTCAATTTCCCGAACGGTTTGGGGCTCATTGTATATTTGAATGAGCTGGGGAAGATTTATTAACGCGTACAACATCCTTTTTCACGGTGTTGTTAAATCTCTCCACCGTTCCCCATTATGTGTTTCGTATTCATAGTCTGAGCGAAAATTGCTCCGCGAGCACGGCGAAGTTTATATGAGCCGTAAACTAAATTCAGCCTACTTTCTCGGTGTTCGTTTAAATATGGGGGAGCTTTCTCTCATTATATTATCATTGACATCTTCTTGTTTCCTCGAACACGACAATTATTGCAACACCATTTTAATATCGTGTAGCAATCGCCTTTAAAATGGCTCCCAACGACATCGGACAGCGAAATGATTTTACCGATCGAGCAAGTACCGTTAAAAGATAATTGCACAACGCGAGATCCATGGATATAAAAATTATACTAACATTGAAATTGCCTAAAAGTAACTTTTCGAAAATTCAAAAAATATTTCACTGAAAAGCATTTATCATTCGTGGAATATAATTCAGCGTAAGATATGAATCTGTAGTCCACAGTTATCAATAAACAATGGGAAACAATCAAAAATTGTTCTGTCCTATTTAAATGTTGACATAATATTTCTATCTGCCCTATTTACTTGCAGAATGAAATACCACGTGTAAATGTATTTCTACAATACTCTGATAAATGATTAACATTCAATAACTATACAGATACAAAACGTCGAGGAGAATAAATACAAAGTGAAATAACAAAAGCGCATAGTGTGAATTAATTGAATGAATTCGAATTAACTGTGTGCACCGTCAGTCGGTAAAGCAGGATTCTACCTATTTCCAATAGGTTCTGCCACCTGTGTCGACGAGAGAAAGTCTGTAAATCAGTTCCAAATACTGCCATACCAACATTACCGACAATCCAATTATAAATGTGCAATAGAAAACAACTGACTAATATAAAATTGTAATATGAAAAAGGCCTCCGTTTCAAATTATTTGTCAAATGCATTTCCAGTCGAAATATAAATTATCAACAGTGTCTTATTTTGAATCTCGCACACTTTTACATTATGCTACGTAAAAATTTTATAAAATTATTGCAAAATGATTCTACTGTTCTTGCACCCGCTCTATTGTCTAATTTTAGTACAACTAAGGCAATCAACAGAACGGACCGAGAGAGATCCTGCGAACCGATTCCCGTGGCTGTAGTAAGTACACAGCACGACGTCGGGCATTGTTTTTAGTTTAGTAAAATGGTAAACGAAATTTTATAACCTACCTGTTACTCTTACAAAGTTGAAACGTCAGCAGTCGCCACAGAATGACAGAAAACAAACACAGTTAACGTTGCTTCAGTTCATTTAGAGTCAATCATTAATTCTTGAATTTTATAATCCTCAACCCCTTGTCTTACAATATCGTGTCTGACGCGTGATGAAGATTCTGAACACATTCTGATAAAAATGTATTGCAATAATTTCCTTTAAACCGAAATAAAATTCTATTTTGGTTTTGTTAATATACAGCTATTGGACAACATGTAGGCATACAATTTATATGAATATTCTCCTTTTTTAGGAAATTACGATCTACGTAAACCGTAAAATAGATCGTAAGGCGAGGGGTTGAAATAGTCCTTGAAATCTTGAAATTAGTAATACTTTAATATGTATGATGAAATTACGTAGGTTTTATGCGGTGCCGGCTACCTAGATGGTACCGAAATTTCAGAAGCAATCTCAGCGACGATACATTTACAACAAAAAGGCCTGAAACCGGTGTTTTATGCGCCGGATGTAGACATTTGCGACACAGTGGATCATTACACGAAAGAAGTAGATAAAGATGCTGCTCCTAGAAACGCGCTTGTCGAAGCTGCTAGGTTGGCTAGATCGGAGATCAAACCATTGCACAAATGTGAGTCTTGCAGACACGGTGCACTTCTTATTCCTGGAGGCTTTGGTGCTGCTAAAACACTGTTAGTATGTGTACTGGTCAATTGCCCGTGAATCTTTATGCAATCATGATATTTTCAAATTTTTAAACCACAAGGATTCCACGGAGAGCATTCTAGTCGATGAAAGACATTTCAATTTTGATTGAACGACTTACGCAAATAGGGACTGCAAAAAAATCCCACTCTACTGGTCGAAAGAACTTGATTACTATACCGCGGATTTATTTATGACAGAAATGAGTAGGTGTAATTTAACACTAAACCTACCGACCATCAAAAGTGACTAATGTGTATAGTATCAATGAAATAACAAGATTAAATTTCGTTATATTTTGTGCGATGTGTACTATAATATATACTGGAGTCAAAAAATGTATTCAATCGATTCCAATGAAAACACCTTTACAATTTCAATAATTGTCAAATAAAGAATCTAAAATGGCCGATTTGACCCCTCGTGGTAGGTTTAGTGTTAAAAACGTAAGATCAGTAGAACAATTTTAGAATATCAATGAATTTCTTCTGGCTTATTGTATTTGTTAAAATCGGAATAAAATTTGTGCTTCCTGTTCCTTGCAATTGAATTAGAACATTTTCATTTAAGATCCTTTGCACTCCTTTGTCGAGTGTTTTTGTATATATTTGGTCCTTGCTTGATTAATTCAAGTCTTACTTTTTAGTTGCAAACAAATATAAATTACAACAAAGTTTGAGAGCTACATTTAATATAATTAGTAAACAAAATTGTTTAAAATATGTAGCAGTCGAGGAACTGTCCTTTGAAGTAAATTTCAAACGAAACACTTAAAATAGTAGGGAGTTGACGGCAACAAAATTTAATAATAATTCGGAGTGCACGTGGTTAATGGTACGTCAATACTAAAATTGTGAATTCATTAGGTTACGTCGAAATTCGAATTGCTATTTGAAAGTTGTATTTTGTGTTATTTATATTTATACACTAGTGTAGCTACAAAAAGGAAAGAGAAAGGATCTAGGGAAACAGGAATAGTCTAGGAAGTGGTCCAAAGAGAAATAGTCTAAAGAAAGAGTTTCTCAAGCCTAACGGTGCAAAGGGTTAAAAACGATTGCGAAACTCCGATCTTAAACGTGAATAACCCAGAATTTTTACATGTTCGATATTTTCTCGAAGGAGCGATTTCGCGGCAAATGGCGCCGATTGTAAACTGCATCCTGATGTAGAGAAAGTAATTGAAGATTTTTTTTGCGACGGGAAACCAATTGGAACGATCTGTATCGCAAGCGTTCTGGTTGCGAGAATGATAAAAGGCGTTAAAATCACACTTGGCAAGAAATGTGAGTTTCTCGAATAATTCTGATTTTGCACACACACACACATACTCGGAGATTGTTCGACAATTTTCTTTAATTCCACATTGTGTGCTTCAATTACCTGCTCCATTAACTTTTAATCAGCGCCGCGTGAGGAATGGCCCTATGCAGACGCCATTGAAAAAGTTACATCCATGGGAGCAAAAGTTGAAATGAAAGACGTCAGAGGAGTCACTAAAGATAAGAAGAACAATGTTTTCAGTACTCCAGCTTGGATGTACAAATGTGGAACTTATGAAGACATTCACGCTGGCATTGGAAAGTTAATTGGCATGTTGAAGAAATCTATTAATTAAATTGTCTTGTACTACACGATGACTAGACTGCGGATCATTATTCATTTATTCTGTGAGATTCGTAAAATCCAAGATAATTGTGTATCAACGATGATCAACATTATATTCTGCATAAGGATCTGCAGTCCAATGGCGACACATTGTGAACGTTTATGTCTGAGAATTTTTATAGTGTGATATTTGCGTAATTTCGTAAGCGAAAAATGTAATGAGAGCTGAAAATATAGTAATCATTGCCTAGCGTATTTAATAAATAATAGACTTACCTGCGTGCACAGTGTTACAGTAATGTCCCATTCTAAGTCAATTCTCGTTTCTGTGTTGTGACATAGATCGGAACAGGACACTATTTTTTGTGGCTTCGTTGATCACGCCGAACGTAGAAAAGGACAGCATGTAAACAAAAAGCGCAACAAAGAGAAGGGGCAACAAAAGATAGCGGTGAGACAATACTAGTGCAAGACTGAAGCTACTTTACTTTTTACTTCTTTTTAATAAAATTTTACCAATATATTTGTGACATTTTTCTGACTAAAATGACACCAAACAATATACAATTCGATCCATGTTTACTGTACATGTAATGCATATAATTTATAATTTTTCATATACATAGAAGAAGGAAATTGAAAATAAAAAAGTTAAAAGCTCTTTCTTCTTTTCGCGCACTATCCTCTTCTATATCCTAAAGTTACTCCATACCGTCAATCAAACCACTGAATACAGTTGAAATTATATCGTGTGTGTTTAGTGTCATTTTAATCAGAAAAGTCCACCAATAAATTGATGAAAGTCCCATAAAGAAATAATGAAAAATAAAGAAGTTTTGTAGTTGGATTAGTAGTGGTTCACACCGATGCACTGCTCGGCGACCGAGGCAACTCGAGCTTCCTGGCCCCTCGTGGGGTATGCCCCCCAGTGGAATGGGTCGGCGAAGTGACATAGAGCGGTGTCCTCCGCCGGACTTAGAATGGGACATTACTGTATTTCGAAATCGTAGGTAAAGATCGTTCGTATTTTCGAGGTTTATGGAAAAATAACTTTATTTCGATGTTCAACTGTGACCCTCGCAGTGGAGACACAATCTTCGAAGATGCTTTTGCTCGTAATCTCTACTTGAAACGCTTAAACTAACCAACAACAACTGTAACAACAATAGCCCAAGCTCTCGAACGAAGAAATATCTTTCTTTTCTCTGTAATCTGTTCGTTTTGTTCGAGAACGGTTCGAAGCGAAAAGGGAGAACACATTTATAGGACATTTGTGCAGATATCTGTGAATATACGTATGTTTAATTTACATGAATAAAATGAACACTGCTGCTAACGCCAAGCCGATGAACGAACGTTGACAAGTCTTCGTGAATTCGATAGAGGAATTAACATCGATCTTACACGTTTACAGCCTACCAACTAGAGACGGGAATGAGGTCCACGAACGAATACATGCACATCGAATGAAGGTGGAACTGTTAGGCTGGTTCCGCTTTAGTTAAAACACTAAAGAAAACGCGAGGCAGAGCGATATCAATTTATTTACAACATCAGCACGCGAATCAACGCTCTGCGAAATTTTTCTCCGGGCAATGGCGAATTATTGGGGGCCCCATCGACGCAAATTACGCTCTTACTCGCATTTAACTATGTTACATTTTGTTATTAACACTAGAACTACGTCCAAAGAAAAGTATCAAATTTTTCGATTCACCATTATCGAAATTGTGCTTTTACTTCTTTGGATATGCATTATATTATATTGTTATTTTTAGAAAATGGTATGAACGAGCTACTTTTATTTTAAGTAGTTCTAGCGTTAACAAAATTCTTAACACTTCAACTACCAGAAGCTTATTGACCCACACGTGCTCCTCGAAAATAGTAACATGGAAATTAACACATCATTTCACATTACAATGAAGTGCGTACTATTTTCAAGTATTTCGAAACAGAAAATGGTTGAATCTTCACCCTGAGGAACATCTAGGGGTTAATAGTCTTCTTAATTACTATGGTCTACCTAGAGGGAGTTAAATCATTTTCTTTTAAACGATAATCTCGGAAGAAGTTATTGTATACAACTATTTTTATCGTTTGAAATGATTTGTTCGATTACGAATGGTATTTAACGCTAAACGTACCAACGCGTTGCAACGCATTCCTCTTTGACCGTTATTCGAATTACAAAGCTGGTTGCACTGAAAATTATTGAATATACTATTGTTACAAAAATTGTTACGAAAATTGCAAAAGGTCCAAACGAATTTGATCTTATAGAATAATTTTGATAAGGCAACAAGCTCTCTTCGCGTTCGATGCGTTCAGCGTTGATTCTATGCTGTCAATCTTTGACTTTCGAAAACCCGTTGGTTAACTTTGCGTAGATAAAGTGTTAATTTGGATGATAGAAAATTTCCGGCGGGTCCCGAAAATTCGGCTCTGCATGGGGACAATTCACCACTGTCTTCGGAGACGAGGTGCGCATCCTTTAACAGCGCACGCCGTGGAAACTCTCCGTATCGTCGCGCGCGAAACGATCGCGTTAACGAGGGATCGCGTGCAGCAAGCATGCGCAGCCTGCGAGACGGAGATTAACGTTAGTTTACACTTGTGAGTCACTTGTGTCTGGCCAAGACTCGCTCTAGCATAACGAGAGTGCACACGCGATGCATTCGATCAATTTGAAATGTGTCCCTGAACATTGATTAACGAGTTTCTCATAATCTTCCGACATCGGGCCGGTGACGTTCGAATGCAATAATTAATCGATCGGTAACAACGATCGTGAACTTTCCTCCGGCGATCGGGACTTTCGATCCGGAGCAACCGATCGTTCTGAATCTCCTTCGATCGATACCATTCAATTGCGATCTTATGTCTCGCGTTACCATAAATCACGAAATTCTCGCTGATCTTTGCAGAGCATCGCTAACATCAATTTACTGTATCCTAGATTTTCGAGCTTCGAATCGATGTCTCTTTTTAGGAACACGGAAGTGCTGAACGTGTTTGGTACCGATTCGATCAGCAGCATCGAACATCGGATTATACCTTCATTTCGATCGAGAATTCGAAGATACCATCGAGTTATGCAGCTTTCATTAGTTGAGTGAAATTGAAGGCTGTTTAACTGGCTGCCATGCGAAAAATAATAGCATACGTTTAAAAATGTGTCTTGAATAATTGATACAGGATAGCCTCGCTAAGATCTGTACAATTATAAAAGGATGGTCAAGGAATTCCTAATTTTTCTGTGACAATATCCTTATCCACATTTTACGAGAGGATAAATTTCAAAAATAAATGCCGATAACACGGACGTCAAATGAAATTCTCTACAAGATCTGATCAACATCGAACAACTTGATCTTCCTTCCATGCCAAGACGCAGTTCACGGAGAGAGTACCAAACACATCGGCAACTCTGAAACACGAAAAGATCCAGAACGATCGTGTGTCTCGATCGAGCCCAGTCCGAAGGCTTTCCAACGATCATGATCCCAGACAGGTGTTCCGCGAAGCTCGAACGTCTCCTTCGTCGTAGCCCCGTTCAGCAGAAGCTTCTCCGATGATAGGACACGACGACACTTCGCAGACTTAGATTCTGATCTTGTGGCCACAGATTCCGCATGTGGGAGAAATCCCGAGGTCCGCGTCCACACTACCACGCAACAGTTCCTGAGGACGTTCAGCTAAGCGCCAGCAAAGGCTCCACGCTCATGCGAGACCTCCTGGCCTTGTCTTCCTCGTACTGTTTCATCTTCGTCAGTTTCCTCTTGCCTTTGCTCAGCTTTTTCCTGGGCACCTCCGTCGTGGTTGTCGCTTCGGCATTCGTCTGGCCTTCTTCCTCCAACATCTTCAGCGTCTCGATGATGTTCCTGGGCTCCGAGATGCGTCCAGTCGCGCTGCCATTCTTGTTAGCGTACACCACTGACAGATGAGAGAAGCTGGACTTTGGTGGAGCAGTAATGTCAGCGAAGTCCCTGAAGTTCGCGAAGAAATCTCCACCCCTAATCGGCTGCGGTTTTGGGTTCCTATAGTAATTCGCTCGGCCGCGATAGTAAGGATTGTAACCGGAATCATCGGCGGGGTACTCGTCGTTTTCTTTCTCCTCGGGATAGTACGTGCCTCCTCTGATGACACCGAAGTTCCCCGAACCTAAAAGTGGATGTTGAACGTCCTTCGTTGTCGCTGCTGCCGTCTGATACCCGCTGCGATCGCGCTGGAAATAGCCTAAGAACCTGTTAGGTCTGTAGCGTTGCTCGTTGAAGGAGAGCCTGTGATTCGCGAATAATTCCGCGAACGAGGGAAAGAAGTTTTGACTCTCCGTTTCCAGGCTTTTGTTCTCCAAGTCGGATTCATCCGTTCGTCCAGCATTCGCTGTGTTCTCTGCGTTCTGATCGGAAAGGGTCTTCGCCGTGCTGGTCACTGCGGGTTTCTCCTTGTTCTCGATCGCCTCCGCAGGTGCATCGCCTGGTGCTTTCTCCTGGCTTTCTATCTGTTTCCTTTCCTTTTCTTCGTCTTTGTCCCCGTGGTCCGTCGCGTCTGCCTCCATATAAATGTCCGAGTCGTCGCCGTCGTCGTACTCCTCGACGTTCGATGCAGATGCCACTGAGTCCTGGAACAGACGACCAGCAAGCATTAGAAAAATTATTTAGCAAGCTTTATGCAAAACTCTCATAGCTTTCATCCATTTCTGTATAACTGTAATTACACCCATCGCGTTTCATTCTTGATCTCATATTTTTAAGAAATATGTAAAATGATAAAGCAATAGAAATATGTCATGCACAGACTGCAGTCCAGTGCAGACACGATATAAGGATAATTAATTTGAAAAGATAGGAAAGTCTGGAGCACAATGTGGAATCCTTACATAATTGTAAATCCTGCAAAGTCCAACTATGAATAGACCCAAACGAAACCGTCTGCGGTTATCGGAGGCATCAGGATTGCGAAGGTTAAACAATAGTGAGCTTTCTAGACCTGTGAGATTACTCTTCATTTTGTAACTACGGGGGCCAGCGCAATTTTTTCGTTATTTCAACGTTACCGTTTCTGTTTCGCCACTGACTTTCTCGGGCGTCTTGATGGTCACAATTTTGAAACGGTTTGTAAGATGTAAATCCTTTAGTTGGGTCATTTCGAAATGGAGTCTGTGACATACTTCCTTGTTTCAACTGCCCAGTCTACCAGAAAGTACTTCGCGTTATTTAACCCTCGTATGTTCCCCAATAACAGTCGCATAAAAGACCATTGAATAATAATCCAACTATTCTCGTTTTACACAATGAATCGGCCAAATATTTTGTTCGTTACTTCATGTTTTAAAGAACTGTATCTAAAATAGAAGCTACTGGAAACTAATTCAGTCAGAATTTTATGAATTTTTCGTTACAAAAAAACTCGACCAGTAAACTTACATAAATAGTTAATGTGTGTGTATATATACATATATATTTTTTCAATAGTACTGTGGACCTCTAAAAAAATAGCAAAATTTTTAAGATAAAATTTAGCAATAAAAGAGTGCCAGGGACAAGTTTCGCGTATCCAGGTATTCGTAATTGTTCACTGCTTCTGAAATAGAAGCTACTGGAGATAGACTCATATTTAGCTCTGAAACTAATTCAGTCTAAATTTTACGAATATTTTTCGCTGTAAAAAAACTCGACCAGTAAACTTACATAAATAGTTAATGTGTGTTTATATATACATATATATTTTTTCAATACTACTGTGGACCTCTGAATAAAATAGAAAAATTTTTAAGATAAAATTTAGCAATAAAAGAGTGCCAGGGACAAGTTTCGCGTATCCAGGTATTCGTAATTATTCACTGCTTCTGAAATAGAAGCTACTGGAGATAGACTCATATTTAGCTCTGAAACTAATTCAGTCAGAATTTTACGAATATTTTTCGCTGTAAAAAAACTCGACCAGTAAACTTACATAAATAGTTAATGTGTGTGTATATATATATATTTTCAATAGTTCTGTGGACCTCTAAATAAAATAGCAAAATTTTTAAGATAAAATTTATCAATAAAAGAGTGCCAGGAACAAGTTTCGCGTATTCAAGTATTCGTAATTGTTCACTGCGTCTGAAATAGAAGCTACTGGAGATAGACTCATATTTAGCTCTGAAACTAATTCAGTCAGAATTTTATGAATTTTTCATTATAAAAATACTGTACCAGTAAACTTACATAAATAGTTAATGTGTGTGTATATATACAGGCTGTTTCTTCTAAAACAGGACACGTAAATATCTCCTCTATCTGTGATAATACAAAAAATGTTCCTAACGTAATCTAAATGGTTTCAAAAGACGAATCAGATGGAAGAATCGTTTTTTAAATTGTAATTTTGTAATCGTTTTTTCAAGCTCACTCGTGTTCTTTTACATATATACACACACTTTTTGTTGTTGTATGTTATAGCTAACATTATTGTGCATTCATCCATGTTTAATAGCACGACCTTGAAATGACCGTGAACTCTAAAATTTGTTAATTAACCCTTTCGGTACTACTGCCGCCTATTGGCGGCATCCACCAAACATTCTCTGGGTCCTACCGCCGCCAATTGGCGGCATTCAAGTATCAGTGCGAACACTGTAATGTGGGCGTTAACCCTTGTTTCGAAAACTGTCACACCAAGTTACAATATTAGTTTTGTCGTTGATTATATTACACTATTAGTTTCATTATTTATTATGTTACACTATTAGTTTTGTTATTTATTTTAATTTTGTGATATTGGAACATATTATTTATATCGATGCCATTTACTTTAATTAATGTACTGTGAAGAAATAGATATGATTTTAAAACGTTAAGCGCCATGCCTGTTTTGTCTGTCTTTCCGTCTGATCCGCGAGATAAGATTCCGTCGAAATCGGTTTTCGGTCGAGGATTGGTTTAGGTTACGACAAAACAGTATAAACATTTTAGAAATGTTTTTTAAACACGTGAAATTCCGCGTCAGTCACCGATGACTGTCGCGGTCCGAATGAAAAGTTTAGTGTCAATCACGCTCGAGATTTCTATGAATGCCGCAAAACATGTTTTCGCGGCTTACGCTGTCGTACAGTGCAACCACTCTCGCGGAAAACTTCCCCGTCCCACGAATGTATAACCGCGGCCAGGTCCTCCGTACCGAAAGGGTTAATGCAGAACTTACTTTCAGCGACATTTCAGATTTCAA
>CM052202.1:9608786-9622476 GCA_028455805.1 Lasioglossum figueresi
AAAGATCAGCTTTGGAGACTTTCATAGTATGTATTCCTTGATCAAAAGGCTTCATAACATTTGCATTCTAAAGTGTTTCATTTGGTATTATTATATGAAAAACGATTTTTAATAAACACAAATTTGAAATAAACTTCACTCAAACATAAAATTATTCACCTAAATAAAAAGCTGAAGATGGGACTTTGTAGATCAGCTTTGGAGACTTTCATAGTATGTACTCCTCGATCAAAATGATTCATAACATTTGCATTTTAAAGTGTTTCATTTAGTATTATTATATGAAAAACGATTTTTAATAAACACAAATTTGAAATAAACTTCACTCAAACATAAAATTATTCACCTAAATAAAAAGCTGAAGATGGAACTTTAAATATTAGCTTTGGAGACTTTCATAGTACGTATTCCTCGATCAAAATGATTCATAACATTTGCATTCTAAAGTGTTTCATTTGGTATTATTATATGAAAAACAATTTTTAATAAACACAAAGAAATAAACTTCACTCAAAGATAAGATTAGTCACCTAAATAAAAAGCTGAAGATGGGACTTTAAAGATCAGCTTTGGAGACTTTCATAGTATCTATTCCTCGATCAAAATGATTCATAACATTTGCATTTTAAAGTGTTTCATTTGGTATTATTATATGAAAAACGATTTGTAATAAACACTAATTTGAAATAAACTTCACTCAAAGATAAAATTATTCACCTAAATAAAAAGCTGAAGATGGAACTTTAAAGATCAGCTTTGGAGACTTTCATAGTATGTATTCCTCGATTAAAATGATTCATAACATTTGCATTTTAAAGTGTTTCATTTGGTATTATTATATGAAAAACAATTTTTAATAAACACAAGGAAATAAACTTCACTCCATAGTATGTATTCCTTGATCAAAAAGCTTCACAATTTTTGCATTCTAAAGTGTTTAATTTGGTATTATTATATGAAAAACGATTTTTAATAAACACAAATTTGAAATAAACTTCACTCAAAGATAAAATTAGACACATAAATAAAAGCTGAAGATGGGACTTTAAAGATCAGCTTTGCATCTTAAAATGATATAATAATAAGCCTGGATGTCATAGTATGCATTCTTTGATAAAAACGCTACATAATAGACGCTCTGCATAGACGAGAAATATTGATTATAGTCTTATCTATAGACAAGTTACGTTCCATGAGCCTGAGATAAGCTGTTCGCTTATGGCGATGTCTTCAGTACGCTCACGTTTCTTTCTGATCGTCAAAAGAAAGGGGCATACGTCAACGATGACTAAGATTGAAAGATGGAACAAAGTAGGTAAGAGTAATGTAGAATATTTCGAGGATTCAGAGATGTATGCTTTTCCTTGGAAATAAATATGCAAGACGGTCCTCTCGATGAAATTTGTATTGCAAATTACGAGCTACAAATTGTAAGTGGGACAGTACACCTCGCAATCAAGCGTACACGTGCTGTTGCGTATTCATTTGGTTCTTTGATCCTATAATCATTTGTACTGGCACATTTTTCAACCCACCCGTGAGTAACGATAGATTTGTATTGAGCATTCGATTATTGCTTATTTACTGGGAGGTAGAGTATGCAGAGCTGTACAATTGTATGGTAATTTCGACATTGCACACATGTATAATAGTAGGCTGCGATAAGGCTTAGTTGTTTGCAATGGTAAGTGCAAATCAGATTACATACAAATGTTTTTCTATACTATAAATAATCTTGAACTCCTAACTTTGAACGTGGCGTTTGTAGACTGAACTAGGTGTACAAGGAACAAGAGTTAAATATAAATTCATTTCATCTCTTAATAATCTTAATGAACTGAAAATAATCGTGAACTGAAAGGTATAAACACCATTGCACTATGGTTCTTTATACAAAATAAAAATGTTCTGCATCAATTATTGAACAACAATATCTTGCCATTTTTATACCAGTGTGGTGACATTTTTCTGTACAAAAATAATTATTATGACGTGAATAATGGCAGAACGTTGTTAAAAGCTTATGTGACGAAGCGAACTTCGCTCAAACCAACTTATTAAAACTTTAAAACCAACAAGAATTACATAACAATGATACAACAATATCGTCGATATTAATATTAATGGATATCCAACAATTTTTGTCATAAATTTCGCAATCGAGGTTTACATTGCACACGGATCGCGGATTTTTCCCACATTGTCAATACGAATTCGTTTTTGTAACAAAGCGGCGACGTTAGCATCGATTTATGATTAGAAACTGGGAATTTATGTGCTATCGTATTCCGTTACGTGTGACGATGCTACAGGGAAGAACGTAGGTAGCATACGGATGTAGAAACGGTTATAAATCAATGAGACGCATAACATTTTCCGGCAAACGGACGTCGGATTAATGTATTCGTGTGTTCTTTCGCGAATGACCTATGAGAGAGTGTTACCAGGAGATCTGCAGACAACGAACGTCTCGTGCTCTGCTAAATGAACGTGATGGATGAGTCGTTACACAGTGTAATAAGAGACGTGCACGATCTTGTTTCAACGATTCTGACCGTGATCACGATAGCGGAAAATGTCGCCCGTAAATTATTCGCGCATCTTCCACCGCCGATTTCAATTACTGCGTTTTCACCGCACACCGGCGAATTTCTTGAGCCAATTATGGCGTAGAAACCGTGCAATGGCGGATCAGTCAGCCTTCGTGATCGGAATCTGTAATTTACGAGCGAAAATTCTACGTTAATGAATTATTCCGATTTTTAGAGAATATTTAATTTGTTTTACTACTTGGCTTTTACAGTACAATATAGATAATAGCGTGGGTAAATGTTAAACATTGTTAGTTGTCGTAATAAAATGTGTTCATCTTGTTCTTGTGAAATAATCAACAGTGTACTTGTTGTTCATGATCTTCTTGGAAGTCCGAGAACAATATTATCGAATAAAATGGACAATTAACGTGTCCCATAAAAATTCTAATATTGTGGTCAAACTTTTCATTTGATATCAACCATTTTGTAAGAATTAAACTGTTAGATGAATTTTAACTCGGTAAATGTTTCTTAGAAATCATGGTGAATTGGATTCGAATCTGAAATGTTTTTCAATATTCAATTGTATTTTTCCGAGAAAATCATTTTTTAAAGAAGGTATGATCAGTTATGTATATATAAAATGAAATGAACAAAGTACAGGGAGAAAGGAAAAATGTTTACACATTTTCTTCTATTCGGAAAGCTTGCAAACAGAGAGTCGCAGTTTGGGGTCTGACATAACGAAACAATTTGCTTGATCAGCTCGTAAAATGCCCCGAGGACTCCGGCAGTTTTTCCCCGCGCGATTTTTCGCCTAAACATCGTCGAAAGGCGGTGAAGTAACAAGTGAAGGGGTCGTTCGCTCGAACGAGATCAAAATCACGACAAATCTCCCGGCATCCTTCGCAGCGAACGTAATGCAGGACACAAGAAGATGGATCATGGCACCGGCAAGATCGCAAAAGGAAAGAAAAGGAGTTGTTATTAGCGCGCGATTACAGAACGTAAATTAATCTTGCCGGCCTGGTCTCGCGCAAGCCGTAGAACGCGCCGATGATTATTATATTAACTCAACATTTGTATGCAGGGAATCCAATTAGCTGCAACGTACTGTTCTCTCCCCCTTCCGCTGTATAAATTATATCTGTATTAAGGGCAATCAGTCTACCAACCTGCGGGATATAGGGTACCAAGATACTGCGGCGAATATACTGAAACGATGATGCTTCGTGAAACACGCTCAGGCTGCTTTATTACAAACGATAGGACGCGAAAGTATCGAGTGAATCCTCGGGCAAAGTGTGCTCAGACGTTTCGAATTATCGTGGGATATCGACCTATTCTATAATACATTAGTTTCTGGCACGCATCGAAACTATCGTCGTACCGTAACAATGATTAATAGCCTGCTAATCAATTTTTCCGACTACAAAAACGCGCGATTCTGTTGCGAGAATTAAATTAGTGCAACACATATCACAATCCTATTTTACAGCGTTGCCCCTGCCAGACAATATTCGATCGATCGAATCAAGTGTTGGTCATTGTAACCAAAACAAATACAATGCTATTTGTCATATACATTAGTTAATATAAAAATGAATGTGTTTATATTTTCGTAATATACAGATTGCGCGAATGAGACGCTGATTTAAGAAAAGATTTAATCATCCATCAACGTGTTTACACTTTATCTTGGCCCCTCGCGGGGGTCCCATGAAAATCACCGACACAATTTTGGCCGATAACCTATTTAACCGTCGACGAATTTAACCAACAACAAATGTCAGTCGACGACGGTATTATCCAATAGTAACATCGTTTCTAAAAATGGTGTTGACATTTTGTTTCTTTAACTATTCTGCACTGACACTTTACTTTTGTATAAAAATATAATTATTACACTATAAGAAGTTATAGATGCAATCGATTAACGTTGTTGTAAAACTGTGTTAACACTAAACATATCACCAGGGGTCAAATTACCCATTTCAGATTTTTTATTTGACAATTATTGAAATTGTAAAGGTGTTTTCATGGGAATTTATTGAATATATTTTTTGACTCCAGTATATATTATAGTAAGCATCGCACAAAATATAAATAAATTTAGACTTGTTATTTTTATGATACTATACACATCAGTCACTTTTGACGGTCGGTAGACTTAATGTTAATATCAGATAACACTGTCGTCGACTGAAGTCGTTGTCGGTCAAATCTGGAGTCGGTGAAATATTGTCAGTGAAAACTGTGTCGGTGATTTTCATCACACCCCTCGCGGGGTATGCCCCGCAGTGAAAGTGATATTCATTTCTTTACGATTTTCTTAGATCAAGGCTTTTCTGTAATACAAAAAAATTCTCAAGCTGCCCAACTGCGGCGGCTATCGTTTCAACTAGGATAAGCAAGACTTATTATTATTACTTCATTTACATAATTCTGTAGCATACCTGCGAGTAGGAATATTAACGAAGTTGAAGAACCTGTTTCCCACGGTATTTAATCATCCCCACTCGTTAAGAACATTTTATTGTGTTATTTGTTTCCTTTGTGTTACAAAATGATTGAAAGAATGAAACCGTAAAAAGCGGATAAAAATGATGATAGGATCTTGAAGTATTTCTGGGGAACGTACGAGATTTAATAGTTGAGTAGAAGTTTATAATGGCATTCGATATTATTAATCATGCCTTTAAATTATAACGTGCACAAAATCAAGATTTTCTTGACGTTTCACGCGGACGTGTCCATTCGCTCGTGCAGAACTCGCATAACGACGCATGTTGATCTCTTAGTTTTATCGTGCTTAATGATAATTACTTTTGTGATGGTTTCGAACATTACGTCGCGGGTTACCTCATCATTTTCTGAAAGGATTTATATTCAATATCAATGTTCCTTTCTGAACTGTGAGACGTAGTTCTACTCTTACTTTACTTTGACAGGAAACCATTACGCCGGAATAACCTAAACCGTGTCGACCGCGTTACATAAAGAGTTAATGAGCACGTTTTTAATAGATGTCGTTATCTTCTTTCATAATGAACGTCTCCTTAAATAAGACGAAAGAAAAAGGTCGATGCACCGAGCAGAAGCGACGACGAAACATGAAATCGCAGTGCGTCGCGAAACTAGTGCAACAACCAAAGGTGTTAGATGCAAAATGCAATTTTAATAGTCGCCGGTCATAAAGCTAGAGCAAACTAAAATTTTATCAGCTCGTTAAGTATGAAACTTGACAAAGAAAACCTCTTGACATTTGTCAAGTTTCATACTTAACACACACACACACACACGCGCGCGGCCTGATATATTCCTTATCAATGGCATGAGTATATTAAAAACTTTTTGAGAATTTTCAAAATTATAAAGATCCGCAATGTATATATGGCTTTATTTAAAATAATAATCTTAAGAGGAGTTGTAAACTCGATTTATTGTTTCGCTAGTGGAATTGCTATCATTATCGAGCAATAGATTAAAAAACTCAAACCAACAGTGCTAATTGCAACGACAGTTGAAAGGCAACGGAAGGATCCGCATTCGGATAAAAATGACTTTTATGACTGCAGTGTAATAAACGGTTCTTCTACAATATATCACGGGCGTAATAACGATCATAACAATGGCGTACTTTGTAATCATTTCTGTTATCGATGTGGTATCGAGGAGAATGTAAACACATTTTATAATTTCGCCTACAGAGAATAATAATATAGTACTCGGTTCCTCGATATAAATCAAGTACTGGACATTCTCGTTGCAACGATAGACATTTAGGATCAGCACGCCATCATTCATTCGCTTTTGTTCATTTTCTTTTCCTTACCTCGTGTTCAACAGCGTCCGCTGGTACTGGTGCACCATCTGAAACAACAAAGGAATCTTTTGTTAGAAAAGGAATGTTTATGGCACTAGAATTTTAACTAGAAATAATCCATTCATGGTATTTTCATTTAATTGTTACCACGAGGGATCTATTATTATATCTAGTCCCCTTATTATAGATTTTATTAAGTTCTGCAAGATGATAGAAATTTGCAGAAAGATCTGCGATCTACCTACGACTTAATTTACCATATAAAGTCTATTATACTGATTTATTATAATTTATTTGATTTGCGCATTATTCGTAGGACGCAATCCAGATAACTAGTCTTGATCATGCGAAGCAACAGCACAATTGCTCACGCATTATCGTCGTATGCAGTACTATAAATTGCTCGCGTATTACTTCATCGTGCACCTGACACGATATGACGCATCGCAAATAAAAAACCGTGGGAAGAAATAATAGAGAACGATCAGTTATAAATATTAAACATCTGTTAATTGAGAAAATCATGTTCAACATAACGTCGTATGCATCAACCTTTTAATATTAGTTTTATCGCAGAACTTGTTACGACATCATACAATTCAATTATATTCCCGTGTTACCGTAACTTTTCGAACAACTTGCATGGATTAACGATTTTACTTTGACATTATTCCTGTTTTACGGTGCTTGCGAATTGCGAATGTAGATTTAGTAACATTGCAAGTAATATTCGCCACGTGGACAAGAAATTATGATTTTTGTGCTCTAATTATTTTATTGCTCGTCTGTCAAGAACAGTTCGGAAATAATTGATTTGCTAAATCAGCAAAAGTGAAGACTAACCCTCGCAAGGTAAGGTCTAATAACACATAAATAATAAGGTAGGGCCTCTTAGCTTCGTTTTTAATCAATTTGTGATAAAGAATAACACAGGATATAAAGTAAAGAAACAGATTTAATTTTATTCGTATAAAAATTCTTTTCAAAAATTTGAAACTGGGTTCTCTCAGACCGCACGTTACCTTGCGAAGGTTAACATAGGATTAGAAATTCGAAAGGAACGTCGAATGAAAATTTCCTTGAAGAGTCAATATTTATCGCCTGATTGCACCGAACCTCCGGAGACAGTGCATTAATTAAAGCAATCCATCCGCCTATGAAGCCAGTGTAGTTCCCTATCGCGACTGTCAGAGGAGAAAGTCAATTACCACGATGACGGGCCGCAAACGTTTAACGGCGACATCTCCGCAGATCTTTGAAGAACGTGTTTCAAAGTTAAAGCGTCCGTACGGGTCGTTCCCTTGGCACCGGCTGTCAAGTGTAGTTTGAGAGACAAGGTATTCGGTCGAGATCGCCTCTCGCATTTCCTCCTCGCGAATCGCTTTTTTTACAGCGAGAGTTCCCGAGCGTTGAAATTCAAGGCAAATTAGCCTCGCCTCACGGTCGATCTAATTCGTTGAAGATTTTACGTAATGGAAGAAAGTACGTGCAGATAAGAACGGACAAGCAAGAATGGATAAAGGATTATCCAAAAATGAATAAGCAGTTCTCATCGATTATGTTGAATATTACTTTTTCAATTCACGTTTGGAAGTTGCGGAAAACGAGTTCGGAGAAGATCACCTTACACGATCTTTGATTCGCTGTTGATCACTTGCAGAATTTATCATGTTATTCTCAGAAGATATTTTACTTGGACTGTATAGTCCTTCGAGGAACTTGTTTATCAATTTCTAAAAATTTGATTAAAATTCACTGAAACTATACTGTCCCAAAAATATTTGACTTTCTTGAAAGGAGTGATTCCTGAGATCATTTGAAGTAACTTTTTTCTTTGCGGAAGTGTTCTTCACGGCTTTGTTGAGGAGTTATTAAAGAAAAACACGGACCAATCGAAGCGCGTCCGTGTTTTTCGTTAATAACTCCTGAAGGGAGTAGACTCCTTTTTCCAGGATTGCAAGAGCGCGGAATTCGCGTTCTTATTTCTCGATAATACAAAAATGGGGGTTTTCAGTAGTCAGAAACGTTAGATGAAAGGTCGATCTAGCACGCTATCGCCCTCAAAAGTTCTATTTTTTCGTTTACGAAGCGTAATTTGCATTATTCGGCAGCACGTAGCTATAAAAATAGCTACACTCGCAGTTGTATATTTCCGAATAATTCAAATTACGCCTCGTAAACGAAAAAATAGGACTTTTAAGAGCGATAACGCACTATATCGATCTTTTATCTAGCGTTTTTAACTACTGAAAACCCCTCATTTTTGTATTACAGTATTTTATCGATAAATGTCCCAGAACTATTCCCACTCCTGCGGGGTGTAACCCCTTGAGGGGCCAAGAAGCTCGAGAGGACTCGGTCGCCGAGAAGTATGACATCATACGGCTCGGGTATATCGGTGAGACACCACTAACCCAATGACAAAACTTCTTTATTTTTCATTATTTTTTTATGGGACTTTCACCAACATATTCGTGGCATTTTTCTCATGCAAATGATACCAAATATGATATAATTCCCATGATATTTACTTGTGTAATGAACGATGAGAATTTCGAACGTACGGAAGAACAACGTATGGGAAGTTCTTTGAACTGTGTCGGCGCGCCGCGACTCCACGCGTCTCTTTCTAATACGCTGTGCTTCTTTGCGTCGAAAACTTTCATCGTTCGATACACAAGTAAATATAATTGGAATCATATCATATTTCGTATAATTTTCATTAGAAAAATTACACGAATATGTTGGTCAAAGTCCCATAAAAGAATAATTACAAATAAAGAAGTTTTGTTAGTGGATTAGTCATGTTTACACTTCTCGGCGACCGAAGCCTTTCGAATTACGCTGTCCTTTTCTACGTTCGGCAAAAGTCAAAGAATAGTATCCTTGGCGGATAATTGTCCTTGGGCAGACCCGTGTTGGGGACAATTATCGATAAAATACTGTATCGAGAAATGAGAACGCGAATCCCGCACCTGTGCAATCCTGGAAAAAGGAGTCTACCGTCTTATCAGAACCGCGGAGAACATTCTCGCAAAGGAAAAAGTGACTTCGAACGATTTGAGGAATCACCGCTTTCAAGAGAATAAAATATTTTTGGGACAGTATCGTTTTAGTGAATTTTTCAGATAATTTGAAAAATTTCAGATAACACATGGCGATCAAAGATTTTTCCGCGGCATGTGTATCAGTGATCGTCACTTTCTAAAGATGCGTTACAGCTGTTACAAGCACCGTCCGCGCAACAGAACAATCAGCGATGTCGAAAGCTATGTCTACCATCGTATACTTGAGTAATAAGGCACTGGTGACGCGTTACCTCTTCGACCATACACAAACATGCTTCTTCCACTCGGCGACAGTAGTCGTCGTCGTTCAATGATACCTTCCGAAGTCAACAACAATGAGGATCATCCTAATGGAAACGCGCGCCGCGCTCTCAACATTGTTTACGCCATTGTTCTTACGGCCAACCGGAGATGAGGTTTTATTATTGTCCCCGTCCTCGGTTTACGGTAAAAATCCGGCGCTCAGCATGCAATTATAATGACTTAATAAGACGCGCACTTACCGGCGCGGAAAGTTGCGTGTCGCCCGCGGGATCATTGTTCGTTTATTCTCATGATGATTGATTAAGCCTTAACAATCCTAGAGAATCTTTCTTGGGAGCATTGTGATGAATCTTTTAAAATTCTCGAAGCTGTGATTTTTCTCTTCTTTCGAGAATTTTTGCTGATTTAAAACGAGATAATGACGCCATCGCTTTGATATTTTGAACACGGGTTTGAACGGGGTTTGGGAACATGTCGTTTCAATATTAACGTGGATTAGTCACTTTCGATTACTTTTTGTAGTTTATTCAGAAGTTGAACTCAGAATTATTTATGATAATAAGATGCACAGTGCTATCCTTTGGAATTTTTTAAAAGAAACTATAAATTTAACCCTTAGCATTCGAGTCGCCGCTAAAAATTGCTATATCATTATTCACATATATATTATTGGTTACATTATTAAATATGTTTGTGTAAAAAGTATTCGTGCGCCCTTTAAAATGGAATAACTTTATTATAATTGTACCAATCGATCTAATTTTTTATAATCAATTAGAAGTATTGGTTTACGAAATGATATGAAAGAAAGATTTTCCAAAAATAATAATTTACAAGGTTACATGCAAAAATACATGCCTTTAAAAAAGACATTTTTTAATTGAGCCTTTAGAAAAAATTTAAAATATATGTTTTGTAGATCTACAGTAGTTACACACGCATGCTGAAAATTTTATCGAAATCGATTAACATACACACGAGCTACAAGCGGTTAAAAATGGTGAAAATCGTAGTTTTACACGACTTTTGATCAGTTTCTGCTTAAAATCCACAGAATCGTACATCTTCCGATGCGTCATTTTTTCCGGCGTCAATCGATTTCGATGAAAAATTTTCAGTATGTGTATAACTAATATATATCTACAAATCATCTATTTTAAATTTTCATTAAGGGCCCAAATAAAAAAGTCTTCTTTGCATATAATTTCGTAAAGATGCTTCTAATTGATAATAAAAGAATCAGGTCGTTTGGTACAATTATAAAAAAGTTATTCTATTTTAAAGGGCGTACGAATACTTTTTACACCCACTGTAAATATTGCATGAGGTGTAATATCAATTTCATATCCATAAAATGAAAAGAATGATGTAGAATGGAATTATTCTAGGTCGGAAGAAATGTTTAATATTCGAGTTAAAATAGCTCCGACTGCAAAGGGTTTTAATATAAAATATTAAAAGTTTCAAATGAAATGGGAACGTAACCTCGTGTGCCGGATGCAGGCTCAGAAAAAACAGCTTTCCACTGAACACGCTAACTGGAAGCGTATTAATTAAACAGGCGACAAGAGTATTATCCCTGGATAGTGATTTTAAACGATCGACCACGGTTCGCCGTTCACCTGTTAATAAAATACTGCCGAAGTATCGTTCACAAGAAGGTCTCACAAACATCTCGTTAAAGCTGCCGCGCGCCGCGCCGTTGAAATGCGGGAGATACCCACGTGAATGCCTGCGGTTTCCACGGAATTTTTCGAAAAGATCTGAAAGTAGGAAGCGCCTAATACACGATTTCAATCGTCGACGCACAAATTTTCCCCCCCCGCCTCTGGTGGGTACGTAATATCAGTCCTTTCCCGTTGCAACCCAGGGCGAAAAAAGGAACGAGAGAGTTTCGTATTTCGAACGATGGTAATCACTTCCTCGTCGGTGTGCAGAAACGCTCATAAGAATCCGGTTTGATTTGCGATTTGATTATGTCGTTCGCGGGCCCATTACAATTTCAAAGCAGCTGCCAATTGGAAACGACACGGTTTGTCTTTGTGATGTACCGCGAACCTACACGTCTTTTTTCCGATTACGTTCTGTCACGAAGTTGAACAAATTTCTACACGACTGTGTCTTTACTACTTGTACTATCTCTCGGGATACCTGTACTCGTGTATCTGTATTTCTGTCGATTTTTAATTCTTTTGCAATTTGTCGAGAAGTCGGTCTAGTATAACAAGATCAACTTTGACAAAAATTCAATGTTAACGATAGAATTAGGAAGCTCAGTTTTATAGGTTTGTTATTCTATCTATGACGAGTGTACGTATACAATTTTTTAAATTTTCTATCATCTTTTTATTGAGACATTGTACAATGGCCTGGGTACAGTGACTGAGAGATTAACACTAAACCTACCAACACCGGTCAAAATGACCGGTTCCAGGTTTCTTATTTTACAATTAGAAAAATAATAAAATTGATTTCGTAAGAAACGAATGTATAGATATCTTTAGCAGTTCACGTATTACAATAGGAGCTGCTCAAAGTCTAAATAAAATCAATCTTGTCATTTTTATAAGGTAACATGTACCAGTTACTTTTAATGCTCGGAAGGAATAATAATACAAACAAATTCTTCGATTAATTTTTCACAATAGAAAAATGTCTATACCCTCCTTTAGTATGTATACAACATCAAGCAGAAAACATTGAGTCGTCGTTTGTTACATTGAAACTGTAGAAAAATTCTAAAGATTGTTCAATTTTCTTACTACGACACAAAAATGATTTTTAGTGGATCTTCTTTAATGTCTTCCTTGTCCAAATATTTTCGTTATCAAAAATTCCGTAAGTAGAAACAACCGAACACTTTGCATATTTCTGAATCCGGGTGCAGAATGGCAGCAACAGTGGCGCAACAAATTGACACCATAAGGAGCAGCACGCCGGAGGTTTTCTACGGATGAACGTTAATGAGAGGAGCACCCCATCGAGGCAACATCCCGAATCGACGATGTCGAAACGTAATTTACTTGGGATCGGTTGCACCTCGAGTGCCGAACGCGGTGTGTTCCAGGAACTAACGTTGCAGCCGCGATACTGCCTCGTTAATTCGAATCATCGTGATCGCAAAGTTCGTGCTGGTGCTACTATACCGGTATCAGGAATCAGCGACACAACGATGGTGGGGACGAACGTAATTGAAAGTACACCGACAACGATGGAAGACGCGCATAACCGCGACGATAATATGCGATTATTCGTCGAATGGTGGGCGCCGCGCGCGATTTAATTGAACGCGATTTCATTAATCTTCGGCCCGGTAGCCGAGCATCTTGTCACTGTGAATCAATGTGGTTCAGAGCACTTTCTGCGTACAGCCACTTCTTGCGTTCTCGCGTGATTAGATCGCGTTCAGACAAATTATGCGAGATCAATTATTCAATGCACATAATCTGTACTTTGCGCGATTTGTACGGACGTAATTGGATTGCTAAAATGTTCGTAAATGTGCACGACAAGTTGTCTTTTAGTACATTATTTGACATGCGTATACATACGCTACTGTGCAAAAGAAAAAAGCATACCGTATTTAATAGAACAGCGTGAAAAATCAAACAAGAACACAGTAAGTTTTGAAAAAGGGTTTCGCTGTTTAATCGAATAGTTCTGAGAATATATTGGGTTGGAAAGAAAGATCGGAGCGCTTTCAAATTAAGAATCGATGATAAAATTAAGTTAGTTATTCATGCGTTTATTCAATAATACGCGAAGCTACCTCGAAAATGTCAAAAAGTAATAGAACAGAATGGAAAATATGTTATTGAATAAATCTATGAATAAATATCTGAATTTTAGCTTTCTATTTTAATTTACAAACGCTACGAACTTTCGTTTGTTCGTTTCGTATATATGTAATTGTATTGTACAATGATTGATTTATTGCATTTAAAGTATATATATATATATATATATATATATATATATATATATATGTGTGTGTGTGT
>CM052202.1:9622576-9652474 GCA_028455805.1 Lasioglossum figueresi
TGAGGATTATCTAATACTTTAAATGCAATAAATCAATCATTGTACAATACAATACAATTTCTACATAAAGAGTTTGTTTGTCATTATATCTTATAATTATACTGGGTGCTTCTTTCTTTTGCACAGTTGTGTACATCTGTGTTACGTATTTGAAGAAAAAATACATCATAGGTTGATACACGAAATTTACGAATGGGTATCTAAAAATTAGCTGTGGTTTCGATAGTCTCGTAAAAAATGTTAAATAATCGATACCCTTTATATATTGGGGTTGCAAGAAAGTTCGTATTGTATTGAAATTAAAATTCAAAGATAAAATTAAGATTAATATGTTTGTTGAATAACATGATACGTTATCTGGAAATGGCAAAAAGCCATAGGACAGAATATAAAATATGTTATTGAATAAATCTAAATTTTATCGTTGAATTTTCTACGATCATTCGTCCCAACCCAATATTAACACTAAACCTGCCGACCATCAAAAGTGACTCGTGCGTATAGTATTATAAAAATAACAAGATTAAATTTATTTAAATTTTGTACGATTTTTTTATAATATATGTATATACTGGATATGTATATACTATACTCAAAAAATATATTCAATAAATTCCCATGAAAACACCTTTACAAATTCAATAATTGTCAAATAAAAAATCTGGAATGGGTCATTCGAACCCCCTGGTAGGTTTAGCGTTAAGAAGAAGTGGCCCATTGTAAAAATGAAAATGTGAGTAGGTCGAAAAAGGTGCCAAGACCGCCGCAGGGTTTAAAGATCATAAATGCTCAATTGACCTACACGGTGCAAGAAATAACATGCGGATCGAGGTGAACAATGTTGACCGCGAATCGCGGAAAGGGGAAGGCGCATCGATGCGCAACACTAACGGGGCCGAGTATCATGGGAATCACTCGGCGAAGGAACGTGGGAGTCTGCAGCCACACCTTCATCGCATCGAAAAGGACGTTTCGCGTGGAGCACCGAGAAAAGAGAGAAAGCTAACAAGAGAGAGAAAGAGAGAGAGGGAGGATCTCGTCCCTCGAAAATATTTCTCGAGAGTGAAAGCATCCGGCTTCGCCATAGCTGCAGCGAAC
The DNA here is from genome assembly GCA_028455805.1 of Lasioglossum figueresi. Taxonomy (NCBI): domain Eukaryota; kingdom Metazoa; phylum Arthropoda; class Insecta; order Hymenoptera; family Halictidae; genus Lasioglossum; species Lasioglossum figueresi. The sequence continues at coordinate 9,623,675 of CM052202.1, forward strand.
GCTGTGTGCTTGTTTTAAGCCTCTGCAGGCTGTGTGGTTAACATCGTGGAATTAGGTGAGAAAATCACCTAAATTGATGGTAAGACAGTACGGTAATTAGCTCATGTTCTACGTACAGGTTGGGCAGATAAATTATTGGCAACTCTGCTGACCTGGAATGTTCAGTTGAAAGAGGATAATATTCTAAAGTGTTAGTCATTTCCATTATTTTATATTAGCTATTCGTCTCGTTCTTTCCAACTTAATTTTAACCATCGGTGGCAAATTGAAATAACGATACAAAATCAAAATGAAGACAATAAAACGAAGCCCGTTCAGAATCAGTAAAAGTATGTCGAATTGATACGAGACCGAGTTGTGAATTTTTAGAACATAAATTCCAGTCGATTTTGGCGTCATTCGATTTCGAATGAAACAATACATAGAATACAGTGTTGTGTTCGATGAAAGAATCAGTGCAGTATTTTTTCCTCGTAATGGAAGTATCCAAACCGCCGTTCGCCACGCTGTTTTAAGCTTCCGATTTTACGTATCGTCGTGGCACACGAGGCAGCGATCGTCTCCTAGGGATCGTGACGACTTAAACTTTCGTTTAATTTATCATGGCGTGCGCGAGGGTCCAATCACAAACTTTCACTCGAAGGGAAAAATCCCGGCGATCGTACTTCGACTCTTTCACTCGCCGCTTCTTCTCTCTATCGTTCGTTCGCTTTCATCCGGAAACATTTTCGAACGTTATTAACGATGTTTGGTGAGCCCGAAGATAGAGTGCCGACTGTCAATATCATAATTTAGAGCACAAGGGTCGTTAATTGAGTCGTTTGATACCGGAGCGCTAAAAACGTTGATTACCCGATTACACTATCCAACAAAATTACAATTCTTCCTTGTCCTTTCACACCCACCAGGCAAATCTTACAAAATTACCCATTACGAATTTGCACATCGTTTTTTCTTTCTCTGACCGTAAACTCTATGCAGGCAATTATTTTGCGCAGAAAATATGTTGAATCTGCCAAATACAACGGTACATCTTTCAATAACAACATTTAGATATGTTTAAACAATACGCAACGAGGGACACCTTCAATTTCCTCGAACATTGTATTAAATAGGACACCCTGTGTGTAGAAGTGTTTTGTAAAAATGGAATAGCACTTTGCCCAGACTATTGGTATAACAAATGGACAGAAGTTAGTCGCTTGCGCAATAGTTTATCGCTCTTAGGCTCCGCGTAGTTTGTGAAAATCGCGGCGAAGGAATATATCGAGATAAAGCTAATCGATAGCTTTCGAACGGTTAATAACCGAACGGTTGTATAGTTTAATAGATTTGGTTTCGCCATAAAGCAACGGAAACCCGCGGAAAGGTACGCGGGCATCGTTGTTTTACAATAATAATCGTAAAGGAGCTCGTGAGTCATACTTTCTAATTACTCTGGCGACTTTCTCGGATGGAATCGAATTTGAGGCACGATAAATCAAGTGAACCGTATCGGCGCTAAAGGTACCATAACTCTCGATGGTCACCGGATAACATCGTCTGTTATCTATGATCGGATGCACACACGGTTTCCGTACCCTAACACAGAAGTCGCGGATCACGATCGATACCCGTTGGCGAAACCGCCTGCGAGCCTCCGACGATCAAGATTTCCCGGTTCTCGCGAATTGATTTGCTGGTAAATAAATCGAACACCGAATTGCGGAAACGGCTGCTTGTCCAAGCAAGAAATGTTTAAGACGCCGTCCACAACTAATCTTATGGACTTCTTAATTAATACTCCGGTCGTAGGAAAATATTTAGTCACTTTTTTCCCCCCCCCCGACTGACTTCGCGGCCATACGTTTAATAAAATTGAGTACTTCCGTTTGTTTCTTCCTGCGTCGATTATGGGCCAGATTAGCTCTGGGTTAGCGGAATGATTTAATTAGACTTAGACGGATAGATTTTAATTTAAAGTGGCGGCCGGGGACTTGTATACTATTCATTTCTTATGTAAAATTGAAAGTTTGTGTTTAAGTTGTCTAATGTGACTGGTTCCTAATGTGACAGCCACAGTAAACGTCAATCTTCATTACAAGGAAAAGAAACGGTCGGTGTTTAGTATGCTGGAACTCTGTGGGTTTAGTCAACTGTTTTTCGCCAACGTACGGGCATGTTTTGAAGTCAGACTAGCTGTTTAATTCGAAATTATGGGGTTACAAATTCAGAAAACCATGTTCATGAAAATTGATCGCAAGCCGATTCAACGATATTGTTTAGTGACAAACGAAACTGTTGCATGTATGATTACGAAACTTGCCTGGATTAATCTACGACGTTTATAAAGTACACAGACATTTAAAAAAAAAAAAATGCATCGAAGAAATTGCAATTAACCTGAAAGAGGAATGGACTGGCCAACTCGTGATGGCCGAACGGGTGATAAAAATGAAAAAGAAATGGAAAAGGATCACACCATTATATCCGACCCCGTATCGGATGACGTATCGTATGATAGCTCGGCAACCGAGGCCAGCACATTCAATTCAAATTATATCGTGTTTAGTATCATTTTAATCAGAAAAATTCCACAAATAAGTTGGTGAAAGTCCCATAAAAAATAATGGAAAACGAAGAAGTTTTGTAATTGAATTAGTGGTTCGCACACCGATATACCCGACGCCATATCATCTTGGCCTCTCGCAGGTGGTGATACGCGTTTCTCGTAGATCATACAGTCTCCCTTTTCTTAGATCAAGGCTTCACTGTAACACAAATAGTTTCCCAACCTGTTCAACTAGGATAATTAAGACTTACTATTCTTAATTCATTTGCATAATTCTGTAGTATACGTCATAGTAGGAATATTAACGAAGTTGAAGAGCACGTTTCTCACGCTAAATTTTCTGATTAGCATAAGGCAGGAAATACATTCCGCCTGTATGTTATTGAATAATATAGATCCGAGAATATAGTATGGCGCGATTATAATGAATCAACGAGATGAAAGTAACGTACGTTCGATTGTACGGTATCGATATCAGGTTCGGTTGCCATTGACGCTTTATTTGTCCTCTTTGTCGTCGGGTGAGATTGGCCTTGGCAATGTGGTTAAGTCGCGCACCTGGTTCAGAATACGTTTCGACATCAAAAGTATGCGTTCGATGTTACTTTCGCTATCAACGGTACACATCTGAATTCCGCGTGTATCGTGAACCTCCACTTTCAAACGGACACGGTCCACAGATTTGTCTAAGATATTCGCGACAACGTCATCGGAATTTAAAACTCCTCAAGGCCAATTCCAAAGTCCCCAAAAACCAAGGACACATCCGAAACCAATCGAATTCTTCTCCGACTTATATCTTTGTGCGAAATAAAAATGTTCTGCATACATTTGGAAGCGAGAGTCAAATAAAAAGTGATTTCACGATGACAATATTTTTCGAATTTTTCTAATCATTCGCCGTTTTATATTTCACTCGGCCAGTTTCTTCGTAAATGCATAACAGTCCGTATTTTATCTTCACAGTGAAAATTCGCCGATTTTTTACATATTGCAAAGCGATTGAAACGTATTTCATTAAAATGCGATTTTATAAATGCAACATAATTTGTAGATTCAAAGGAAAAGCGAAAGTGGATCTTCTGAGATCTGAGATCTTTCATGCAACTATTTCTGAAAAATATAGGGCTTTAATTGTAAAGTAAAAAATTTTTATTTCGCGCATTCAATATTAGGATTCACTCGAATGCGAGTGATTCGAATGGGCGCGTAACTCGCGAATAATCAATTTAATTGAATAAATCGAATTTACGATATTGCACTTTATCCTGCGCTCGGTGATTTAATGATGCAATAACAGCATTTCATTTCGTTTATCAATTGGTTGCGAATAATAACGATTGTATTCACCGATTCGGTTAATTAACGTTCCGATATCTCCCCGGAAAAGTAGAAACGACGACGTATAAATTATATGGCAGGAGAGCAGGTGTTGTTTAACGATGAGTTCGAAGCGTTTCCATCAAATCAAACGCAAAGACACGGAAACGCTGTGTCGTTTGATATTTTTCCATTAGACCCGTAAAATACGAGGATCCGGTGACACTTTCTCCTTAATTAAGCAGCTAACAACCAGCCGTGCGAGCTATTAATTGCTTTTTAAGTTCTTTTCGGCGAATTTACGACGGGGCACCGTCATCAAATAACACCTTATCACGCGAAACACTTTTTTACCTGTTCATTACCGATTTTAATAACAATCTTTGCCGACATTATATGCAAACGTACTTCATTAGGGGGCTTAATTAGATATTAGATAACTAAACCATAACTAAATACGTTGCATTTCATCATTGCATAATCGACGAAAGCGTTAGACACATTCCCCTATGATTCATGGAAACCGTAGCGGCGCGCGCGTGTAACTTTTTTAATCGGCCGGTAAATAAATTGAAAAATTAATTTGCAAAGATTGGCCGCGGAGAAACATTTATTTCGTTGCGTAAGCCGCGTCTAGTATTCGTACTTTATTGGCTCTTGGTAAACTTACTGTCGTATTTCGCACGTTGACCGGCAATCGGAAACCTAACATTTTTTTACACATCTCGCAGCTGCAAATGCGCGAAAAGAATGCAGACGTTGCCTTTATTCTTAATTGTTCAAATTAATTTCTAATTCGTTGAGTTAGTCCCTTATTTATTTGAATAAATTTAGTAATGCCCGAAAAATTCGATCTCGTGATAAACTCAGAGTTCGCCGATTTATGTGACGATGTACATCACGATCGCTTTCATTGTTCCGAAACACGGTCCATAAAGGTTCGTCCCATTTTTAACCGCTATTTAAGTAAACTGTTGGTGAACTTACTGTCGTATTTCACACGTTGACCGGCAATCGGAACCGTGACATTTTTTACACATCTCGCAGCTGCAAATGCGCGAAAAGTATGCAGACGTTTCCTTCATTCTTAATTGTTCAAATTAATTTCTAATTCGTTGTGTTAGTCCCCTAATTTTTTGACTAAATTTAGTAATGCCCGAAAAATTCGATCCCGAGATAAACTCAGATTTCGATCTATGTGACGATGTACATCAAGATCGCTTTCATTGTTTCGAAACACGGTCCATAAAGGTTCGTCCCATTTTTAACCGCTATTTAAGTAAATTGTTGGTGAACTTACTGTCGTATTTCACACGTTGACCGGCAATCGGAAACGTAACATTTTTTTACACTTCTCCCAGCTGCAAATGCGCGAAAAGAATGCAGACGTTTCCTTTATTCTTAATTGTTCAAATTAATTTCTAATTCGTTGAGTTAGTCCCTTATATTTTTGAATAAATTTAGTAATGCCCAAAAAATTCGATCTCGTGATAAACTCAGATTTCGATCTATGTGACGATGTACATCAAGATCGCTTTCATTGTTTCGAAACACGGTCCATAAAGGTTCGCCCCTTTTTTAACAGCTGTTTAGGTAACTGTTGGTGAACTTACTGTCGTATTTCACTCGTTGACCGGCAATCGGAAACGTGACATTTTTTTACACTTCTGACAGCTGCAAATGCGCGAAAAGTATGCAGACGTTTCCTTTATTTTTAATTGTTCAAATTAATTTCTAATTCGTTGAGTTAGTCCCTTAATTTTTTGAATAAATTTAGTAATGCCCAAAAAATTGGATCTCGTGATAAACTCAGAGTTCGCCGATTTATGTGACGATATACATCATGATCGCTTTCATTGTTTCGAAACACGGTCCATAAAGGTTCGCCCCTTTTTTAACAGCTGTTTAGGTAACTGTTGGTGAACTTACTGTCGTATTTCACTCGTTGACCGGCAATCGGAAACGTGACATTTTTTTACACTTCTGACAGCTGCAAATGCGCGAAAAGTATGCAGACGTTTCCTTTATTTTTAATTGTTCAAATTAATTTCTAATTCGTTGAGTTAGTCCCTTAATTTTTTGAATAAATTTAGTAATGCCCAAAAAATTGGATCTCGTGATAAACTCAGAGTTCGCCGATTTATGTGACGATATACATCATGATCGCTTTCATTGTTTCGAAACACGGTCCATAAAGGTTCGTCCCATTTTCAACCGCTGTTTAAGTAAACTGTTGGTGAACTTACTGTCGTATTTCACACGTTGACCGGCAATCGGAAACGTAACATTTTTTTACACATCTCGCAGCTGCAAATGCGCGAAAAGAATGCAGACGTTTCCTTTATTCTTAATTGTTCAAATTAATTTCAAATTCGTTGTGTTAGTCCCCTAATTTTTTGAATAAATTTAGTAATGCCCAAAAAATTCGATCCCGTTTTAAACTGAGATTTCGTTCTATGTGACGATGTACATGAAGATCGCTTTCATTGTTTCGAAACACGGTCCATAAAGGTTCGTCCCATTTTTAACCGCTGTTTACAGAAGTGAAAACGATACTCCGGTGTTCGACCGAAGACGGATCGGTTATAGCAATACCGATCGTCTAGTGAGGATCACGGATCTGACGTTTAGGCGACCGCGATTTATCGCCGGACAGCGGCTCGGAGAGCTCGTAAAAGATCGGCTCGACATAGAGCATCGGTCACAGACACGAAACGATCGGTATAATTTCCACGGAGAACAGTAGAATCTTACAAGAGCCCATGATGTTCGTATGACTTTCTCTCCTCGCCGTGAGGCGACTGACTGACTTCCTGGTAGCGGACGAGACCGGCTTATGACGGACGTATCAAATACGATCACGAAGATTCTTAATCTCCCCGAGCGTTTTTCCACTCTCGGCATCCCCGGGAACACGATCCGGAATTTAAACTTCAAATTATCATGATCGCCCCGGGGTACAGTCATTACCGGCGTATTCGAAAGCACCTAGCTGAACGTGCAACAATAGGTGTAATATCCATTACGTGTTACCCCGGGAATTTCTACTGCGTCGAATTCGTGTTTAGACGCAGATTACCGATATTTCCGCACTTAAGGCGGTAGACCCCGTTTCCAGGATTGCAAGGGTGCGGGATTCGCGTTCTCATTTCTCTATAATACAAAAATGAGTTTTTCAGTATTCAAAAACGCTAGATAAAAGGTCGATTCAGGGCGCTGTCGTCCTCAAAAGTCCTATTTTTTCGTTTACTAGGCGTAATTTGCATTATTCGGTAGCATGTACACTTCCGCTAAAAAATATACATATAGACACTTTGTTGCAAGTATATTGTTAAAAGTATAACAATGATTTTTGTGAGTGGCAGGCCTGTCTCTGGTTGGCTGCCTAGCGACGAATCATCGGTCGCGCACGAACTATTAGAAGATCTAATCCGGCGTTCGATTCACTTCCTTGATCAGACGCGACATGTATAGAGTTAAAACCGTGATCTCACAATTAATAAAAAGGCGTAATAAAGTAATAAAGCGATACGTTGTAAATGTTATATATTCAAATGTTAAAAGTGTTTCCTAAGTATAGTATACTTAGTTCAATGTATTAACTGTACATTATAAGAAATATAATTCTGGAAAGTTAACCACGTGGCGTTTAACCTCTCACCTCCACGTTATTAACAGAATTTTAACATATATAATTTATTTTAATAGTACCAAATTGTACAATTTAATTATTACAATCTCTTGAATAAATCAAAGTTTCTTCGACAGGGCTAATACTGTTTCAATCTACGATGATCCATTAGCGCGGTTTGCTGTCTTCTCAAGACAATAATAATTATTATTGGTGAGATATCTACTGAATTTATTATTAACTGTATAAACTAGACCGCATAAAAAATTAAACGTGTCGTCCACATAATTTCGAGCGGGAGTGTATATATCATAGACATAAAAAAAATTTCTTCATTTATCGACGAAAGCATCAGAGAAGTTTTAAAAAGAAATTTACAGTGGGTAGCCGGTTAACGACATAAAGGGTCAAAAAAGAAAAATTCGAAACACGAAAGTCACATAATTATTACTAAAATATATATTCTCTGGTACTGTGTAAACTAGACCGCATACAAAATTAAACGTGTTGTCCACATACTTTTGAGCGGGGTAGCTATGAAAATATCTACAGTTGTATGCTTCCGAATAATGCAAATTACGCTGCCGAATAATGGAAATTACGGCTCGTAAACGAAAAGATAGGACTTTTGAGGATTATAGGTCCCTAGATCGATCTTTTATTTAGCGTTCTTGACTACTGAAAACCCCCATTTTTGTTTTATCGATAAATGAGAGCGCGAATTCCGCACCATTGCAATCCTGGAAAAAGGAGTCTACTCCCTTTACTGTGTCGACATGCGCAAAAAGAGAAAATATCGTGCGAACGGATAAGCAGAGTCTCCAGATCAGAATTGACTATAATCGAGGGGAAAAAGTTACCCTCTCTCTGCCAATACGAGACGAAACGCGTCACGTGACCGGGTCGTGGCGGGAAGAATAGAGTGGAGAGACAAGTCTTAATCCTGCGAAACTGGTCCTAAACAGTCAAGGAGCATACATATATTCTTTCCAAATTCAGACTGAACATACATTTATTTTTCTAGCGGCATTCCCACCAAGATAGAAACGCATGATTTACATTTTCTTGCCTCACAACCACAGGAGAACGTTCATCCTAATAAAAAGAACAGAATGAATTTCCCAAAGAATATCGACTTTAAAGAATGACCCTACTGCAGACATAAATTTTTAGCGATAATAAAAAATGTATACGGTGTACAATAATCAAGGAACGTAACTTACAATTAAAAAAGGATAAAATGAAGTTCAGTTTTCAAAACAGACTTGAAATGTATAGTGAAACAAACTTCGATCTCTATATACAAATTTCTTATCAATCAGACATTATCCAAAGAATGTCTACATTAACTAAACGAGGAGCACGATTGTATTAGGTGTACAAATAAGTTCGGTGCCTTTACATATATTCAATTGTGATTGCATTTCAAATTGAAATTTTCTCCCGCCGCTTTCGCGTTTTAAAGGATCAACATTATCCTACTAGACGCACTACATAAATTTACGCTAATAAATAATAATAGATAATTAATAAAGGCCTTTCACCGTCAGTGGAACTAGGCAAGTGATTCTGTTGCACGACAGCATTGGAAGTCATTTCTTCTTTGGGCTGGGAGATTTTGCCTCATGCAACATATTCGCCCGATATGGCCCCTCGGATTATTATCTTTCTCGGTCGCTGCAACACCACTTGGTTCATGCTAACTTCAAATCTCTCAAAAAGGTCCACGCAAGCATTAATGAGTTTATCCAATCAAAACCACCATCTTTTTGTAGAAACGGGATTCGCCAGCTACCCGAAACGTGGGAGAAGTGTGTAGAAAGTAATGGTGATTACTTCGAAACGTAACGTGTGTTCCTTTTTTTATAAATAAAGATCAAAAGTATGCTCAAAAGGCACCGAACTCATTTGCACACCTAATAATTGAACAAGTGTGACACGAATTAACGAATTACAGGAGTTAGGAATTGTAAGATACTCGATGATCAACCAGGGGCAGTTCGTCACTGTCAAATAGAGCGTCGAAAGTCTCGTTTAAACAAAACTATTCCTTAACCACTGCCGACACGGTTTTTCCTTGAGCCACACGCAGCATTGGAATTGAACTCCCGTCGCTCCGACTCATTCTCGACAGCCTAATCGTACATCGCGATGAATTTCTTTGGGATCGAGAGCATCTGGTAACAGCTATAACACAATGTCAAGTAGATCGACGGTTTTTAAGTGTCTGGCTCGCGTTGAAATTTCCTCGAGCTCGTTCGCGACGGATACTTTCGATGTTCGAAGCGCGACGCGCGGATTATTTATGAGTTGCCAGCGCGTATTTCCTTGACTGATTTATAACGTGCGCCAGGCCTGTTTTACAAGCCAGCAGGAAGTGAAAGAAGCCTGACTGACATCTTGTTCCAGTGAGCTGAACGATCTTCTTTCAAAAAGTTGACGAACGCCCAGGGTGTCCAATCTTTAGCTGTTATCAACGGGCAAGGTATTAAATGCGGTACACCGTGTTTAACGGTAGCGGAATGATTCAGTTATTTGTCATGCCTGCCGGCTTCGTTCTAACAACCTATGTGTGCTGGTAGTCGTCTGACTGGCAGAGTGGACGACCGCAGGGCGATACTGGTTCTGCCATCAGAAGTTCAATGGTCAGCGACCATTACCGATCACATCGGACGCGAGATTCGCGTGTGCTAATTCTTTAGGCTACGCTGGACACGGATACATCCCACGCGAATCGAAAGGCGACTTCATTAAGTTCGCAAATGTCAGTTGGCCGAGCCTGATTGACACTGTTGTCCCCCCACAGCGCGAAACACAGCGAACAATTAGAGCAAATATTAAATCGATGCTTTCAATTTTTCAAATTTTTTAAGTGAAAACTTCTTTTACTGGGCAGTGAATGTGTCCGAGCCGTCACGCTCCTTGGTGAAACGCTATTCGGGTAAAGTCGAGGAAGCCGAGTTTAGCCGAGGGTTCGTCAAGTGTTTGAGAAATTGTGGAGGAATGTATTAGGTTGGCAAGAAAGTAATTTCGATATCTTAAGGTAAGATAGAGCCCAATTTTTTTAAACAAGCTACGAATTTTAATGAATAAGATATTTTCTCTTTTGTTCGATGATCTTTTGCCAAAAAGAGTAAATAAGAGAATATTTTATCGATTGAAGTTCATCGCTCGAATAAAGAAATTCGGTTTTATTTCATCTTTGAATACCGAAATTACTTTCCTGCCAACCCAATAGTAACCCTAGAAGACACTATTGTGTTATAATTTTGAAAAATGTTTTGAATGAAAATGTATACAAATACAGAATGAAATAAGGAATTGTTTACGTAGTAATATAATTTGGACAGAAATGGTCTTATTGGGCAGTTAAACAAGCTTCCCTCAAAATAACCACTGTCCAACAAAATATTAACACTAAACCTACCACCACATTGAAAATATGGAGATGCTTTCGTGGTAAATGATTAAATAAATACATTTAATAGCGGAGCTATTATAATATGAACCGCACAAAGTTCAAATAAATTCAATCTTGTTATTTTTACAAGGCATCATGTATCGGCTGCTTTTAGAGCTCGGTGGGTTCAGTGTTAACGAAACAATCATTTTCGAAATACCGAATCCAAGCATTTCCTTATTTCGATTGATCCGGTGATTTACGGGTGAAATTATTTCATCAAGGGTTCCAACACCACGGCGCAAGATTGTAGCAAAGAATTGGTAACTTTTATGATTTATGGAATATTTTACACTATCCCGTCGTAAAACAAAATAATTTATGCCCGTAGGCATAAAGTTCAGGCCTCGCTATGGAGAAGCCGGAGCCCCGCAGTTCCTCGTTAAAAACGTGACTGCACTGTCGCGAAAAGAAATACGACACGTTGTCTCGTGTCAACAAGTGGGTGCAGCTGACAGACAACGTTATACGGACGTTGAAGTTGAATGATCGACGTAGGTGGCGTATTGTGGCTACTTGATAGGTGGGCGCCGGGGAATGCTGCGAGTGTGTGTAAGAAACGCCTGAGTGTTTCTATCCGATTGTTACGTACGGTATAATGTATGCCTTACGCATGCCAAGGCTCACGAGTCACGCTTGATCCTGAGGATCACGTGATGGGTCCGATAACTGACCACAATTTCATGTTTCACCATGTTTCCAAGTGTCATTCATGTTCCGCTTTACACTCCGGGGATTTCAACAGCGTCGGGTTCCTCGAAGGACAACACACGCGACATCGAACGCTGCGGATTCCCCATTAACCCCTTGCCCCCGTGACCTCTTCTGCAACGGAGCGACGTTATTTTATCACTATAAAATGTAATTAATTATTTATAATCGCCTATAAATCCAAGCAATCCAATGGCAAACTAATGGTAATAAACGTTTCAGAAGCATCGTCGGATGAGACGGGTTTGCTATCCTATTCGCATATTAACCCTTAGCACTCGAGTGGTGACTCAGAGTCACTACTAAAAATTGCTGTACCATTATTCAAAATATTGTTTACATTATTAAATATGTTGGTGTCTAATCAATTACTACACATTTAAGTATTGTATGAGGTATTATATCAATTTCATGTTCATGCAAAGAAACAAATTAATATAGAATGGAGTTATTCTAGTTCGGAAGAATTTATTGAATTTTCCAGTAAAAATTGCTCCGAGTGCAAAGGGTTAATACCAAGCTCAGCCATCATTGTTTCTAGTTTGTTCTCCACGATGCATTCTCAATTAATTGTACAGCGTATTCTAGATAAAACTTTTCGTAAGTATCAATGGTAATAGAAAATTGATATAATCATGGATGTGATGAGACGAGTATATAATGAAATTGATAATGCTTTCGGCGCAAGGATTCGATCATTTGTTAACTTAATGTACAAAGCAATTTTTCAAATTACTAAAATAATTCCGACGTTTCGATCTTCATTCGGATCATCTTCAAGGGTTACTAGAATTGCGTCTGTGAAATATTTTTTTAACAAATTAAGAATATTTTGAAATTCAAGAATACATAACAGAGAACTCGCTAGCTTTGCGATGAAAATTAATAAATTCGACGTGAAACTGTAATACTTGTTGAATGATTTCAACATTAGGCAAGAACGTAAAAAGTTAATTTTATTAACAACAAATACGATCGATAGAAAGAAACAAGTATATACTATGGTACGTTATTAAGGTGCCGAGCCAGCTTCGTTGTTTCTAACTGGTCAACAACACACGCTATGACAACATTTCGCTACGATGAACTTTCCATTGATTTTACAACATCCTCTAGGTAGAGAAAAAATTGAAAAAAAAATCATGGATGTGATGAAACGAAAATACTATCGCACTGGTACGTTAGTAAGGAGCCTAGCCATCATTGCTTGTATGTACTTAGTTCTTCACGATGCATTTTCAGTTCTCTGCGATGCATTTTCGATTAATTGTACAACAGCCTCTAAATAAAGGCTGATTTTAATTATTTGTATTATATGTGTTACTTGAATTCACCACCGGAACAAAGCGTTTCCCGGAACGCCTTCGGTGTGCAATGCTGTACAATTTCGTGAGTGTTAAAGTTCCAAGCGCCTGCCATTGTGGACCCTGCTCCACAATATATATGCAAATTTGCAGAAAACCGGTCGTTATTTACGGGCTGGCGAGGTTGCCATTATTTAAGAAATAAGCCAATAACAAAGGTGTCCGTTAGGATTCCTGGTTTCCCTTTTGTGCTGCGCTGCCATTTTTTCGTTGCTAGCTTCGAACGATGTTGCGAAACACGTTCGCTGTACATAGTCGCAAAAAGTTGGCAATATTTGTTCGACTAGCGAAAATTGTTCCGTCAAATAAACCGAGCGTTTTTCGTTATGGTGAGCAAAACATGAATCGCGTTGATAGCGAATGAGATGTTAATCATATTCATGGCGAATAAGATGTTGTTCGCAGTACTACAGACATTAAACATTGAAAAACATTGATACTGCTGTACTGTCTTTTTTTTTAAGATATAAATGTCTGTGTAGCTCCTGTCCTTTGCCGTCGATGTAAACGATTTTGATTTAGCGTTAAGATCCACAGTCTAGTAATCAATGTAAATTAGAAGAAAGATCGGCAGTCGAGCGATTATGTAGATAAGTTGCTTAATCCCGAGGTTGGTTATGCCGAGGATTAATGCGACGCTACCGTGGAATTGACTTTAAAAGGCGAACAATCGCGGCGGCCGATGAAAACCAACGAGTCGTATCGAAGAAAACGTTCGTACAATAAACCGGAACGAGGAAAGTTCACGGTTCATAGGCAACGGATATATATCTTGTTAAAGGATCGGGATCGTAGATAGGCAGCACGGAGACCCGGAAAGATGTGCTAATAAGAGCTGATTAAAATCGGCCGCGCTATTTGTTACTCCCCCTAGGAAGAAAGGCTACTTTACGCCGCTATCACGTAATTGAGTGTACGGGACACGCATGCACCTCGACAAGAACCTACACAACGTAACAAAGGAAAGTGTTCGCCACGATTGATCTCCCTAGCAGGATAATCAGATCATTTTTCGGCCGCTTTCACCGGATCCGCTCCGAATATGCATGCATTTCGAGAAACTGCGAACCCTGCTCCGATTTCTGAGCTCGTTCAAATTGGTCGGTTAAGACGGTAGACTCGTTTCCAGGATTGCAAAGGTGCGGTATTCGTGTTCTCATTTCTGGATAATACAAAAATGGGGTTTTTCAGTAGTCAAAAACGTTAGATAATTGATCGATCTAGGCCGCTATCGCCTTCAGAAGTCTTATTTTTTCGTTTGCGAGGTGTAATTTGCATTATTCGGCAGCATCTAGCTATGAAAATAGTTGCATGCGCATTCGTATGCTTCCGAATAATGCAAATTACACCTCGTAAACGAAAAAATAGTACTTTTAAGGGCGATAGCGGCCTAGATCGATCTTTTATCTAACGGTTTTGACCACTTAAAAACCCCATTTTTGTATTATCGAAAAATGACAAGACGAATCCCGCACACTTGCAATCCTGGACAATGGAGTCTACTCCCTTAACACTAAATCTACCGAGCATTAAAACTGACTATTTTAAATACAAAATATTGTCCACCTAATTATAGTTTAACAAGTCATATTCAATTGATCCGATATTCTTAACGATCTAGTTTATTATACATCCGAGTTTACTACGCTTTCATATTTTTACAGCCGGTTTAATAAACTCCTTAGCAATCATTTCGTTGTTGTCCGACAGTTTAGCAGATTAATTCGTCCAAGAGATATTACGATCTATCGCCTTTCAACCTCGCGCAAGTTCTGACTTTATTATACTTTCACGTGTCCGTAAGTCGAAAATATTTCAACTCGAGACTACCCGACTGATTAGACCAATTATTTCATTCGAGCCTATTCACAAACGTTCCCTTCGATAGCTTACAAAACTCGAGTGTATTAGAGTCACATTTATACAATAGACTCAAAAAGTTGTTTAAAAACACTGCATATATGCATCTTCTGTTGCAGTAAGTATTCAATCTTCTTAAAGTATGGTTTCTATTTTTTTTTTCATTGACTACCACATATTTTATGACCAGCACTATGCAGTCGAGGGTATTATAATCACATTTATACAACAGAATCAAAAAGTTGTTTAAAAAGACTGCATATATGCATCTTCTGTTGCATTATGTATACAATCTTCTTAAACAATGTTTTCTATTGTTTTACATTGACTACCACAAATTTTATGACCAGCACTGTGCACTCGAGTGTATTATAGTCACATTTATACAGCAGACTTAAAAATTGTTTTAAAAAAAATGCATGTATGTATCTGCTGCAGCAGTAAGTGTACAATCTTCATAAATAATGTTTTCTATTTTTTTTTAAATTGACTACCACATATTTTATGACCAGTACTGTGCACTCGAGTGTATTATAGTCACATTTATACAGCAGACTTGAAAAATGTTTAAAAAAAATGCATGTATGCATCTTCTGTTACAGTAAATATACAATCTTCATAAATACTGTTTTGTACTTTTTCATATTGACTACCACATATTTTATGACGAGCACTGTGCACTCGAGTGTATTATAGTCACATTTATACAGCAGACTTGAAAAATGTTTAAAAAAAATGCCTGTATGCATCTTCTGTTACAGTAAATATACAATCATAAATACTGTTTTGTACTTTTTTACATTGACTACCACATATTTTATGTCCAGCACTGTGCAGCTGGTTTGACCAATTCTGTTGAAACAAATCCGCTGGCATCGAATTGATTTAACAATCTATTTAATAGCATTTCCGAGAATAGTAAATAGCATCGAGTTAATTAAAGACTAAATCCACTGCTGTAACTAATTTGTCCGCATACTTTCGTTGGCGAATGCGAGGGGTTCGATGGCTTATCTTTATCTTAGTATATTTTTCTGGGAAATGAGTCGGCGTATCTGGAGCCCAATTTGATTCGCGAATCGGCTTCAGCGTAAGTAGCGCGATCTTATCGGCCTGTAAAGAGTATAGTAAATGCGCGTGCCAACGTTTGACGTTATTTGACGAATTCCCTGCACGAGGCAGGTTCGATTTCGAGTCTATTAGGGCCAACAGGCTGTACACCTCCGCTTTTGATTTCGGCTGTTCATTTCATTCGTTTGTCGGATCCGCGATATCTTACATGATGCCGTTATGTTGTAGGTATGAGCGTTTCGAGCGATCGCGGACTTTCTATTTCACGCAGAAAGCTCGCGCGAACGGACGACGCCGCGCCGTGAAAGTGCATTAATTCGTGTTTGTTTCGCGATCCCGCGATAAGACGGACAACCTCGCGCGAGGCCTATTGTTTAATTAGGTTACGGAAGACAAATTAACGCGGCGTTTTTACCGGGCTCCGATCGGATCTGTTCCGCCGAGATCTAGATCGAAATCTAAAACATTGGTTCCAATGGAAAGTTCATTCTGTTTCTGTTACACAAATGTAATCGTATGGTTCGATTGCATTGAAATTTGTTTGTTTTCGAGAAATTCGAAGCTTCGTCTCTTTATAATTAGACATCGTAGCTTCATGCTAAATAGAAATTTTTTACCTGAATTGCAACAACCTGCAGTGATATAGAAATATATTTTTTCTCTTAATACGTTCGACAAGTTAAACTCTTGTAATCAACCCAATTTTATCGACATGTAAATATCCCTCAGTGAATTACAACTTTTAATGTTAATTTTATTTGTATTTATTTCGTTGAACATTTAATTCATTGTTATTATGAACAGCATTCTATTGTCATTAATATGATTGGCGTTTTATTCACGATTAATATGCTCATCATTTTATTAACGTTGTATTCATGATTAATATGATCAACATTTTATTCATCATTAATGCGATTTTGATGAGACATTTTAATCATAATTAGTTGGATTTTCTGAAAATGGAGGACCAGTATACCCTGTTGAAGAGGCCGTGAAGACGTCCAGCTAATAAATATTAGCCTTTTTATGCAACACGGTGGGTATAATGATTCACCAGGCTTTACCAGGAATAGATTACAAGCTGGGAGTTGGCATTGGGCGCGACGTAACGAATTCCTGAGGGTCCACGACCTGGGAGACCTGTTGTGCATCTCTTTCATGGCCAAGGTGACCAGTGTCGTGGTCAGTTGGACGACTGATTCCATCCGAGGAGAAACACCGAGGAGAACCATCGAGTATGCGATCACTTACGGCTGCAGCGAGACAGCCGAATTACTTTCACAAGCCAATTTTACAAGGCCCCTGTACTCGCTCGAATACGTGTTCGCAGCTCTTGCTAATACGACTGCCAATGCGAAATTGGTGGAAACGAGCCCGGAACGCGAGCAAAGTACTTCCCGATTGATGTAAACGCTTCCACGTCTATCCTCGCTGGGATTCCTCACGCTTGCTTAACTGCTTCCTTGTAACGTTCTGCTTCGAATACAAAAACAGAACCATCGGCTCATTTAGTTTTTGCATAATAATGCCAGTTTAAAAAGCTAGCGCGCTCGCTATTGCACAATCTGAAGTTTTTCAGCAGGCTTTATTGTAGACGGAAATAGTCCGATGGTTCTCGAAAGGTTAATGATCGAACATTATAAGATAGCACAAACAGATTTTTACGATCAGAGATCTTTATGTAATATTTCAGTTAAAAAGTAGCACGCTTAGGTAAGCCTGCGTTTTTAGCCGTTTAATTTCAGTCGTTCAGGGCTTGTAATTATAATGGTTAAGATCTTCCGTCGTTTTGGACAATTCTTTCTAATCGATGTGTCGGAACGACCAACCTCATTATCGACTGGTAACACACCTCTTATGAATAAAAGAAGATTGAAAGGAAGGCTGAAACTTTTGCACACGCCCAGTAATATACTGGTCTGGGAACGTTAATAATTTATCATTAAAGTTGTATAATACATTCAGGAGCGTCCTGTTATGAGAAAATGTGTGCGTAAGAGGATCAGATTATATCGATATCCCACTTTCAAACGCTAGATTATCGCAAAAGAAAGCGAGTAGGCGTGTCAATGCTTTATCGATGTGCTCAAAAACGGAATAAGCACGGAATAGGATGATAAAGATTGATATAAAACCTAATCTGTCATCGTTCGACGCAATTGTTGCGTAGGTGGGAACGATAGCACAGGTTTCAAGGTGAATTTTGCATAAGAGAAGAGATCATCGATCCGAAGTACGTGGGTGTTCCAAGTTCGCTTGAGGTCGTCTGTGATCATTCGATGTGTATTATCGTCGATAGCCATCGACATACCACTTCAAAGATATTTCTTCCGTTTTCGAAATAAATGGAAAAAAAGTGTAAAGGGAAATGTTGTTCAGAATGGCGACGTTGACAACATAATTCAAGGTCAGTGAAATCGACGAGGAAGTTTCCGACAATTTTACCTTAAATTTAATTTGAAAAACGGACCAATACTGTGCGCATAAGACCGCACGACCAAAGTGAAAACTTCTATCCCGATTGCACAGCTGTCTGTTTCTCGCTCGCTCGGCTAAACTCGACTTCCCCGAGTTTACCTGAATAGCGTTTCACCTCGGAGCGTGACGGATCAGAAACATTCGATGTCCAGCAATTGTGTGCGCGATGCGCCTGAAGATGTTCCCACTTCAAAATTTTATTGTAATTTTTATAGCTTTATTTTTAATTTAATTAATAAATAATCCCTCTCTTCTTCTGCAAATCAATTTCTACGTACCTGAACGTGTATTGAGATCCAGAGCAGGATTTCAAACACTTAAATCTCAATTAATCCAATAAATCGCATTATTGCAGACTCTAGCTCTCTCTATAATCGTATTGATCTTTTTTAGTGGGTCCTTACACACTTTTGAAAGACAATTACGTAGGATTATCGGATACCATACCTTTTGTAACATGCATTTTTGTGAATGTCCCTTGTTTGTTATTTTACGTAAAGTCTTCTTCCTATTGTTTAAACATTTATGTAGGAGGGCTTCGGTGCGTATAATTAGCCAACTAAACATGGGTTGGCACATTGGATAGTATGTTGCAATTACATAAATTTTAATCACTAGACTGCGGATTTGTATGCACCTACAAATTAATTGGCTGTGTGAAATACAAAACAGTAAAAGATTAGAAATATTTAAGAATATTGTAATGCTGTTTTTAATGCAATAAAGTCATTAAGGGATGAAATTAATTTATATTTTACTCCTGGTTCCCACAATTAATGCAGAACATTTTTAATTTGCATGAAGATCCGCAGCCTACTAATCACACAAATAAGGAAAAACAATTTACCATCAATTGCACCACAAACGCACGGCCACAGCAAAAAAAAAAACGCGGAAGAGCTCCTCGATGATTTCAGATGTTCGATCTCGCTATTGACACGGATGCATATTTATGCAGCTTGCACTCCTGTCAGCGATCTTTTTTCATGCAATGTGAAACGTGGAATGTACGAAATATTCTCCGGCGAATAACAAGCCGAACGAAACAAATATTCGATTTCGCTCGAGGCACGGAGAAAGCGGTGTTCGTGTTCGCGATTCACTCCGAGAGCTCATCGAAGTGGTTCGAGAGGCTGGTAATCGAGAAATTTATTATCAGCCGCGGCGCGATGATCTATGATCGACCGTGTGCATGAATATTCATCACTCATCCGACCGGATAAATTGCGACGCGATGAGCGCCGGGGGTCGTGCACCTGTTAATCCTGGACCGATCGCTATGAATATTGACACGCGTCGCCAACCAGGGCTGTAATTATATCAGCTACGCGTGGAATCCGAGCGAATATGCTATTATCGAGATGGGTGACGTTTTAATTAGCAGAGACTTCGTTAAAGATTAGGAAACAGGACTTTTTATTTGCTTCGACTGTGTACATGCGCATAATCTCTCGTGTTGTTTTGCAACTCTTGCGACCACAAAAGTGGAGAAATCTTATTCAGATTCTATTTGGTTTGTTAGTCGTTCGCTTTGTCGTTCTATTGACCCTCTGCACTTGGAGCTACTTTAACTCGAAAATTAAACATTTCTTCCGACGTAAAATAATTTCATTCTATATAATTTTCTTCATTTCATGGAAATGAAATTGATATAACACCTCATACAATAATTAAATGTTTAGTAATTGGTTAGATCCCAACATATTTAGTAATGTAAACAATATTTTGAATAATCATACAGCAATTTTTAGTGGTAACTCTGAGTCAAAAATTTAGGGACGCCTTCCCCAAAGTGAACGTCGAACGAAAGAAAATATAGAAATAATGAGTTGTTCGGTAAGAAAAATATATTTGTTGGTACATTTAGCTGTCTTTCTATTATTACTTATAATTCTGTCCATGTGGTTTGTATATGTATGCATACTGTATTGGACAATGTGTATCTCTTTAATAATTGTCACGACTTTATCCTCCACAAGTGCCCCAATACTTACAAAACGTAATAATCGGAATTAAGATAAAATAGTTTAGGCAAACATGTATTAGAATTGCAAGATAACTATGATCGAGCGAACATAAAGATTCCGTTTCAAGAGTAAGAATGATCGCCTTCCGAAACCAGTCAGGTCCTACCTGTCTAACCTATCTGCAACATTTCTCTTATAATTAAAACGACGTCAATTGAGATAGCATTATCAGTCAATATTGTGTACAAGAATCTGAACGTGTGAAAGCTATGAACAGAAAGGAAAGAAGAATCTTAAGTCGACTTCGAAGCTCCCCAAGTAAATAATTTCAAGTTCCGAGATGAGGGACAAGCAATTGTCATAAAGTTCAAAGTGTATTGAGCCGGCGTGCATTTCTGTCGGGAAAGCGGAAGTTGTGCATAACCGCGTCGGGTTCAAGTATTTTTTATTTCTTCGACCCCGTCGAAAGGAGATGCAATAATATTTTATAGCGCATACAGTTAGTTGCAGGAGAAGTTATTTCTCTTTTCTGAACGGTTACTCGATAAAACACTCCTTCCGGAGTTCTTTCGAAGCACCACTCAACGTGTAAGCTGCATTCCCGCGAGAAAAATGCAACGTAACACAGAACTTGAAGTTTACCGGTGCGCTTTCGTCGAGTGGTTCTCGACTTCCTGCTTGACTTTCTCTTATTACAATAGAAGATTTACGAACGGCGAGTGTCTTCTTAATTTCCGAAACAGATTGTCGTTCGTTGCAGCTATCGATCCTAGTTTATACACTCTGTAATGCATCGCTGTGCACGTCTCCAGTTTGCGACGATCTTCGAATGACGAATGCGAATCGCATCGTGCGCGTTCGCTCTAAAACATTGAACTGTTTTTCTGAAACCTACGAACATGACGGAAACCTCTTCCTGTTCCTGCAACTACATCCAGCCACAAGATTAATTACGTCTTGCACTGACTATTACAAATCGTTTATCCTTTCGTGGACATACCGACAAAAAGTCCGTCTTTTCCGTTTATACTGCAGTCGGATGCAGTTGGAACTACAAAGATGCATTTTAGGGCACCTATCTAAAACGTAGGCCATCTTCAGGAATTTATTAGAGAAACACGAAACGATGAAGGATGGGATGAAAGATTTTTTGCAACGCATTTGGACATGATTCAATATTATAGTAAATTTTTCACTATCATCTCACTACAGATGACATTTATTAGCCTGTTGATACAAAACAGTTTACGATCTGTAAGGCGTATAAAACGTGTCCATTAAAACGTGCATCAACCATCATTAAACTCACTATGCTGAAAAAATTTGTCATTGACAATGAATCATGCCTGAATACAATGGAAAAAGATTTTCAGCTGTACATCGTTTAATTTTCCAACAACAATATTGATTTCCAGGTTGATAATACTATTTAATATCTAGATAGACTTTTTTCTTGACTTTTTGCATGTGTTTAGTGTACACACACACACACACACACACACACACACACACACACACACACACAGTGATGCCGACTCTAATTGAAAAATAATTTAACTTAATCGCGTCTTAATATCACGCTTGTTAACGCGCTTCAACTGAAAGTCGATCGTAAAATTGATTATTCTATTCTGAGCTGAACCGCAATTGAATTTCGACAGAGAGAAGGTATAACGATTAATCAAAAACGCTCGAGAATTCTATTTCTTTTACATTCGCAATTGTCTGTTATTTGCAGACTTCGAAATCGCCGATTCATTCTAGGGCGAATATTCAATTTAGCAATTAGAGAAACCACATTTTCTTACAGTACACTTTTTCGACCGTGAACTGTGGAAAGAAAACTTGTTTGCTTCGCACAACATTTATATATTGCACATACATACACCTTGTTTGTATGCAATTTCTGACACAATATTTTGACACAGCAAACAAATTTTTCGACCAATATTTAAACATTAAAATAAATGTAGACATACAATAAATGTTCACTTTCATTTTTCCATTTGTTTCTCTAACTGCAATAAATCTAAGGATTCTTACATCTTTCGATGCCCGTCGTTTTTTCCAGCATCAACCGATTTCGATGCAACTTTCACAGTGCATATAATTGACACAGATCTACAAAACGTATTTTTTAAATTTTCAATATAGGTCCACATAAAAAAGTTGTAAAATGCAACTTTTAGTATTCTCTCTACAATTCCGATCAATTGCAATTTTTTTAAATATTTCTTTCCACATCCTGTAGTAAACTTAATTGATCCAGCTTCCCAAAAGAATTGAAATCGTATAGTACAATATTAAAAAAGGTCATCATCTTTTTTAGAGCATCCGAATATTAATTCGCTTTAGTCTATAGCGTTCGATGAGACAGTCATTTTGCTTTGAATGATAGCAAACCGGAAGGATGCAGCAAAAGAAACGATACCCGGAATTCTCGTCGGATTTCTCCGTTTTCAGCTGTATGTCCCGATCGAAAAGGTGACTGGCGGTTGACAAAGTAGCCGTTACAAATAGCGCCTCCTTATTTACGTGAGTTGACCAGAGGGAGAATGTCTCACCTGCCATTTTGGTCGGGCTCGTGAACGTCCATCTGATCCTGACATAAGCTGCGCAAGGAGGTCGACGAAAGAGATACCAGCGACGACGTTATTTCACCAGATCGGATCGCTTAAAAGGTGAGAGATATGAGGAACTCGCTTTACCCGGCATCCGTAGAAACCTCGGCGCTCGTCATTCTTCCCTACCCTTTTACCTGTTCCTACTTCTTTCCGCCGTGCCGTTCTCGACAGGGACCGTTTTGCCACAACCGGGTCCGCAAACGCGTTTTCCCTTATCCATTTGCATCCGTGTGCACCGTGCACCGATCGCCGGTGTCCTCGATTGCATACGTGCGACAGTTTCTGTTGTTTTATCGTCTTCCAAGATCTAACAAAAGTTACCAAGATTTTTCTTCTCGGACAAGGTCCCTTTCACGAACATCATGTTTTCTCGTTATTTTCGTGTAACACTCAAGAAGTCAAACAATTTTTTAACATTTCAAATCTTAAACATTGTTTCTGTGTCAATGACGCAAATAATTATTGAAGCTTGATCCCTGTTGATTATCACACTCGGGAAGATTCCAAAGAGAATGTTTTTTAGTAATTGCTGCTGTTGTTTTATCGTCTTTCAAGATCTACCAAAAATTACCAAGATTCTTCTTCTGGAACGAGGGAGAAAATGTCCCTTTTATGAACATTATGTTTTGCCGTTATTTTAGTGTAACACTAAGGATGTCGAGCAATTCTTAAACATTTGAAACTTAAACATTGTTTTAGTGTCAATAACGCAAATAACAATTGAAGCTTGATCCCTGTTGAATGTCGCACTTAGGAAGATTCCAAGACAATGTTTTTTACTAATTGCTTCTGTTGTCCTATCCTCTTTCAAGATCTATCAAAAATTACCAGGATTTTTCTTCCGGGACGAGGGACAAAATGTCCCTTTTGTGAACATCATGTTTTGCCGTCATTTTAGTAAGGATGTCAAATCATTTTTAAACACTTTGAACCTTAAATATTGTTTTAGTGTCAATGATGCAAATAATTATTGAAGCTTGATCCCGTTGATTATCGCACTCAGAAAGATTCCAAGACAATGTTTTTTACTAATTGCTTCTGTTGTCCTATCCTCTTTCAAGATCTACCAAAAATTACCAAGATTCTTCTTCTGGAACGAGGTAGAAAATATCCCTTATATGAACATCATGTTCTGCCGTTATTTTAGTTTAACACTAAGGATGTCAAGAAATTTTTAAACATTTTGAACTTTAAATATTGTTTTAGTGTCAATGACGCAAATAATAATTATTGAAAAAGAGAAAGAGATTCCAAGAGAATGTTTTTTACTAATTGCTTCTGTTGTTTTATCGTCTTTCAAGATCTGCCAAAAATTACCAAGATTCTTCTTCTGGAACGTGGGACAAAATGTCCCATTTTTGAACATCATGTTTTGCTGTTATATTAGTGTAACACTAAGGATGTCAAAAAAATTTTAAACATTTTGGACCTTAAATATTGTTTTAGTGTCAATGACGCAAATAATTATTGAAGCTTGATCTCTTTTGATTGTCACACTCATGGAGATTACAAGACAATGTCTTTACTAATTGTGTGTAAAAGACGCAGCTATAAAGTACGAATTAAAAATGTTTCTTTAACAATGTAACAGTGTATTTTCAAACGTATCTGCTTCTGAGGAACGTAAAAAATTCGTTTTTTCGGAAGTGCTACCGTTAGACTGCGGATCTTTATGCATTTACAGCAAAATTGAGTAGATAAAATTCGAAATTGTTGGAAAATTTAAAAAATTTATGTTGTCGATGTACGATTTCTCCTCTATTAAAATCACTGAGGGAAGAAATAACATTGGATTTGGTTTCTATTTCCTGCAATCGATGCAGACAATTTTTATTTTGCATAAAGATCCGCAGTCTAGCTATCATCAGACAGATTCTATGGTTTAATCGAAATTCATAGACCTGTGAAATTCGAGTCGCGACGACTATAATGGAAAACGCAATCGAAAATGTTATAAAACGAAATTGAGCGATAGTCTCTCTTGCCACACATCGAATGGCTGCAGTTTAGAATAGAGGTCAACAGAGTGCACGCCAGATTTACAACCGTGGTTAACTGACTGTGGTCGCGCATTACGATTCCAGCAAATATCTACCGCAGTTTTGATACACCTACTTTTTACGGGGAGGTACCGCCAAGAAATTTCTAATGAGGCAATTTGTGAAGGAAAGGCGGAACGAATTATTTATATCTACATACGTTACATTTATAACTGACTCTATTGAGCATACCATTCGATACGTAACTCTCGCAGTAGTGTTTTCACTTCATTTTGTTATTTATTATCTCGATTGGACTGGTACTCCACAGTTTATGCGGCGCGCGTTTTCATTGAAAACTCGAGAAAAACGATCTTGCCGTTCCTGATTGTCTTATTGTGTTCAAATAATTACAACATATTTATCGCTCTTGTAAAACCGTAGCCGAAGGGAACGAATTAGCGGGAAATTTATTATCGATCAACGAATGCATTCTATGCTGATACATCACTGTTACTTGAAAATCTTCGTTGTATTTGAATAATAAATCTTTAATAACAAATATTTAAATGATATTTGAAATTAAGTTCGAACTTCGTATGGATACAATTAATTATTGTTTTCTACAGTAGCATGTATTTTGTTCTGTATCACTATAAATTGTTCACTGTAGAATTAAAAATGTGTTTCTCATCCTCAAGCTTCTTAGTAATAGGTAGATTGCGGGTCTTTATGCAAAATAAAAATTGTCTTCGTCAATTACAAGACACAGGTACAAAGTTCTTAAATCGTCTTAATGTTTGTCTCAACTCGTCTTAAACTTGTCTCAACTTATCTCTGTTAAATCAATTATGGAAGGTAACAGTTCGGTAAAAACTTTCTAGTAGAAACTTCGTTTCCCTCGTAATGACTTTAACGACAATGATAAAAATAGAAGGTAACGTCACACTTTGACGATGTCCTTTAAAGAAGTTATCCAGTCGCGAGGACGTTAAAGAATCGCAGAAACGGAGCAGAATTGAAACGGACTTGTCGAAGTACAACACTCGGAATAAAAAAATGTTACAGTAAGATCTGGAAATGGAGTATCGACGGATTTTCATTCGAGGAACGTGCTGGGATTAAAATTGCACTTGAATGCAGTCGGAATGGAAAGGAAACAAGAAGCGAGCGAGCGAGCATGGATCGGACAGGGGAACGTTGCGAGTGATTTTGCAAAACAGTGGTACGGCTGAAACGTGCGTCGAATGCATGTTGTACGGACTCACCCACGATTGGCATAAGTTTAAGCTCGTTAGCCTGGTATTCGGCAGGTTCTCGAAATTGCCGATACAGGCAATTATGAGGTGTGACTTTCGAAAGTATGCGTGGTTAGACGGAAAAAGGAAAGAGGCATCTAACCCCAGGGGAATCTCGGGTATTCGGTCGAGAAGTCACGTTTGCAAATTAGTTCCTGAGCATTGAAGGAAGTGCTCCTGCTAACGAGCATTCCGAGCTTTCCGATTTCTTTTCACGGTTACCAATTATCGTTCGAATACGAACTCAATCGACTCTCGCTCGTTTCAAGATCAACGATGCTTTGAGCGTTGCACAACGCTCTTATGTGGGACTTGATTAAACGAATATATGTATCGTTGATACGCGATATTAACAGATCTCGAGCTCGGTTCGTTTTATTAGAAAATTCTTTTCTGGCCGAGCACGTTCGTTCTCCTTTTACGAATCGGGCGAGCCTCTACAGGGAAAACCGGAAAAGCGAAAGGAACCATTACAACGGTGCGAAAGTATTTCTGGCATTTAATTAGGAATCATTTCGCGGATACCTGGTTAGGAAGACTTAAGTAGGAAGTTTCCAACGCTCACGTTCGAACGCCTTTTTAGGGGAGGAAGAGATCGAACAACCTTGCGAATCGACGCGAATTTGCGGCCGTAAAGCAGCCATTTTGTCGGAGGAGTTCATGCATAAAGAGATACAACTATTGGTGGAATTATGCCAACCACTTTCCATTTTTCACACGAACTCACTTTTTACACGATAATGGTCTCAAATGAGATCACTAGTTTGATCAGCATTTCTACACTCGTGTAATCTTGATTTCAGTTTGCAATTCTTTTAGAAGATAGTTTCAATATCGTGCTACGCGAATAAAAATATTCGATTTTAGGATTTTGGCTCACAGGTACGTAAATAGAAATTTCAATAATAATTTTCGTTCGAAGCCTTTTTATGTGATAGCCGTGATGTCGAAGTATGTTTAAGAAAATTATCAATAATATTCAATCGTTACTGGTGTTTCTAGAAATTATACAATTCGTCGATGTTTTGGACTCTCGGTTTTCAGTGACGTTGGTTACGACATTGATCTGTTTATAGATAGTAGATAAAGATAAATAGTAGATAGCAGTAAATAGACAAAGATGAATTAAAATATTGATTAGATCAGTCTCCGCTAGAGAAAGGTTAACCCGATCTAACGCGAGTCGCGGGGTTAATCTAATTGTGAGAATGTTTTACATGATATCCGTGTACCTCTCGATTCCCAATGATGTATTAAGTTGTAAACATCGTCGACTACCAACAGCATGAACTGAATTCCAGTATAACAACCTTGTTCCACATGTCCCTCCATTTTCTTCCCGCCGTCTTTCTTATTTTACATATTAACACGTCCGAGAGCGACATCCAATTACGCGCTCAATAATCGGCGTATCACTTAATCAGGCATTAGGGCAGTTTACATTGCTTCGTCGTGTAACGATAGTATCGAGACCTTCCTTTCGAGGAGGCGCACAGAAAAAGAGGCAACGCGCTTTAATGCATTTTCCCTGCTCCTCTTAGGGAAACGTGCGTTAACGCTTGATTAGATTGCACTAAATTCCATTCCAATCACCATTACACTGTACACACTATTGATAAACGAATTCAAATTGGTGTTAAAGATTACAGACAGAACTTGGATATATTTCAATAGTGAGATTAGATTGTGGATTCTCTTTTACAATATAATTCATGCTTCACACGTTACAATAAATAATTCTGATTACAATTGAATAACTAAAAACGTATCGAGGAGCACGCATATATTTTCATGTATGATCAATAGACTGCGGATCTTTATGCATTTATAGCAAAATTGAGAAGATAAAATTGAATATTATTGAAAAATTTTAAAAATTGATGCTGTCAATATATGATTTCTCCTTTATTAAAATCATTAAGGGAAGAAATAACATTCAATTTCATTTCTATTTCTTACAATCGAAGCAGACAAGTTTTACTTTGCACAAAGATCCGCAGTCTAGCGATCAACTATTACCAAAATTAAACAAAAAAAGAATTAAATAGTATTTAGATCAACATTTTCTATAGAAGGGAGTCCATATATGTTAATGTGATCAACTATTACTAAAATTAAGTAAACAAAAAATTAAATGGTATTTAAATCAACATTTCTGATGGAAGGAAGTCCATATATTTTAACGTAATCAACTATTATCAAAATTAAATTTTTTTTTAATTAAATGGTATTTAATCCAACATTTCTGATGGAAGGAAGTCCATATATTTTAATGTAATCAACTATTACCAAAATTAAATTTTTTTTGAATTAAATGGTGTGCAGATCAACATTTCTGATGGAAAGAAGTCCATATATTTTAATGTAATCAACTATTATCAAAATTAAATTTTTGTTAAATTAAATGGTGTACAGATTAACATTTCTGATGGAAGGAAGTCCATATATTTTAATGTAATCAACTATTATCAAAATTAAACTTT
>CM052202.1:9652574-9666099 GCA_028455805.1 Lasioglossum figueresi
GTAATCAACTATTATCAAAATTAAACTTTTTTTAAATTAAATGGTGTTCAGATCAACATTTCTGATGGAAAGAAGTCCATATATTTTAATGTAATCAACTATTATCAAAATTAAATTCTTTTTAAATTAAATGGTGTGCAGATCAACATTTCTGATGGAAGGAAGTCCATATATTTTAATGCAATCAACTATTACCAAAATTAAATTTTTTTTGAATTAAATGGTGTGCAGATCAACATTTCTGATGGAAGGAAGTCCATACATTTTAATGTAATCAACTATTATCAAAATTAAACTTTTTTTAAATTAAATGGTGTGCAGATCAACATTTCTGATGGAAGGAAGTCCATATATTTTAATGTGATCAACTATAACCAAAATTAAATTTTTAAAAGATTGAATGTTATTTAAATCAACATTTCTGATGAAAGGCAGTATTAACTTGTATTTATCGAAAAAGGGAGTGCGTTTACGTGGATCGGCAACAAAGCGTGGTCGAACAAAAGAGAGCAACACGGTAAAAGCGCAATCGTGAAATGCGATATTGGGGGTACGTAGAAATCAAGGACGCGCGCTCGTGTCTTTTCACTTTCTTTAGGCATAATCGTTCGCGCAAAAGTGACGAAACCCGTGCGCACTGTATCACCGTGATTGAGAGATCGGCTCGGAAGGGGAAAAAACCGCGGGAGAACATAGTCGTCGAGAGCAATTTCATCGAAAGTTGATTCCCATTAATATCCACATCATTAATTAAAGCGGAGAATATCGCAACTCGACTACAACCAGCCGATGAATAACGGCGCCAATAGGAGATCAGCTCCCGATCGGAGCTTCATAGTTTTCACGGGAAAAACTCGATGGTTACTATCGAGCGTCATACTCTGATTAGCTTCGTCTCGAATGGTGCCTCTAGAGCATCGTTGTGGATCGTATGGACTCTAAATACACTGTAGTGCGAGCTTATAAACCGTATATATCGGATCACGTGTAAACACGGCGGCGGCGATGCATGCGCTCGTTCGTGGACGAGCGCGTAAACGACCACCAGTTGCACCAGCCCAGAATAATATTATAAAGTCGACGTGTAACATGTGGAGAGAGCGATGAGCGGGCACGTAATCGCATTAAGCGAATTGAAATGGTATTCCGGAGCGGTGGTTGCGTGCGCCGCGGTTCGCCGGTCCTGGTAATCGTCCGAAATTACGCAAACATTTTTCAGAGAACCCGCCGAGCTCTATCAACTCCATTTCATCCCTTCGAAATTTCGCGCGACCGACCACTCGTGCATCGGCAGACAAATCCGTCTGAAACTGGACGATTTACGGACTACCAGAACGAGTTCTACTCTTGGAAACAGTCACCAGCGATTTCCACACGTTCGCTCCATTTTACAAGTAATCAACGGACCTCCTCTTCGAAGAAACATGATAATTTTCTTTTATCCCACAATTTTATCAAATTTTTAGTACTCAAGGTCGTCGCTGAAGCATGTTCAAATGTATTTTGTCAACCGCTACGAGACGGAACAAAGAGAACATAAGTTTTCCATGATAAAAAATAATTAAATAATTAAAATAATATAGAAAGCTCTAGAGCTAATCACATCTTGCACGAATAATATTTTTAACCTTCACCACCAGTCTAACCGGACGTTGTCGTGCAAACGGTTAATTGTTTTATTATATTTAGATTGGTTTCTAATTCGAGCGAATTTGCAGCGGCTTCCGCTATCAAGCAGATCATTCTCACGCATCGCCGAGCCCGGTAAATTCAAGGTACTTTCGACAGAAATGGACCACGGAGACGGACAGGTGGTTCTCCTACATCCTGCACATTTCTCTGGCTCGTTCACCGTTCAGATTTGTCGGGTTAACCAGCCACGATTTGCATATACAAGTAGCAATGTCGGAGCGGAGCGTTTTCCACGGCCGTTACCACAGAGTCCCAGGACCGAGTAGGACGATCGACGACGTGGCTGCTCACGGCAAGTCCTATGCAATTGTATGCAACAACACCGCAATAGGCGACACTCTTCTGTGTTATGTCTGTGCCACGAAAGGAGCTTATCGAGACGCGGCGCTCGGTTTCGCAACCGACGACGCTTGGCCCAGTGCACGCTACTACCCGCTTTCGATTTGAAGATAATTTTATCGTATGCCGCGGGAATTCTAATACATACCTTCACTCACAATCTACCGGAATTCCAGCTTCCTTCAAAATCACTGTCCCATTTCGTCACCGGAGGAAGGAATTTATGCATTATCGAGTGCATAGGGTCAAATGCAGCGTCCTACAAACCTCGAACCGCAATTTACCAAATATTTCATCCCGCTTATGGTTGAATTTTTTGAAATAGTGAATATCCGATTAATTTTGTGCGCATAAGGCAAGCTTCCCCGAGTTTACCGGAATAACGTTTCACCTCGTAGCGTGACGCATCAGACTCATTCACTGGCCAGCAATTGCGTACGCGATCCGCCTGGAGAATCTTTCACTTCGAAAATGGACTCTAAATATTTTTATTTGCATTCAGATTTGAAGAATATTCGTCATCGTTAGATTTCTACTTTGAGAAATTAGGACTCGAATATCTTTGGGATTGATTTTTAGAAAAACTAGGAGGCCTGTTTCCATAAACATTCACGTTAATATGATAGATAAAACAATCAAGTGTTGATGGTAAAGTTTGTTGGTTGTGGCGAACATGTTTCCCGTGTTTTGTGAGAGACGGATGGCTGCACTTCGCGAAGTGCAATTTGCAACCGAAAACGCGAAGCCGCCACGAAGTGCACGATCTGTCGCAACAAGACAATTGCATTAAAGGCGAATTTAAAATGGCTCTGTTAAACCGTCGATGGTTTAAAGGTTGTTCACAAGGAAACAATAAGGTGTCTAGCCGATTTGCGAAACTTCTTCGCAATCAAGTGTACTCGAGCAGTTTATTTAGTTGGCGGGGAATTATTTCAGAGTAACGAGGCCACCCACGAGCTCAACTTGCCGTGTATCCTAGGCAACGTTAATGCAATAATCGTGTAGAACCTGATTGCACGGAAAAGAAGCGAACGCATCAAAGAGCAGCGATCATCCATCCACTTGTAACAATCAGGATAAAACTAGGAAGTTGCTTAATTGCATCACGAACAGCCTCGGTACGCTTAATCGGTGTTACGATGTTATTATGTCACTTCGCAGCCTGTGTTATATTGTATCTAAACAGCAGATTTGTATACGCTTATGAAACCCGTAAGTGGTTATTTAACACTCGGAGAGAGATTTGTATAAAATGAGATGCTCTTGATTGTTGTCGAAATCAATGAAACAGTCATATTTAACGTAGTACTGCTCGAAAAAAAATGTTGTAAAATGAGATACTCCCGATTGTTGTCAAATTCAACGAAGCAGTTTACTTTAACTACCGCCGAAGTGCTACTTGGAGAAATCTTGAAAATCAACGTAATTTATTGAACAAGTCTAAAAGTTAAAATTTGACCAGACTGTTCCTTTATCCGTTTCGAATATTACAGATCCCGGTGAAAAGATAATGTTGAGAAATGACGGAGAATCGTGCTGCTTACACACGAATTAGTATTCGCAACAAGTCGGAACAATACGTCGTGCACAGACAAGCATCTCTTAATGTCTTCAGCAAGTGTACCTATCTATCTACTGTTTTATAAACAGCATTTGCATAACTACTTCGAACTTATGTTCCAAAGACCAGGTCGGCACTTAGTGTGCCGCTAACGATCAAACCGAAAAATCTATTTATCGATCTGTCTGTAATTCTTGATTTAACTACTGAAACTGTGAAGAAGCCTTTGTTGAAAATTGTGTTAAATTCGTGTCGTTGTGACTGTTACTAATCATTTTACTGCTCGTTAATTCCAGCGTCGAGGGGTAAAACGTGCAGGAGTTGCAAAAACGAAGAGTTCAGCGATTCTTTAATTGAGGACTGAAATTCGTGGCAGTGGCAAAAGAGGAGGTTGGCCAACCGAGAGCGCGCACCGATGCGTTGATAAAGAAATTCTAGCATTTGAATATCGCGAAACGGTTTCCTCCATTGGACGCATCACCGTGCGGGGGGAATGTGTCTTCTAACACTTTCTACTAATGACAATTCCGTTCCCATCGCGCGTCGAATATACTTCGATGCCTATTTGTCGTCGGATCGAATACTCTGCCAATCGGTAACCATGACCTGCCACACTTTTAGAAGGACGCAATAAGCAGGATACGCAAGATGAAGTCTCCGCCGATCCCTATCGATGACTTCATGCGAAAGCAGCATGCACGCAACGATTTTTAATTAAAGAAACATATTCGACCTGAAATCCCGCTTTATAGCTTCCGTTGAATTTCGCAACCCGTGACCCGAAAAACCTGAGCGACTCGTGTAACCGGTTGATCAAAATCGATTTCGTTTTGGCATAAGTCACCGGTGCCAAGAAGGTGTGTCGACACTTTGACAGTATGGTAATTGTCGAATGTTGCCCGAATGATTTTGTCGAGTTCAACAATCGTTTATATATGAACGCGACAAAAAGATTGTGAGACCGTCGAATTTTTCTTTAAAGTCGTATCACGTTTTATATTCATTTTCACGGGTAGACACATTTGTTTTTGCGAAGTGAACACAACAATTTTAGATTTAAACAATTTTTTATTTCTCAATTATTGAAATTATAAAGATGATTTCGTGGTAAATGATTAGTAAATAAATATATTTGATAGCGCAGATATAGTAATATGAACCGCGCAAAGTTCGAATAAATTTAAAATCGATTAGTGTTTACTTTCTGGACCCACTGTAAATTGCATCAAATCATGCTCCTTTATCTGAACAATTCAAGTGTTTGACAACCACGTTCTTTGTGATTCGCCTAAAGTATAGTGTACGAGCCTAAAGTATAGTTATTCGTACGCACTATATTACACGTAAAACCACTTTGGGCACTACAATGGCCACGGTAGAGGAACAAAACCGGCGGACAATGAGACTGTATTCATGATACGAACCTTTTAATCGGAGTTTTAATTGAATCGCCTTGGCGGCTGAAAAGTTTACTATGTAACGCAAACGGCGGCTCACAAAGCAAAATGCGTTATTTCCAACGCGCGCGAAACAACTCCGCGTTTCGTAATAATTTATTGGTCATCGGCTCGCGTTTAGAGACTCGCATGCACTTCTCCTTGGCCAATGAGAGACTCGTTCAGGAACGACGCAGCTTAATTACATTCAATTCTCTGATACGACTCAGCCAAGATTGATATTAATTAGACGGGAGCCGCTGCTGGATGCTCAGCATATCGTAATTATGGATATCAGGTTTAAACGAGTTGCATGGGGCCTGCGTGACGTAATTTTATCACGGCAAATCATGTTGATTCTGGAATGGCCTGGACAGGCTCATGATTCTATTAAGTTCCTAAGCGAGGAATTACATCTTCCCGCGGGCTCCGGTTTTATTGCACGACAATGCCACAACTGTGTAATACTTAATAACACCTGTTCTACATTATATCGCGGAGAAAAATCGACGAATTGGAAAAATCACGGTGATATTAATGACTTCGGATTCTGACGAAACAGGTCATTATACCGAACAAAAACGTTTTCAAGACATCGATTGCAAGAAACGGGTGTCAAATACAAATTGAATCGTTGCTGCGCCAGTTGATATTGCTCAGCGTTTTATTGTACTTCCTGCATTCGTGGCTGCTGCAAACGAGGAAAAATCTTCGCTCCACTTATGGATTTCACTTTCTCAAGCGTTATAATATCAATATTCGTGTCTGTCGAAAATTTACATTAAGAATCACATCGCATTCAATAATCATAAACATAAATTTGAGTGGGCCTCTGTTCCTTCGAGGGATGGGATATTAATAAATACATTGCGAATTTGTAGGTAAAATAAAACTTATCTATCTCGACTATAACAAACTGGAGGAAAATAGAAATGTATTTCATTTTTCAATAGGTTCGATGCGTTGAACATAATATTACAACATTTTTAAATCCTTCTAATGAATTTACATTCTCCCGTGGAAGCATAAAATCCGCGGTCCAATAAAATCAACAGACGGGACTCTCACCTCCTAATTTTTACGAAACGAAGAAATAGGACTCTCACCTCTTTCGGACTATTACAAAATACGGAAACCGGGATTTGCATAATGATCGGCAGTCCAATAATACAAATCATAGACAAGAATTCGCAGAAATTGAACCGGGCTTGCTCAACAGGATACACAAAGATAGATAGATATTCCGACTGTGCTCTGTTCGATTTGTTTCCTTTTTATACTCATAACCGAGTTATAAATACGTGGCTCCGCGAGTGCACTAACGTAACGTTGAGCGGTACAACAAAAACTGCGAGTAAATACGAATCGTTTAAGGAACGATGTTAACGATTTTGCAATCTTCGGACGGTTAAACCGTAATAAAAAGTCGGGGAGGAATTCGCGGGAGAGCATTTGATAAATTGTTCCGGAGTAAAGACTTAATATGAACTTCGGCATCGGGGGGTACTATAATGCGTGTTGCGCTGTCGTTAAAACTAATTTTCAATGTTGCAATTCGACAACTATACGCTCCCCGAGGAACTGCACTTTTCACGGTGCAAGGACGACGCTGCGCTTATGGTCGGTTTTTCCGCGATCAACAAACTCTGAAGAGAATTGGTTGCGTCAGTTGCACTGCTTTTTGCCTAATTTGCGAACTCAGACAACTATAGTCAGCGCTCATTACGGGGAATGCGTACCAGAAAGAAAACACAATTAATTAGGTAATGTCGGCCAATTATTGAAATGAACGCTGAAACTACGTTGTCTGTGTGAACTGCGCTGTGTGGAGTAATGTACCACAAATTACTATAATAGTTACGCAAATAACGAAGATATATTCGATTTATATTTTATCCCTCGTACAAAAAAAAACTCCGGAAATTTGATTATAAAATTTTAATAACTTAATTATGTACGTAATTATTGCATAAAAGTCTAGTACTCCGGTTCATGCCGAGCATAAAGGAAAAGCCGTTAGGTAAATTACTATAATTTCAGTGTTTATTACACGAATCGACCGAGATTGTTTTTATTAATTGCGAAAATTGGTACGGCCAGTTGATATAATAAAAAGAGGACTTACGAGTCATTAATATTGTTCAGCCTTCCACGTGTTTCACAATTCGAGGTTTATGAAATTTCATATACGATCGTTCGATTGGAAAGAATCGCCGAAGAATTAAAGACCGAGATTTTCCGATTGTTTCCTGAGATGACGACACGACGCGCGCATGTATAGGTATGTATGTCTGTATATCCGTCGAGGGAATGTAAAAGAGTACATATGCGTCGAGCACACGATATGTATAATGGTCGTCGATTTCAAAAGAAGATTATTGGAAAGGAAGAGGTTGCGCGATAATAACGACGCCGGTAATTACATTAATTTTCGTAGACAACTGGAACGCGTTACGTTTCTGCACTGATCTGATTTGTACCTCGTGCATCAGCGGCTTATTAGAGCCCGGGATACCGATCCGGGGATTCCAAACGGAGAAAATTGAATCGATTACGGGTAATAAGTTCGAAAATAACTGATCGGACCCCGCGCGTTATTACCTATTTTTGCGCTTTGCCCCGTCGTCGTCGTAGCGAAAGTATGGCCGAGATAGTTCCTCTTTTTGTTCGGCTCGAAATAGTTAATTTAGAACGGGCTCGGTCCGGCTAATCGTACCTCGTCTGTACCAATCGAATTCCCATTGGATTCTCTATCGTTTTATGAACTGTCAATCGTGTCTCATAACCAGCCACCACAGAGAAAGTTATCAGATATTTCTTTCAGCGAAAAATTCCACGTTTCACAAAAATAATCCCGTACACAATTAATTAAGCCGGACTTTCTTGCTACTGTTCACGAGAAGCTTAACTGGTATACTGGGCTCTCTCGTAACCCCAACAGAGTTTTTTCATGAATGTCAATTCAAAAGTGAAAATTAATTCCAAATTTGTTTTTGATGCATTTACGACAAGATTGAATGGATCAAACAAAACAGTGAGAACGCGTACAGAATTTAAAAATACCATTGTACCGCTTTGAACTCCTTAATATTATTAAGAATAACTTGAAATGAATATTTATTTTTATTTTCCATACAAATCTGCAGTCTAGGCTCGTCAAACTATCTAACACTCAACTTAATTGTTTGTTCTTATTAAAGTTTCTTAAGTTACGTACACGCAATTGATATCTGAGTGGATATCGTATATCTGAGTGGATCTGTGAATCTAACTGCGACTGCCATGGAAGAACGTTGCGATCGAGGTCCCAAAAAATTAGAAGAAAATGATTGAATACTGTAGAAAGTGGAAAAATGAATGAACACGTCACGTATAAATATACAACTGACGCTGCACTCAGCGTGACGTCTGAAAGAAAATTTTATGTATTTATTGACTGGAGTGTCAGCCTTGCTAATAGGCTGCATTTTTCCCTTGAATATTGTGACATTTATAGCGAGTTAAATGTACGCGCGGAAAACGTGACTTCGGATTCGCGATCGAGAAGAGATCATTGAATCGGCAACGACGGACGAGCAGATTCATTACGTGTCGGCAGGGTCGATATCGCGCAAACGAGCCTAACGTACAACGCGAGCTTCCAAGCCGGTAATTATACAGTTGTCAATCAACTAGTGAGAAAACACGTTCGCGATTGAGAGATCAGATGACGTGCGGAAATCTTCTTCGACGTACTCATCGATCGACCGACACGTAAGATCGACGTAAACGGTTTAACGGATTTTATTTCGACGTATTTACCATCGCCAAAAAAGTCGATCTAAAAAGCAGATTTCCAAACAATTTTTTATTACAACTTTCTATCGATTTTTTTCACGATCAAATAGAAAGTATGTAACAGTAGAATATTGTAGCCGTCGTTGCCATAACACAAGATTAATTTTGTTTATTTCTTCGTTTACAAATCAATTAGAAGTCACAGCTCGAAATTATTCAAAGACGCTTACATTAGACGTTATCATTAGTGTGCCGCTAGTGAAACTGAGTAATGGTAGTCGTTGTTGTAAGATTGAATTAATTGTATTTGTTTCCTCGTGTGAAAGTCGATTCGAAGTTACCACGCTTGCAAACCAATTTGGAGTTACAGTTGAAAATCATTTAGCAGGAATGTGATTATTAGTATCAGTGAATTGATTGATAACGGTCGTCAACGTGAGACAGGCCTAATTCCGTTGTTTCCTCGTGTGCGAATGAATTTGAAGTCGCAGTTCGAAATTATTCAAAGTCGCTTATATTAGACGTTACTATTAGTACCGGCAGAGAAACTGACAAATAGTACATAGTCCTTGTTGTGAGATTTAATTAATTGTATTTGTTTCCTCGTGTGAAAGTTGATTCGCAGTTACCTCGCTTGCAAATCAATTTGGAGTTGCAGTTGCGAATCATTTACTTGAAACGTGATTCTTAGTATGGGTAGGTTTACTGATAGCGATCGTCGGCATGAGACAGGCCTAATTCCGTTTGTTTCATCGTGTGCGAATGAATTTGAAGTCGCAGTTCGAAATTGTTCAAAGTCGTATATATTAGACGTTATTATTAGTGTACCGCCAGTGAAATTGACTGACAGTAGTCGTTGCTGTGAGATTGAATTCATTGTATTTGTTTCCTCGTGTGAAAGTCGATCCGAAGTTACTTCGCTTGAAAATCAATTTCGAGTTGCAGTTGAAAATCATTTGGCAGGAATGTGATTATTATTATCAGTGAATTGACTGATAGCGATCGTCGACGTGGGACAGGCCTTATTCCGTTTGTTTCCTCGTGTACGAATGAATTTGAAGTCGTAGTCCGAAATTATTCAATGTCGTTTATATTAGTGTACCGCTAGTGAAACTGAGTAATAGTAGTCGTTATTGTAAGATTGAATTAATTGTATTTGTTTCCTCGTGTGAAAGTCGATTCGAAGTTACCTCGCTTGCAAATCAATTTGGAGTTGCTGTTGAAAATTATTTAGCAGGAATATGATTATTATTATCAGTGAATTGACTGATAGCGATCGTCGACATGAGACAGGCCTTATTCCGTTTGTTTCCTCGTGTGCGAATGAATTTGAAGTCGCAATTCGAAATTATTCAAAGTCGTTTATATTAGACGTTATTGTTAGTGTATCGCCAGTGAAATTGACTGATAGTAGTCGTTGTTGTAAGATTGAATTAATTGTATTTGTTTCCTCGTGTGAAAGTCGATTCGAAGTTACCTCGCTTGCAAATGAATTTGGAGTTGCAGGTGAATATCATTTAGCAGGAATGTGATTATTATTATCGATGAATTGAATGATAGCGATCGTCGACGTGAGTCAGGCCTTATTCCGTTTGTTTCCTCGTGTGCGAATGAATTTGAAGTCGCAATTCGAAATTATTCAAAGTCGTTTATATTAGACGTTATTGTTAGTGTATCGCCAGTGAAATTGACTAATAGTAGTCGTTGTTGTGAGATTGAATTAATTGTATTTGTTTCCTCGTGTGAAAGTCGATTCGAAGTTACCTCGCTTGAAAATCAATTTCGAGTTGCAGTTGAAAATCATTTAGCAGGAATGTGATTATTATTATCAGTGAATTGACTGATAGCGATCGACGACACGAGACAGGCCTTATTCCGTTTGTTTCCTCGTGTGCGAATGAATTTGAAGTCGTAGTCCGAAATTATTCAATGTCGTTTATATTAGTGTACCGCTAGTGAAACTGACTAATAATAGTCGTTGTTGTAAGATTTAATTAATTGTATTGGTTTCCTCGTGTGAAAGTCGATTCGAAGTTACCTCGCTTGCAAATCAATTTTGAGTTGCAGTTGAAAATCATTTTGCAGGAATGTGATTATTATTATCGATGAATTGATTGATAGCGATCTTCGACGTTACACAGGCCTTATTCGGTTTGTTTCCTCGTGTGCGATTGAATTTGAAGTCGCAGTTCAAAATTATTCAAAGTCGTTTATATTAGTGTACCGGCAGTGCAACTGACTAATAATAGTCATTGTTGTAAGATTGAATTAATTGCATTTGTTTCCTCGAGTGAAAGTCGATTCGAAGTTACCTCGCTTGCAAATCAATTTGGAGTTGCAGTTGAAAATCATTTAGCAGGAATGTGATTATTATTATCAGTGAATTGACTGATAGCAGTCGTCGACGTGAGACAGGCCTCTTATTCCGTTTGTTTCCTCGTGTGTGGATCAATTTGAAGTCTACAGTTCAAAATTGCAGCCGTCAGTTTATGTAAGACGCGATTATTCGTATCTTGCAAATTAGCCGAAAGGCTAAAATCATGAGTTCTACGCCACCAGGGATAATGTCTGACAAATTGATCCAAGGTTTGAACGCTCGGACAGTACTGCTGTACTCCTCGAAGCGCGGCGCGGCGCGGCGCGGCGCGGCGTACGTTAATGCTGGACAGAATTTCACAAAAGCTGGTTTACTCCGTTCCTTTCCTAATGTTTGCTGCTCAAACTGCCGTGGAATGATTTATTCGTAAAAAATTAGCTTTCACCAGAACCGCGATCGAACTGTAGACCGGTGCAATCACAAATCAGTCGCAACGAACGGGCGATCAATAATGACACTGCGGAGAGCATTTCAGGCCCTGGAATACGCGGGCACCCATAAATGCGGCACCGCGCGAAATGACGAAACACCCGCGAACCTAACAATAAAACGCGCTCGCGATGCAAAAAGTTAACTAGATCGCTGAATTAACGACCGCGAGACTCGAAACAAAGATTTACTATCACACGTTTCATTTGCGCGATCTAAATCCATTAGTTGTGTAATCATCTCTGACTAGCTGAAAACAAATTTTTAACCCACTTTGGACACCGTTAGGTAAATCGTTCACTTATATCCGAATCGAACGAATCGCAGATATTAATATTAAAGGATTTCTATTTTTTTCAATGGAGGGGATATTCGTTTTTCGTAGATCCTACGGATTCCGTTCTTTTAGCTCAAAGGTTTGGTGTAATTTTATTCGTACGATCGATAAGGTATTTCCGCGATACCGAGCACCGCGTTTTCCCGACTAAATAATTAACCGTCGATAAGAATCGAAGTCGGTTTAATATCGTATGCTCTCATGAGGCGACAGAGTTGATACTCGGGACACGAATCGCCCAGGGCTCGGTCTGATTGTCACTGATCTAATAAGCGATTATGCTCTCCGAGCCACGTTCCATTGTGTCCACGGCTCCCGGCCGGGTAGCAACGAACTTTTAATTAATTTTCACGAGGCAACAAATCGATGTCTAATTGAGCCCGATAACACCGAGACTCATTTAACCAGTTTCCAAGCGGCAGCCGCGTGACGCGCACAATTTCCGCCCACCTGTATTCGCGAACAAACGGCAACCTCCTGACACCGCGAAAAAAAAGAGCAGAAATTAAATGAAAATCGTTAGGGAAAAAAGCGGGGAACGCGAATTACGGCGGTTAGCCAACCGTGGTTGGACACCGAATGAAAGAGCAACTTCCAGAAACAGTTTACGCTCACTGGACCACGTCGATTATCGCATTAATATCGTGAATTCTTCCGTTTCCTCGATTATCTGGCCGGCCGATTATGGTTCCTAGTGTATACCGCTGTGCTCGGCGAAAATTTTCTGCGGTGGCGAACGAAGTCGGAGATTAACAGTCTGATCGTAATTGGAAGCATTCTGTGCTCACTGAGGAAATCGTGTTCGCTTCTAATTGCATCAACCATTGTTGGCTATCGATAATAATTTTGTGCGAGCGTGGTGCGGTGTCGCAACACGCTGACATTACAGAGAGGTTATAACCGAGTCTGTTATTAAACACCGACGTCATTTAGTAAAGCACGAAGCAACCTGCTGTTTACGCCCCGAGCTTGTAATTGGACCGAGAGAACATTTTCTAGTGGGCCGCCATTTACACGATTTTTCGCTCCCAGCGAAAAGTTCAGAGCTGCTGTGCATTAGAAATAATACGAGCTACTGCGTTCAGCAGTCTCGCGCCATTCTACTATAGTTACCAATATTTTCTACACACTTAAATACTCCAGACATTTATTTATCGTGGATGAAATTTTTGAAACAACACTTCTCTTTGAATAATAAAATAGAAAAATCTCAGATGTCATATTAATATGAATTAATACGAATTAATATGAAGTGATCCATTGTTTCAGTTTGTATGATAAACTGTAAATGCATAAAATCTGCAATCTAATTAAATAATTGATTCATATTAATATGAAATTTCAGATTTTTCATTTTATTATCCAAACAGACGTGTTCTTTCAGAAATTTCGTTCATGATAAATAAATATCTGGGTTCGATACACCTGGGAAAACATTCGATTTCAATGTTCTTATCACTTTGTTGATGACTTTGAAATACGATTAAATAAATATCTAAAATTTAAGTGCGTAAGATATTAAACACATTGACAGACGATTTTTTAATTCTATTATGTCGAACTAATTTTTTCAACGT
>CM052202.1:9666199-9690765 GCA_028455805.1 Lasioglossum figueresi
CAGACGATTTTTTAATTCTATTATGTCGAACTAATTTTTTCAACGTCACGTAGTGCGAAGTCAATTTTTCCCAAGCTTCGCAGAGGAAGTTCGGCAAGAAGAAAAAATGTCGGCACACAGTTTTGCAACATTGGAGTCATAAATTAGTGTGTCTGCGTAATAAATTACAGTAGATCTTTGCTCCTATCTCGTAACCTAACAACCAGGAAGACGGCAGATGGACGGAAGAAATATTAGAGTTTTATTGGAAAGGAAGAGAAACCGTCCGACAACGTCAGTGAAACAAGGAAGAATCTCGATTAGAGCTCAATTAATGGAAAACGGGTAAATAACAGTGCACGGTAGATCGAATTTGTTTAATCGAGCGTTCGGAATCAAGGAGAAACTCGATTTCGTTCAACGCTTCTCTCTGCCGGGATAATCGGTGTAATTATCGTACGAGTCATTGGCACGTACTGATCCTTCCAAGTGAGAAACTTCTGTTCTCGTAAGACTGATACACAATCGCACTTTCAAGTCTATGTGTCTATTACACGCGTACTTGCAGGGGGATTTTTTAATTCGATCGCGGATGCAATCTCGGGGATTTGCTCAGCGGTGCACAAAGACGCTGCAATCTATGCGAACTGCACAATGTTAGACGAAATTGTCATTTCTGAGCTGCGGATTTTATGCGTTTACGATCAAAATGAGTAGGCACAATTTAAGGCGGTAAGCGGGTTAAAAGAATGTATTAGTTTCAGCTTAACAAAATTATTAAAGGAACAAAGATATTTCTGTTTGCAAAGAACTTCTATTTTGTCAAATCACTTTGCTCGATTTTATGGTAGCTATGTCAGACTAGAAAGTGGTAAAATTAAATTGCTATACATGAATTCTTCGATTTTATCATGCAGAGTTTATAAGTAACAAGCGTCTTTGTCCAGAACACGGTGTTTTGAATTTGCAATTCCAATTAGCGCGCGTAGTACAGTGCACAGTACATATGCAAATATAAGTATTTCAATCGAAAACAAATTTCTACGCATGATTAGGAGTATTATTATCTTTTGAAGGAGCTAAAAATCTGATTAAATCTTACCAGTTATTTTTTACTAAATTTTCAGAGTTGCAAGTACATTTTAATACATTTTCGACACGCATCCGGCCCAGAAGCGGCTGTCAATTAATCACAGAAGAAATTATAAAAGGTTAAAACCATCGAGGCGAACCACACAATTTGCGTATCGTCCAGGTTTTATTAATCATCGCTTGGATAAACGAGCAGTCCCACGAATTCGATAATTGAAATCATCGGGCGAGATATGATTTATGATTC
Source organism: Lasioglossum figueresi (assembly GCA_028455805.1). Lineage (NCBI taxonomy): Eukaryota > Metazoa > Arthropoda > Insecta > Hymenoptera > Halictidae > Lasioglossum > Lasioglossum figueresi. The sequence continues at coordinate 9,667,518 of CM052202.1, forward strand.
TTGGGGTTCGATCAATTCGATTGCAATTTTTCAAAAGGTTTTTTTTTCCTCGAAAGTAATAAAATTGGATGATCGATGGGAGTCAGGCTCGCCGTCAACCGCGAGGGAAATACTTTCGGAAACAAGTGAGGTCGACTGACACGTGCTCCCGCGTCACGTGCAGGCCATGCTTCAACTTCGGTGAAGGGTTTTCCGGCGAGAACATGAGCGGACAGACCAATGATGTCCTCGTGCTGGAAATATAATCGCGACGACGACGTCTAATGTAATTTTCGCTGTCAGCCGCGGAACGATACTAGCCGGTGCGCGCCGTGTAATTAGGTAACGGTCGCGCACTGCGCACGAGATCGAAATAATTGCGCACACGCGAAAATCGCACGCGCTTGCGCGCACCTGATTTTAAAACGATACCATCGGGACACCCTTATTTGCATAAACGGCCTCGTGAGCACTTCGTATCACTTTGCTACTTGTTCGCGAATAATGCGACACGATTGCCGTTTAACGCCGGATTTTGAAAAAAAAACACGTCACGGGTACAACCGATCGCCGGCACGCGATAAAACCGAGCCACGTGGGCCCGCGCTTATGCCACTAGTTATGGTCTTTCGACGCTTATTGAGTCGTTGAACTTCGACGACCGCGAAACAAGCAAAACTCGTTGATTGATGGAGAAAAATAATAGAATTTTTAACACACGTTCAGCAATTCTTTGGCAATTACATCGCGTCGGGGAGACCTCATTTTAATCAGACAGGTTGCTTGCAGTTATTGCAATTCATTATTTCCACGGTCTAAACGCAGGGTTCGGTGTCAAAACGTGTTTCACGTGATGCAACGCCGAATGCGCTGGCATTAACCGGCGAACAAAAACATTTAATTATAAGACTCGAACAAACTCAAATCCCGAAGGTAGATAACGGTTTATAAAATGCAATTTTTAAAAATTTTCTTCTTTCAAGTTTGACAAGTTTTGGTCTGTGTCCTGGCGCAATTAAAATATTTTATTCTCTCAGTAATCTCGTTGACTGTAATTATTAGACTGTGGATTTTCATGCAAAAATTATCTGCATTAAAGACATTGATTTCTTTCAGTTAGATAGTACTTTTAAATTCTTTAAATCTGTGTCGTTTTTATCGTAAATACATCAAATTCACAACTGTAATTGCATTCGCTCTTAATTATCATTGGTTTAAACAATTTCAGGGCGACTCTAAGACTGCATCTCAAGTCAATGGATCAAAATTGGACACCTCGCATACAACAACCCGTCAATTTCACAAATTCGCGAGCAAATGGTGAGAAAGCGTTTCGTGGATCAAGATGGAGACCGATGATCGTGAACGGCGCGCGGTCTTCGCGCGGGAATGTTGATTAGCAGCGGATCCTAATCGATCCGGAAATAAGCTGGAAATTTTTCTGCAGAAACCACAACGCTATTCTTCCTAGCTGCGTTTCGAAAGCGATTCGAGCGGAGGAATGCAAATCTGCTGGAATCGGGTGGTCGGCAAGTGCCCACGGAAAATTATCGGTGATCCAGATTCGAATCCGTGTCCGGTCGATACGTCGTCGAACGATAAAATATTGCCTCGAACGAAATCACAGTCGAATTAAACGTAGCCCGAGGAGTAATCGCGTCAGCCGATCGTACCGAGCGAAAAGCGCTTTATACACGCGAGACAAATCCGAGAGGCCGCGTGCAAGACGCTAAAACTAACTATTTATTTTCCTCGTGATTTCATAAGAGGCCACCGATCGCGAAAAAGTCCGTCGTCGATCGACGAACGGCGGACAACCGACACTCCACCGCGCAATTACATTTTTGTCTTCGACTGCGGCAAAACACTTCGGCCGTTCTCTGGGATTGCGAATAAGACAATTGACCAGAAATTATTAGAAATTCCCCACTTATCAACAAATATTTAATGTCTCTTTTAATCGCAATTCTAGTTAGAACTGTGCTCGATAGTGTCTCTCCAGAAGTTTCTTCAAGAAGATGACCGAAAATCATCTTTCTCAATTCAGGATTCATTATCGAAATAATCGAATATAAAATTTCTCTGTGAAGGTAAAGACGTGATTTTTACACGCTAGATCGATTTATTGTTTCTGTGAGAATTATGAACAGCGTGTAAAAATTCTGAAGCAACTACACATTTTGAAAATTAAATAATACAGAATATATAGCAGGAATAAAACGATGGAGAAGAGGGTGTGTTCCGTAGTCGTTTGACTGTCGATTGAAATTTTAACCCTTTGCTGTCGGAGTTATTTTAACTTGAAAATTATACATTTTTCTTCCGACCTGAAATAATTCCATTGTATATGATTTTGTTCACTTTATGGATATGATCATATTGAAGATATTGTGTGAATAATGGTACAGCAATTTTTAGAGCGCTAAGGGTTAAAATCGTTTAAAGCGCGGAGGAATGCGATTTTTGCAGGACGCGTTATTCGCGGTGGGTTTCTAAAAATTCGTGACTCACGCGAGCCGGCAAGAAGTCGCGGTGAAATTCCCCGGTTGGCCAAACTGTGGTTGAATTTATGAAACGTCGTACTTACGACGACGGGCAAAGGCGAAACCTAAAGCCGTTTTACGAGTTATTTCGGATACCTTTGATTCTGGTCTACCGCGGAACGCTTCTTGCCTTTAGATATAGCAACTCTCGCGAAACGAACAGTGCTCGATGAACTTCGCGCGACGCAACACCACCAGCGACAGTCGGAAACGTTTACAGAAAGAAAAAGAAGTCGGTTGATTCTGTCGCTGTAGACTGCCTTTCGAAATAATGGGCACGCGTTTCTGGAATAAAACACCGGCTCGATCTCGCCGAATTAAAAACCGGACGACAATCGTAACCAACGACGTCTGAAAAAAGGAAATTGATTTTGTAGACAGTCCACAGAAGCAATTTTCTGCTATCCAATAATGACCGATTTCAGTGAACACAACGGGCAGTTGTGGCACCTGTGTTACTCTTCATCGAAGTGCACGGAACAGGCGTAACCGGTATAAAACGAGCCCAAACAGGTGCTACCGGGCAGGCTATTGGTAATTGCATGCGCGGTGACATAGACATGGCACCCTATGGCGTTATAATGTCATTACTTTAATTCTATGTCACAGTAAATTCAATTTAATACTGACTGAATCCGCGTTCGTGATTCGATCTTGTAATCATTCCCATTCAACGGTAGCTGATCGTTTCCTCGATTGCACTTTTTTTCGTATCGATTTGACCACTCGCATCGAAAAGGTTCTACGCTCGTGGCAATTCCTACTACCGTTATCGACCGCAGTTTTGTTTAATTAACTTTTACATTCCCCGCGTCTAATGAAACGTCCATCGTATACGTTTCATTACTTTCGCTCTTCTGCGGCCACACTTCTTGGTTTTGTTCTAATATCGCATTATGATGTTTCTTGTACCCGAGAAGGTTCATCGTATCGGCTTTCGTTTAGTATGTTTATATTATCCTTTCCAATAGAAAGTTGTTGTATTTCTTTCGACTTTGCAATGGTTTTATTTCAATTTTGCGGAAGTGCAGTAGATCCCAATGAATTGTCTCTTGTTAACAGATCAACAAATAGGATTTTCATGCGAATTCCTGTTTTTATAGGTCATTTGTAGACTGCAGATCTTTGTGCAGAATGTTCTGCATCGATTGCGCGAAACCAGATTATAATAATTTTAACAAGCCGATTAGTTAACGATGCTAGAAATCGTAATTAGAAATCGTAAAAACGCGATGTTAATGAGGAAACTATCGGAATACATTAATTACGGTTTGTTTGACAGCGAAGGGAGCTACGGTTGGTCAGTAAGAGGTCGAATCTCGGACTAACTAAACCAGAACGAAATTGTTCTTCAAGCATAAATGTTTTTACGCGGTGTTTCGGACTGTAAAGGCACCGAAGGAAGTGAAGCATTTCGCGAGGAGTCGAAAAAATAGACGTGTTCCCCGAAATCAAGAAAGCCGAACGAATCCCGCGAAACCGAATTAAAATGCAGTACGCAAGACGCGGGCAAAAAGGCCCGTCATTAAAATATTTTCTTAACCTTCCGTGAACCGGTTAATTTTGTCGCTTGTTAATTATATCGCTTGAATGAAGCTGCCAGTTTACAGTCGCCGTTTTTACGATGAAGAAAGATCCAAATGAAACACAGACGTTTGCAGAAGATTAACGACGACAGTGATCGACAAAATCGTCTAACACGACGAGAATCGCGTCCGCCTCGGTTCAGAAAAATTGCGAAACTCCTTCGTTACTGAAAACATGCGAATAATGGCCATTGTGCATGCTCGCAACTATGTCATATCTCAAGCGACATACATATGAGACTTACGATAAGAGCACGGCATTCCCGCAGTGTCGCGTAAATTAATCGTTTTCCCCCATTTTCCATTAAGCCATTAAGCAACGGTTACACGAGTAACCTCGGCTGAAACGAAGCGAATGAAGCGAGCATATATTTAAACAAAGTTCAGTACAGTACGAGTTACGAACAATGCTCGGTAAATTGCATTCCAGTCGGCTCCGTACTCAAGGTCTGTCGCGCAAAAGTGCAAGGCACTTTTAAATGGAGTCTCGTGACCCCGTCTATCCGTGTATCGCGTGGCATATGGTCAACGGATGGTATACAGGGTGTCGCAAAAATCAAGGGCTAGATACTGGGTCCGGAAAATCGTACGAGCCGAAAAGTCCTGTCATTTTAGCGGATCAAACCTCGTTTTCGAAATATTAACGGTTGCCACTTTTGGTGATCAGCTGATGGGTAGGGTTGCCTCTTGGGAAGTCAGAATACAAAATATTCTGAATGATAGACAGGTAATAAAAATTCAGAGTAGCTTTCGCTCGCTTCGCACTTTGCATGGACAAATCAAGTTTCATTCGCACTGTCACATTTTAAAGATATACAGGGTGGGGCGCCACATTTTGCCATCTAGATTTACGTCATTATTATTACGCGTAGCGAACAATGTCTCAGATGAAGTTGAATGGTTTTGAGAGGGGCACATTCTGATGGTACATTTTTTTTTTGTAGGTGGACGTGTAAAGGACATACGAAGGCCATTAATGTTTTTTTAAATGGAATCATATATTTTTTATTGCATCAACTGATGCTCCTTCATATTCTTTACAAAAAAGTATTAATCTATTTGTGTAAAAAAATCATTAGTTTAGGAGATATTTTAATTATAATTTGTTAGGAAATCTCGACTCTCTGGTCAATAATATGAATTCAATGTGATAACGTAGTAGGAGAGCAAGAATTCTCAATGTAAATATTTATTAAAATATCTACTAAACTAATGATTTTTTTACACAAATAGATTAATACTTTTTTGTAAAGAATATGAAGGAGCATCAGCTGATGCAATAAAAAATATATGATTCCATTTAAAAAAACATTAATGGCCTTCGTATGTCCTTTACACGTCCACCTACAACAAAAAAATGTACCATCAGAATGTGCCCCTCTCAAAACCATTCAACTTCATCTGAAACATTGTTTGCTATGCGTAATAATAATGACGTAAATCTAGATGGCAAAATGTGGCGCTCCACCCTGTATATGTGTTACAACGCAAACAGAAAGAAATCAAACGGTATTCGGAGAAAGAGACGTGTAAGATCGTCAATTCATGCAACTGGCTCGAATAATGCATTCGCTGGATTTTCCACGTTCGAACAGAGTTTGCCGGGGTAATAGGCGACTCGAGAGAAGGAGTGACCTATTACAATGACTTTTTCGTCGATGCATCGCGCTGCATCTCGCTGTTGGATTCAAGGACTGCGTCCTGCTAAAGATCACCGCAGTCTCGGAGTACCGTACACCACCACACCGTGCAGCGTGCACGGCGGAATGCACCGCACGTTGCGCCTCGAGTGCAAACCAACCAGCGTTACCATCTTCTCACGTGAGCAATACTCGTTACGTGTCGCGTCGTTATTCTCCTCCGAGCCAATTAGAAGCACCTGAGAACCGAGGATAACTGGATTCGATGCCACGCAGCTACTGCTGCACCTTCGATCGCTCCGATTCTCTTTTTCTTAACGGCTGTCGCTATGAGATCGCGAAGGTCGATTCGAACACTCCTACGCACCTCTAATTTTCATCAAACGCCCTCGCAATCCAAACTTTTTAACGGCTGTTAAACCCTAATCGGCTCTGCAACGTTCCCATTATAAATAAGAACGGTGAGGGTGGCCCCAGAGGTTAGGGGTGCAAATCATACTGATCATTAACTATAAGCAAAGCTGTATTAATTAATACGTTAAATATACAACCACGAAAATTTCATGAATACTAAGCAATTTATTTAACACTCATACGTTCCAGAATAACAATTCATCCATTTATTATTTTTACATATTGTCAAATGTGATTGATCTCTTTCTGTCTGCGATGTGAAACGTACTCCTTGTGTACGGTAAAATTGTATGGTAGGGAGTGAAATCACCGTCTGAGAACAGCGGAGAGTTTCCTTTTTCCTCGACTAGCATATGTAAACTGCGGATCTTCATGCAAAATGAAAATGTTCTCCATCATTTGTGGGAAGCAGGAGTTAAATAACAATTCATTTCATCCCTTAATGGCGTCTTTAGATCGAAGACAACGTAACACCATTATTAGATTTTTCTAATATTTTACATCTCACCTAGCTAATTTCTCCATAAATGCATAAAAGTCCGCAGTCCAAGCATAAGCGACCAAATTTTGTGTTCGTCGTGAACATACAGTGTTTACGAGAGCAAATAGTGAGGCAGACACGTGTAACGAATCTGTAGAACATTCGTGTCGTAAAATCGCGAGTCTACTACCTTTCCACATGAAATCGAGCAAGCAATTCCACCCCTTTTCCTTCGGCTGTCTTTCCGCGCTGACGTTCCGGTTTTCGGAATAAAAATTGCTCTTTCATGCCCACTTTCACGATTAAATTTATATTTACGATCGATCAAACTCGGTCTAACATGCAAGAAACATGGATTCTAGAGCCTAATGCGTGACACGTAACCGGTCATAAATTGCATAAATAATACCAATGAAAAATACGTAAATCTCAACCTAAGAGCTCGTAACCATGTCCTCTGAACTTTCGTACCAATTTGTGAGTGAGTACGATTGCTCGTGTGTCTCGTTAATTTCTACAAAAGCTGCTCTTGTTTCCCTATGTTGTTCAAGTTTAATTACGATTCAACCAGGTGGTAGGAAATCTGTAGATCGAACTGCTCCATTTTATAGTATAATTGAACGATATCTCAGACGTGTTAGGTTTTAACTTTCTACGTTGTTCGTTCGATGCAGAGCATTCGTTACAGAATAACTACTTTGCCACGTGTTTCGAATAGCATATTCAATTTTACGTTTCAATAAGGAATGAAGTATATCAATGAATTTTCTGGATATTATAAAATTCAATTCAAGTTATTATAAAATTTCATTATCTTGATAAATGAGTATTGGTGACACACTCGGACATGGGTCTGCTTATTCTTGCTCTAAATTCACCAGAAAAAGTTTAATTAAAATCGACGACCCCACCACTGTGACCTCTCCGTGTAAGTATACTTAACACTAAAATACCTAGCTTTAAAAATAACTGGTACATACATATTCCCTTATAAAAATGACAAGATTGATTTAATCTCGATTCTGTGCGGCTCCTATTGTAATACGTGCAAACAAAATGTATGTAAAGACATACACTGCCGCTCAAAAGCATGTGGACACTTCCTTAATTCGTATAACTACTTGAAAAAAGTTATAATATATCTTTGGTAAAGATTATCTTGTATGTGTTCCAGTTCGTACAGTGTTAGAGAACATGTTTTAATAATAATTTATTAAATATCTCACCGATAATGATACAAAATAATTATATCTTCTTTTCATCTACATATTCATCTAATGTTTTTATGACCGCGTTTACTCACTTACTTTCAGATTTAGGACATTGCTTTCGGACTTATTTATTTCTGTGATCTCATAGTTTTTTTTTTATTTATTTAAGAAAATTGAATAACTAATTTGTTTATTTTGGTACTATCAGAATACATTATATACACCCCCGCTCATAAGTATGTGAACAAAACGTTTAATTTTTTATGTGGTCTAGTTTGCACAGTACCAGAGAATATATATTTTAATAATAATTATGTGAGTTTCGTATTTCGAAATTTTCTTTTTGCAACCCTTATGTTGTCGGGTGCCTACTTTAAATATCTTTTTAAAACTTCTCTAATACTTTCGTCGATAAATAAAAAAATTATTTTTATGTCTATGATATGTACAGTGCCGCTCAAAATTATGTGGACGACACGTTGAATTTTTTATACGGTCTAGTTTATACAGTTAATAATAAATTCATTAGATATCTCACCAATAATTATTATTATTGTTAGTAGATTGAAACAGTATCAGCCCTGCCGAAGAAACTTTTATTTATTCAAGAGATTGTAATAATTAAATTGTACAATTTGGTATTATTAAAATAAATTATACTTGCAACAAAGTGTCCACATATATTTGAGCGCGAGTGTACATATTCATAATAGACTTTAGTAACAAATATTGTTTGATAGTAAAAACATACGTTAAATATCACAAATTTCATGAACACGGTAAGTGTCCACATACCTTCGAGCGGCAGTGTACGAGGCAATGTACGCAGGTGTGATCAAAAAGTAAGGTGACTTTTTGAATTTCGCGGGATACCTACAATCGATTTTCGTTTTCTTTTTTTTTCTTATGCTGGTACACTCGTCCCGAACATATGTTCACAGTTCCAGCTATATAGCATTTCTTGTTTGTTTGTGAGAAGCATAAAGGTTAGAAGCGTTTTGCGTGTTCGGCGATTTTCTGCTGTCGAAAAAAATGGATCAGAGAATTTGCATCAAATTTTGTGTAAAAAATGGAATTAAGTGCTCCAAAACACTTGAAATGTTGGCAGTGGCATACGGTGAGTGTACCCTGAGTAAAAAAATTGTTTATAAGTGGAGCTTGCTCTTCCAAGAAGGCCGAGAAGATGTTAATGACGTAGCTCGTCCTGGACGCCCCAGCACGTCAACAACCGATGAAAACGTTGAAAAAGCGAAGAAAATAGTGTTGGGGAATCGTCGAATTACCATTAGAGAAGTTGCCGATGATGTCGGCATCTCGTTTGGTTCGTGCCAAGCAATTTTAACGAATGTTTTGGGCATGAGACGTGTGTCAGCAAAGTTTGTTCCGAAACTGCTTAACCCTTTGCACTCGGAGCTATTTTAACTCGAAAATCAAACGTTTCTTCTGACCTAGAATATTTCCATTCTCTATGATTTTTTTAAATTTGGTAGATGTGGAATTGATATAATACCTCGTATAATACTTAAATCTTTAGTAATTGATTAAATACCGACATATCTAATAGTGTAAACAATATTTTAAATAATTGTACAGCAATTTTTAATAGCGCCTCAGAGACGCCACTCGAGTGCTAAGGGTTAATTTTGACCAGAAGAAACGTTGCTTGTGAGTAATCTTTTGGCCAGAAACAACACCACAATCGTGCCTCAGCCACCATATTCACCGGATTTGGCCCCCTGCGACTTTATCCTGTTCCCAAAACTGAAGAGACTCATGAAAGGACGGAGATTTGCAACGATCGAGGCGATAAAGACTGCATCGCTGGAAGAGCTCAAAGCTATATCAAAAAGTGCATATCAGAAGTGCTTCGAGGATTTGAAAAAGCGCTGGCACAAGTGTATTAAATCTGAGGGGGTATTACTTTGAAAGGGACAACATAAATATTGATGAATAAATAAATATTTTTTGATAAAAATAAAAAGTCACGTTACTTTTTGATCACACCTCGTATTATCAATTGTTTCTGATGAAATCAGTTTTATTATTTTTCCAATTGTAAAATAAAAAACCTGAAACCGGTTATTTTGACCGATGTTGGTAGGTTTAGCGTTAACGGAAGAATTGCTTATATCTTCCAATGGTTCTTGGTAGCGATGACGAACGTCGGAGAGACAGTTAGCGTTGCCAACGGTAACTGACAAGTTCCGAACGAAAGGAGCGGCTCGAATGCAACGGCGTAACTGTGAGCCAATCGTGGGTGTAATGGTATCCGGTAGTAACATAACGGCGATATATGGGAGCGTGCTGATTTTTGTAGTTTCGCGCGTTGCAAAGGTGTCGCTCGCCGCGGAATAATTCAGCCGCGGCGCGCAAGATCAAGGGAATCTGGTTTCCCTCTCGGCGCGGCGGCCGATGCAGTTACAACTTGCAAGTGTATCCGTGATTATCTCGACGCGTTTGCATTGGGACCGCTTCGTCTCGTGACGAAGAGCAGGCTAGAAAGGTCCCAGTTATTGTGCTCGCTAGGGACACCGCCGTTAGATCTTATCCTTTAATCACGAGCGACTCGCGCATACGGATTCTTAGATCGCTATCGCCGCGTTCCTTCTCCCATTCTCTCTCATTATGCGTCCTGAACAATCGTCGAGGTGTCAATGCACGCGGACGATTGCTCGCCGAACGAATTTTCGGTCAGCGACTCGCACCTTCAACGATTAGTCAATCACAAAGTCGGATGAAATCGGAGCCATTTATTTTGTAAAACGAACACTGAAATTTTGGAATTTGTAATAGATACTATGCTCACTGGACTGTGAGTCTTTATGCAAAACATAAATTTTTGTCCTCAATTACAAAACATTTCTTTCCATCTTTGAAAATTTTAATATATGGACGTTATTAAATCATATCATGCAAATTCAGTTTCAATTTTATACAATATATTTAGCAAAGCAACTATTAACATTCGTTTTCCTAATCATTTACACCACGTGGAGTGTCTTCTTAGAAAAATTGGAGAATTCGAAAGGAGGTATCTCGTAAACAAATTCGAAGCTAGAAAAATGATGACTTAAACTCCCTCTAATTTTACGTATTCTGCGCTATACAAAACCAAATTAATTTTACATTGCACATTTTGTCAAAGATACTAAACGTTGTGTTCCCCGAACGACCACAAACTTGACAGGTTCGCACTGAGCAATCAAGTTCAAAATCAGCGAAACATAAATTTTCGTTCTCAATTACAAAACATTTCTTTCCCTCTTTGAAAATTTTAATATATGGACGTTATTAAATCATATCATGCAAATTCAGTTTCAATTTTATACAATATATTTAGCAAAGCAACTATTAACATTCGTTTTCCCAATCATTTATACCACGTGGAGTGTCTTCTTAGAAAAATTGGAAAATTCGAAAGGCTGTATCTCGTAAACAAATTCGAAGCTAGAAAAATGATGACTTAAACTCCCTCTAATTTTACGTATTCTGCGCTATACAAAACCAAATTAATTTTACATTGCACATTTTGTCAAAGATACTAAACATTGTGATCCCCGAACGACCACAAACTTGACAGGTCCGTACTCAGCAATCAAGTTCAAAATCAGCGAAACGATGACTTAAACCTCCCTTAATTTCTTGTACATTGCGTTTTACTAGATTTTCAACAAAAACCATAAGTCACAAAGCAACTGACACGACCCAAATGCAGTTCAACCATGCGATTATTTATCTCTGCTCAATTATGCATCAATTTACCTTGCTACCTTTCTCTGTGGGAGTGCGTACGCTACCGAGCAATATTTCTAAGGACTTTGCTACCGGCGTATGTGCTCTACATTGTGCAAAAAATGTTTACATTCACCTTGATCAGGGAAAAGTCAGTGCGCGCGCGTGTGCACGGATCAAGTGCCCCGACAGAATCGAATTTATGCTATGTCAACGAATTTATGTGGCCGTTTCGTCCAACGTAACGGCACGCACAGAATGTTTTTTCGTTCTCTGTTTGACTCGCCCCTATCGTTTCGTGAGCATTCATCACCGCTCACAGTTTCTTCCATCCTCTCACTGTCCCAATATCCAATGCCTTTGCTGGTAAAAAGCGACCAAGCGCGGCGCGATACAGTTTAAACTGTACCTTTCTTAATTGAGAAATAAGACACAATTTTCCACCGGTTAAGGTATCGCCAGGGAGCGTTTACCTTCGTTCACCAGGAAGAATGTGTCGTGCGTTGCGTAAAAAAAAATACGGGGCCGTTCTCAGGTCATTTCACTGGCCATGCGAACCGTTCGATGATCATCGACGCGTTGGCTGCCGGCCTGGCCGTAAGTGCTGACACCATTCCTTCTTCCGACTTAACAATCAATTCGTTTCAGTAAATCTCATTGGGATCTGCGGGATCTAAAAAACCCAATCAAGTGTTTACTGCAATTTTTATTTTTTTCAGTCTTAACGTTTATGAACTATGCTTCTGCAAATTTTCAGACGCTGTGAACGATGAGACGCTCTTCAAATTGTTACACCTCCGTGAAGAAAGATCGGAATCATTTTTGTCAGAGATGAATTTATCAGATGATGAATCTATTACGAATTCAAACGTTTTCGCAGACATTGAAAAATTTATTTCACGACTAAAATCACAATGAGGTTGAAGAGCGAAGCATCCCCTTTACAACGATGTTATAAAACTTGCTGTACGATTTTATCTCTCCATTTTACAGAACTTTGAACAAAAGGTGTACCTCTACTCGCACAACCATAACATTGCCTGTAGAATAACGTAAGCTACACGATTTAAAAATATCTCTGCGAATAATAAACTCAAGATCATTAAAGCTGAGACTTCACGCTTTAAAACGAGCCTAATTAGCTTCTTGCGTCGTTCCTTTTCACGAAGTTATTTGAATATCGCCAACTTCGCGATTCTCTAGTCCTTCGCACCCGCGGATTTCTCATTTATCTCGTCGGTTATCCCACGATCAATACAACCGTTAATTTCCTAATTGGTAAATGGAAGATTGAATCGCGGATTAAGTATTTTGCAACGAAGACTCACTCCTCTCACGTTGATAATCACCGAAAAAGGTGTAACGATGTATGATACACGAAGATCGGAATGTTCGATTTCGCCTAAACATTGGCTCGTTAATACGTGATTCAGCGTCAGCGTAAGACATCACGGTAAATAAAAACCATATAAAGCCGCTCATTAGAGGCCGAAGGTTCATATAGACTAGCCGACCATGTTGCAACTAAACGGCGGCTGTAGGTAAGTATACATACGTGTTTACCGGTGGAAATGTTAAAACAAAACAATCAGCGACAAAGATAACGGAGAGTGTGGGTGTGAATTTTTCGAATGCCTGAGACGTTGCTCATTGTCTTTGCCTCTTTGTCCGCCTACTGGCCGCGAGCTGAGCGCAACTACATCTTTACCTTCAAGGATGACTGGAAAACGCGCCTAAGTGGCGATCCTTCGATCCGCGATATCAACGTGTCGATTCCATTCAAAATTGACAAGTGCTCGTTTTGTCTCAGGGTTTCATCTGAATTTCTTTTTTTACCAGTCAATTTCAGTTATTACCTATTTACAACGTTAGCTGAAATATGGGGATTGACCTTGAAGAACCAAGTCTGAAGCAGAGGTATAGTTGCTTCACACTAAACCTACCAAGCTCAAAACATATACAACAAGAAGCATAACTGATTCCACACACTTTAATTCATAATAACTTTTTTATGAATGGACCAAACGACTTCAATTTCTCTGTAAGGCTAGAAGAATTAGTTTTGTAAATCACGTAATGATTAATTTCAAACAGCTGCCATAGGAATGGGGTACTCAATCGAATCGACAGAATCTCTGCATCGATCTGACTTTCGGATCATGGTATTGCGATCATTTCTCGCCGAGATATAGCGAGTGAAAGGAAAAATGGAAATTGTGCATATTTCAAGCATATTTTCAGAAACACCTGGTACATCGAAGTGTTAATGAAATTGAGAAAAACAAAAGAAGTAACTTGAAGAGAAAGAAACGCTCTTTCTATTGCTTTTTTGCACAAGATTCTACGATAATTTTTTCGCTTTCTGGAGCCAGTTATAGCTAAAAAGCCAACATTTACTTCAATGTTGAATAACTCGAATAAAAAAAATCGCATGATAATCAACAACCACACATTTTACATAGGAAAGATAGCCCTTCCAAATGATATTAACGCGATTAATCAAAAAAATTTGTTCCAACCCGTGTGATGTTGCAAAGTTGCACAAAATTTTTGTTAACCGTCAATGTTGTTTTTATCTCGCTATAACTTTGTAAAAAAAACAACATAGCAAAAATTTGAAACAGAGCATCTGAAACTAGAGGTTTCACGCTTTCAAACCATTGTTTAACGACATCGATACAGCAATTTTGGCCGGACTTATGATCGTGTAAACTGGTAGAAAATTTTTTCAGAGGTGATCCCTTCATTCTTTTGAGAAGTGTAAATAGTAAAGAATGAAGATTTAAACTTGAAGCCACTCAATAATTATTACATATATTGTTTTCGAGTAAAGTATGGTGACAATTTTGTTCAATAAAAATTGTTTTTTCAACAGAAACGATTAAATTATACTAGCAGGGGTAACTTATTGGTCCTTGATGGAATTTGCGAATGCCACCTAATTCAGTGAGAACTCAGCTGCCTATTATAGAGTTTGAGACACTACGAAATAAATATTGGTGGACTTGGTGAGGATTGAATTTGGTCACGATTGCTATGAACATCGTAAAAGTCCCAGCGTGGGTTAAAGGAAATGCTCGCGACACGGTCGGACGTCGATTGACGGGTTTCGTTTGAACGTTTCCCATTCCTAGCGAGGAAACTACAGAAACAACTCGCTCGGATGAGAAAAAAAGACTGTCGTAAGATAGATTCTATAACGCTTCTGCTCGAGTGAAATTGAGAGATTACGTGCATCTCCTTGTTCGTCCTTGTGCGGCTTAACCGAGTATGGTCTACACGGACTTCCTGCATTCGCACGATTCTTCCTAGTGTTCAGCAACCGCTGCAACCTGGAACCTGCATTTTTAAACTTGCCTTTAACCGTACCTACAGGCTTGTTGCAATCTCCTTTTACAGTAACTTGAAATAGAAAGGTGATCTTTTTTAGAGGATCTCTCGTGCATCTAGCTGCGTGCAAATAACCGGGTTTCCAAAAATATTTTTATTCGGTTATGTATGCGAAATTTGTCTCTTCAACTATTACTCGAATTCAATTGAATTCTGTTATTTTTGATCGTTTAAACCTTCAGACGTAACAGTGTACAGTTTAAGATGTGTGAAACAATTTTGCTAAGCGTATGAAAATCTTTAATTACGAAGAAAACTCGCTTTTATTTAAATTTAATTGGATGTCCTTAATTTTACGAATTTGTCAATGAAACTTTCGGCATTTGTGGATGGAGGTGTACACGACAAGACACCTTATCTGCATTTCTGATAAGAGAGAATTTCTTGTTGAGGAAAATGTTCAATCACTTTGTTCTTCCTGCGCGTATTAAGATCCTCGATTAAGAATCCAATGTAAGAAGAGTGAAAACGTTAAACCTCTTCATATGAAACGCGAGTGTCAGCACTTGTCCCTTATAAATCAAATATGTCGGGCCGTGAACAGCGCTGGTTGAATTCAAGGTGGCAAAATAGAACTGCATTCCTGGTCGAGCGTTCTGTGGTTTATAAGTGGTCAATAAACGTAATTGCTTATTAGATACTGGGTATGGCTGACCTAGAAAATGGTTCGGGCTAACAATATTAACCGATCTAGAACGCCGATGGACCGTGGCGGTTTAGATAAACACATACGCATTTTATAGGCACGTATACGTTTAAAGATTTGCATGGTGAAAAAACGAAGCATGCGAGAATTCAACTGTGCCCGCTTACGAACCACCGCATTCATGTTCTCTCACCGCGTATCTGAAAAAAGTCTATGTAATGCCGCATATATTGCTTGCCGAACGATACGGAACTCGTTCCAGAATATTACGCCTACTCATATTTTCATATTAGACTTTCCATTGTCAACGAATATCCTGAAATAGTGTTTCTTAAATCAAAAACAAAATACAAAATTTTACGTGTCGAGAAAACCCGTGATTCAAGGTTGAAGTCGCTTAACAATTTTGTCCAGTTGATGGCTGAACGGTTTCTTGTGACAAAAATAAAGGGAAGTTCGATTAACTTTTCCTGATGTACACCCCAGCTTAAAAGTATGTGAACACTTATCGTCGAAATTTGTGTACCATTTGACTGTTATTAGACGATATTTATTCTTCACAGAGCTGGGTAAAATAGAATTTGAAATAGAAAATAGTTACAGTATGTGTACCACTGAAAATGTTTTGAAACGTATTTTAAGGGAGGCTTGTGTAACTTCAGTGAAATAGTGATTTTTAAGAGATTTTTTTACAACAACTATTGGGTATGTGTAACTAGGCCTTTTCTAGATGTAAACAGATAGTCGTGAAGTACAAGTGTTCGACAAAATTTATATCGTTCAGAAAAATATAAATAAAAAATCAAACATAAATATATCAGATCCAATCCCTAGAGAAATGTGCAAAGAAATGCAGTAAATATATGTATAATTGCATAAAATCCGCGATCTACCAATGAATTATTGTTCAGATTAATTCTTCAATACTGTATAAAATAGATCGCATGAAAGGTTAAATTCTTTGAAGATTCTTTTTCTTCCAGGAGGAGAATTGAGCAAGTGTCCACATACTTTTGATCGGGGGTGTATGTACAGTGGGTGTGCAAAGTATTCGTACACCTTTTAAAAACGAATAACTTTTTCAAAATTGGACCCAACAGCTTGACTTTTCTTTTAAGACGTTAGAAGGATTAGTTTACTAGCAAATGTGTAAATAATTTCTTTTTAATTGTTATTCGTCGCAATTGCGAAGGAAAAAGTAAAGGTTACGATTTTTTAATTTTTTATCTGTGCCCAAACAGCAAAGGGCAGAATATACATATTACCTATATCTATATTCCTGGCGAGGATTTTTAAAAACTAATGAGGAAAATATACAACATACACTTATATACAGATTAATATGTACGTAATTAAATCATACGTGCAAGATTAAAAAATTGAGAACTACGAGAAAGTTCTAATCGTTCAAATTCTAGTGCAAGAGTTTAAAAACCTTTTGCGCTCCAAATGATTTTTTAATTTTATTGCCAACAATTCCCTACTGTTTTAAGTGTTTTATTTGAAATTTATACTTCAAAGGACAGTTCCTCGACTGCTACTTATATTAAACAATCTTGTAAACTAATTATATTAAATGTAGCTCTCAAACTTTGCTGTAATTTAAATCTGTGGAACTTATATTTGTTTTTAACTAAAAATTAAGAAATTAAATAAATAAAGGAATAACCAAATACATATAAAAACCCGTTTCCTTTACATTTTTCTTTCTCTGATGTCGAGTCACACTCGACAAAGGAGTGCAAAGGGTTAAGGGCTAAGGGAAGAAATAAATGTCGAAATTTTTAGTTCGCTTTGTAAATTTTCAAACGTCACGAAAGCACAAAGATCCTTCGGTGCGCCAGTTACGGAATGCGTAGATGCTTTTTCCGGGTTCCGCGGGGTTTTGCTGTATCCGATGGAGACGTGGAATCAATTTCACGTGAATCGATGCATGTGCGACATGATTCATGCATATTTCATCGGTGCACGAGGGGATACGCCGACAAATCTTAGGCGTGCATTCCCGAGCCGTAGCGAGACGGAGCACTTTGGCTCGTGCACGTGACCGCGGCCGGCGCAATGAGCCCGCCGTCACGTGCATCGGACAGTGCACCGACTGCCACGCTCTCGTGCACGTGAATTCTGCATAAAGGAGTAACTATCAACGGGTTTATAGCTCGACGGAAATCAGATCTACCTGAACCCGAGCGGCTCAACAATCGTAACGGAGCTACGGGCAAAACCGACCGACCGGCGCTGTTGCTGCTATGTGGCGGTTTCGCCCGAAACGGTAGCGAACTTTTTGTTGCACTCGAGATGCCTTCTAGGCGCATTTAGCGTCGAACTCACTTCAACTTTCGTACAGGGCGCATTAAATCCAGCTACCGGCTGGTCTCTCCGAAAACGGATATGGACTCCATCTCCTTTTTTAACGTTTATCGTGCCAGCCAATAGCTACACCATCGAAACCAAATGTACATTTCGATAATTTCATTCATACGTAATATTCTTACAACTTAAATGTTGATTACTCATCATTAGACTGCGGATCTTTGTGCAGAATAAAAAATGTCAGAGGAGCCACAAAAATATTGTATTCTACTTTTAATTATCCTATTAAGCTGAAACTAATACATTGATGTCCTGAAATATTTTTAAAATGACCACTATTTGTAATTTAAAGCAGTGGACATTTTAAAAATATTTATATAAAAAATGTATGCATTGATTGCAGGACACAGGAGCCACAAAAAAATTGTATTCTTCTTTTAATTATCCTATTAAGCTGAAACTAATACATTGATGTCCTGAAATATTTTTAACATGACCACTATTTGTAATTTAAAGCAGTGGACATTTTAAAACTATTTATATAAAAAATGTATGCATTGATTGCAGGACACAGGAGCCACAAAAAAATTGTATTCTTCTTTTAATTATCCTATTAAGCTGAAACTAATACATTGATGTCCTCAAATATTTTTAAAATGTCCACTACTTGTAATTTAAAGTAGTGGACATTTGAAAAATGTTTACATAAAAATTGTCTGCATTGATTGCAGGACACAGGAGCCAAATAAAAATTGCGTTCTTCTTTAAATTATCCTATTAAGCTGAAACTAATACATTGATGTCCTTAAATATTTTTAAAATGTCCACTATTTGTAATTTAAAGTAGTGTACATTTTAAAAATATTTATATAAAAAATGTTTGCATTGATTGGAGGACACAGGAGCCAAATAAAAATTGTGTTCTTCTTTTAATTATTCTATTAGGCTGAAACTAATACATTGATGTACTTAAATATTTTTGAAATGTCCACTACTTGTAATTTAAAGTAGTGGACATTTTAAAAATGATTACATAAAAATTGTCTGCATTGATTGCAGGACACAGGAGCAAATAAAAATTGTGTTCTTCTTTTAATTATCCTATTAAGCTGAAACTAATACATTGATGTCCTTAAATATTTTTAGAATGTCCACTACTTGTAATTTAAAGTAGTGGACATTTTGAAAATGTTTATATAAAAAATGTTTGCATTGATTGCAGGACACAGGAGCCACATAAAAATTGTATTCTTCTTTTAATTATTCTATTAAGCTGAAACTAATACATTGATGTACTTAAATATTTTAAAAATGTCCACTACTTGTAATTTAAAGTAGTGGACATTTTAAAAATGTTTACATAAAAAATGTTTGCATTGATTGCAGGACACAGGAGCCAAATAAAAATTGAATTCTTCTTTTAATTATTCTATTAAGCTGAAACTAATACATTGATGTCCTTAAATATTTTTAAAATGTCCACTGCTTTGAATTATATGTACCCATTTTTGTCATAAATGCATACAATCCGCAGTCTACTTATCATTCAAATGA
Organism: Lasioglossum figueresi; assembly: GCA_028455805.1. Lineage (NCBI taxonomy): Eukaryota > Metazoa > Arthropoda > Insecta > Hymenoptera > Halictidae > Lasioglossum > Lasioglossum figueresi. The sequence continues at coordinate 9,687,007 of CM052202.1, forward strand.
AGCGAAAACTTGATTGCGTTTGATCCGTCACGCTCCGAAGTGAAACGCTATTAGAGTATACTCGGAGGAGCATAGAAATGTTCACTTCGGTCGTGTGGTCTTATTCGTACCGTACTGTGGGGTGTTTTTTTATAAAATCATTCAACAAATTTGAATAACCATAGCGCAAGAGAGCAACAGGTCTATAGAACTGGTAACATGAATGAGATAATTTGCAATATACCTTAATTGTTTTTCTAAATAGTAGCATAAATTAAAACACCCAAATAACCATATTTTATTGACTTTATTTCTGTAGTTGTTCGATTACGATCGTAGGATGCAAATGAGATTAAGCGAAAATGAGGCGAGTATTTCTTTAATAATTAACTCACGCCGCATAACTTTTATTTTCTCCGCGCAGGCGATTAAATACACGGCAATTTATGGTTACATAATTGAACCTCACCTGAGAACACATTTCTAGAATTATCGTCAAGAGAATCTTGAAATAACGCTGAATCTCGGATTAAAAGGAAAGATTTGCCAACAGTCCTTCATCTTGCTTATTTAGCATGTGTTAATGAACATCCTCATTCGGAGAGATGCCATCTGGAATTTTGTGACAGTAAGGGTTATCAAGTAGCACTCAACAAATCAGAAATTCAAATGCTTAATTAACACGGTACGTAAATTATAATTAGTACAACGAGTTTCTTGCATATGTAAGCATACTCGAAGTTATTGTAAAACAAGTTCCTGTGTGTGTTTTTTCATAAAAATTTATCTATACTTGAAATTCTATTATCCAAGTTCTTTTGTAACGACAAAAACAAAACAACCATTTGACCCTTCTTTAAAATCAGTTATTCAATTTTTCAATAGACAGCGGATTTTCATTGAAAATAAGACTTTTTTATTTGAACTCCAACAAACTGAACTAAAATAGAAATTGATTTTCTTTCGTAATACGTTTAATAGGTTTAAAATAATGTAACAATATTTGTATATCCTTCTAATATTTTTACTGTTTCAAATTACACCTACTGATATTTTTTTGACAAATGGATCAAATCCGCTTTCTACGAATTTCAATTTCTCGAAGGAATTTAATTTACGAGATCCTGCGAGGCTTTCTTTCGCGTCCTATAATCAATAGACACGTTAATCTCTTTGTAAATCCTTCAGTCACGGCAATTCCTCCAACATTCGCTACGCTGTAGAAAGTTAATGTTTAAATCAACACACTTGTCCCGGCCGGTTGCTATTGCTGCGTGCTCGAAAGATCCCATGTGCAGGAAACAGCGTTTGAGTCACGAAAGCACGAACAGGAAGAATAGCTTTCTTACGACAGAGCTCGTGTATTCGTTTTTGGTACTATAACGGGGGAACTAATTGAACGCTGCGCATGCCTGGCAATTTTGCAATTCTAATTATTTTTCGCGATGAGCCAATCACCGTTTCCAAAAGCATACAATGCACTGGGGAACACATATTTACATGTATGGTGTGCGAATTTATTAAATTTGCAAACACAAGGGAACGTGTGGGCAAACAAAAATCCGAACGTGCGAACGAATACTCGACAAGGCTTAACAAAAGATATAAGGAATATGAAATATAGAAGAAATGTGATCGGAAACATATTACTGACAGTATATGTGACACGCATGAGTAACTTATACCGTCAATTCACGATTAATTAACCTATATCGGTGTTTATCGGACCAGCTTTGGAAAGCTGATAACACAAAGATATTACTACTTTCTCAATCAACTTTCTACGCAATGTCAAGGACTATGATCGAGGGGCAAAGCTTCAGAGAAATAGAAAATACGATCTGCTGCACGGAGACGTGTAGCAGGCACGACAAATTGCTATAAACATTACTCTGAATAGAAGCAAGGACACGCAGAAAACAGTTTCGCAGAAAACGGTCCTATTCATTTTTCGAAATTGCCGTACAATCAAAAATTGCTCATTGGAACCGACATTAATGTAAAACAAAAATAAATTAAGTGTCTTGTAATCAATTTTAGAAAGAATGCCTGCAATTACGTGAAATCATTGTGACATATTTTGATAATTCATGTTCCTAGATATTATGCAGTTTACGTAAAAATAATTTTAAGTCTCCATGTATCCGACATAAATAAGAACTGCACATTTTTCTGTAGATAATTAAATTCTATCAAATCTTGAACTCGAATCTAGGAAATCTTTGTACAAGATAAACGCACAGGTATCCACAGTTATAATGAGACAGCGGATTTTTATGCAAAATAAAAATTCTCTACCTGTATTGCAACGAACTGCAGTGAGATAGAAATTTTATTTTCTTTCGTAATATGTCTAATTGATAGGAACTGATACAACAATATTTTTAAATTCTTCAAATAAATGCATAAAATCCGCTGTCTAGTCATAGTAAACTATTCGCGGTTGCTTTGGTAAATGTTTATTAATTTATTGATATTATTCAAGAGTGTTGTTCACCCGAATGTGTTGATATCCGAACACTGAGACTCCCGCAGAACGCAAACGTTGTGTAAGGCACAATCGGTTCGGAACTAACCGGAAAGTAATTAACGGGTCCGCCAGCAATTATTCGAGCTGAAACGCGCAACGGATAAATTAATACTGAAAGATAACCTTGCTGTACTCGTAACCTTGGAGACCTGCAGCTGTCGTAAGCGAGCAATAGTAGCAACGAATTTGCATATCCAGAGCGTTGAAGGCTCATGTATGGTAAATTCACTTCCGCGCGTTTAGTTATGCGTGTAACTTGATTTCACTAATAATTTACTGCACCGATGCCCCGTCCGCACGCTCTCTTTGACATATTTAGTTCAGTTCCTTGTTCGTGATTGACTACAAATTAGTCATATGGATTTCGATTTGCACAAATCTTAAACCAATGCTCGCGATTTCTATACCGCCATACCGTGGCGTGTATGTACAGCTGTCTCACGAGTGTAGTCATATTTAACGTTACGCGTGTATCGAACTCTGTACGATTCAGTAGAAAGTGTCTGATTGGTTTCTATATTCTACCTAATCGCTTCAATGAAACACAACAATAATTCAAGTAACTATTAAACCTACCGACTTGGCTTTTATTTCAGGTCCTCGATTATCCGAACCGACGATATCTGAATTCTTGCGTGATCCGCGTGTAAACAATTTAATCGAACAGATACATATATACGGGGTGTCTCAAAATTCCTTCAACATTCCGAAATAGGAGTGTGGCGGCGCTTAACTTCCGACGCTTGCCACAAGATGGACAAATAGTCAATGCCCTTTCCCGCTAGTACCTGATCCATCAAACGATTCGTATATATACCGTCCTCAATCACCTTCGCATATCCCATCGTCTAAGCCAGGGCCCGCTAGGTAGCCTTACTGTGATGAGTCCTCTAGCGGGTCCAGGACGAAACGACCTTTACCTTACTACATATACGAGTGAGCTTTACATCTTTCTCCTCAGGAGGATTTCTGAGATCATTTGAAGCAACATGTTCCTTTGCAAAAATGCCGGCCACGGCTTTGTTTAGGAATTTTATTCACGAAAAACACGGACCAATCAGAGCGCGGCTACAGCGGATTGATTCTGGCTCTCTAACAAGGGGAAATGTAATTTGGCAAAGCAGTAGCGCGCGCTTCTCAAAATTTTTCGAGAAAATTGCATTTGAAAATCGGTTCACACGTTGATAAGGAGTTTTCGTTAAGGAGTCAATACGAAAGTGAATGGCCGAGGCCGTAGCGAGGATGACTGG
>CM052202.1:9690865-9801450 GCA_028455805.1 Lasioglossum figueresi
TATATACAGTGGCGCGCAATAATATTCGGCCGCTCTAAAAAAGACGATAACTTTTTTAATATTGTACTATACGACTTGAACTTTTTTGGAAAGTTAGAGCAATTAGTTTACTACAGGATGTGACAAAAAATTTTTTCAAAAATTGCAATTGATCGGAATTGTAGAAAAAATACTAAAAGTTGCATTTTCAACTTTTTTATGTGGGCCTATATTGAAAATTTAAAAAATACGTTTTGTAGATCCGTGTCAATTAAAAATATTGTGAAAATGTTGTCACTATCGGTCGACGTTGCAATGAGCTACAAACGTTTAAAGATGGTAAAAATTGCAGATTTTCACGATTTTCGGCCTCTCACTGCAATAAATCTAAGGATCTTACATGTTTCAATGCCTGTCGTTTCTTCCTGCATCATCCGATTTCGGTGAAACTTTCACAGTGCATATAATTGAAACATATCTACAAAACGTATTTTTTAAATTTTCAATATAGGCTTACATAAAAAAGTTGAAAATGCGACTATTAGTATTTTTTCTACAATTCCAATCAATTGCAATTTCTGAAAAAATTTCTTTTCACATCCTGTAGTAAACTAATTGCTCTTGCTTTCCAAAAAAAAGTTCAAATCGCATGGTCTAATATTTAAAAAGTCATCGTATTTTTTAGCGCAGCCGAGTATTATTGCGCGCCACTGTTTATCTATTGAGTTGGTATTTTCATGTGAAATAAAACCGAATTTTTTTATTCAAGCAATGAACTTTAATGAATAAAATATTTTCCATTTTGTTCGATGATCTTCTGCCATCTTTCTGGCAGCTTCATTATTCCGCGCTTATAAAACTTCTGGTTCTTATCGGCAAGAAACTGATGCAAGTGCGATTTCAGGTCATCATCATTAGCAAATGCTTTACCATTCAAAGAGTTTTGTAAACTTCGGAATAAATGGTAATCTGATGGTGCAACGTCCGGTTTATATGGTGTATGTGACATCACTTCCCAACCAAGCTCCAATCATAATTTTTTACGTGTTATCAAAGATGTGTGTGGCAACGCACAATGGCAAAACATTCGCTGATGATGAGGACCCGAAATCGCACTTGGATCAGTTTTTTGCCGATAAGGGCCAGAAGTTTTATAAGCGCGGAATTATGTAGCCACCAGAAAGATGGCAACAGATCATCGAATAAAATGGAAAATATTTTATTGATTAATGTTCATTGCTTGAGTGAAAAAATTCGGTTTTATTTCACTTTAAAACACCGAAATTACTTTCTTGCCAACCCAATATGTGTGCGTGTTAGACGTAAGAAGATCGCCACCCTCTCCCACCCTTTCCGCAACCCCTTCGCGTGGCATCCGCGAGTCAGCTGAGCGTGCGCAAAGACAGTATACAAAGAGTGCAATGTTTCGTCAAGAAAAATATTCGGGCGAGTCGTGCCTAGGTCAACCGCGACGAAAATACTACATAGTATCGGTAGGTTGCTGGTTTGTGTCCCGTTTTCGATATTTTAAAGGACAAGAACAGGAGTAAACGAGATCAGAAGATGCAGTACTGGAATAATGCGGATACCGGGTCGCAGTACTTGCAATATCTTTGGAGGAAAAAAGAGGTGAAAAAGGTCTCTTAAGAGTCCTGCACAGTGACGTATTTTTAGTGAGTATGGCCCCGGTACATGTTAGATACCTTGTAGAGTCCCTCGCTATTCCCCTGACCGCCATCTTGGGAGGGGGAGGTGGTAAGTGCGTAAATGCATTTTTTCCTCTGTTTTAAAATTTAAAAAATAGTGTCAAGCGCAACGAAAAGTCGCAGTCGAGTCCAACACTAAAGTTAGTCCGTAATAAGGTTGTAGATAATTGAAAATAAACGCTGTGTACACAACTATGTAAATTTACTCCCAGAATAATTCATTGTATAAATCAGTAAAAATATAGCCCAGCACTGCAGCTGTTCCATTATTCGAATAATCATGCCCCACTGAATCGGTTCGGTTAATCGAGGTTCCACTGTATCGTAAATTAAACAAGTAAATACGATCCGAATTACGCCGTGTTTGGTATCGTTTTAATCAGAAAAGTGTCACAAATATGGAGATAGAACTTCCATTTAAAAAATCATTTTCGGAGCAGCAAGAGGTCAAGGGACAGTGACGTCTGTATACGATACAAGTTGCATTTCGGTCTGGAAATAATGTCAAGATGTTAGAGTAATTCGAAAATGCTTTTCGGGCCAGGTTTTTCGAGAAAATCGCCTTGTTGTGCGAAGCCTCGGCTAATTGATAGGACGACCGGTCGCGTGAATCGAGTCGAGTGACTGACGCATGCACGTGACTCGGTCATGCTTTTCCTTCGACGGTATTAACCCGCACGAGGAAAGGTGTGCGAGAGCGTGACTCTCTTTCTCTCTTGGTCGTTCTGTTCCTTGGCCTGGCCGGCTACAGTTAGCACGTGTAAAAGCACGTGGAATCACGTGCCGCGTGTGATCTCGACGCGGCACGGCGCGGCGCGGGTGTTTGCGCCCGTCCTGGAATTATTGTTACCCTTCGTTGCCCCACATCATCGCTAGTTTCTCCATCGACACCAGTCACCGAGCTCGCACTCGCCTGTGCTCGTCGCCCTTGCTGCAAACCATTGTGCACTTTTCCTTGCAACGTGCAATGTGCACTTTTCTACACGACCTTCCTAAACCTCATAATTTTTCATTTCTATCTCCTCGCGATCGACGCTGCTTTAACCATCGGACAACGGACGATATCGTATGGGATGAGATCGATAGGGATGGGATCAAATACCTCGGAAACAGGTTCGAACTTTGATTGATTGAATTCGAACTGTCTATAATTACATAGAAAAACAGAAATAGTACTCCTAAGTATACTCGAACCTATGCCAGACAGTTTCGAACCTTTTACGAGTACTTTGGTAAAGGGAAATAATACTTGCAAGTATATTCGAATCTTGGTCGAACAGATTCGAAACTTTTATGAATGCCTACTATGCAGTTCTGATTTTCAAGATTCGAGTAGTACTTGTGAAAGATTCGATTCCTTTCAACATCGATGTACTTATAAGTATCTTTTAGAAACTTGTAAGTACTCATTCCGAGGTTCGGTGTCAGTTTGTATAAAATGAATACTTTTCAAATATAATCGTTGAAACATTATTGCTTTTAAGTAGTAATCGAAACCCATGAAATGAAACTTGGTTATTGAAATTGACTCGGATTCGCGAGTACATATTGAACTTTATCCCATCCCTACTTAGGACCATTCACAGCTCTAATTAATAATTTTTAAAACATTTGCTTTCGATGATATCTAATGTAGGCATATTAGTTCTTCCGATATCCTCAATGAAACAGCTATTCAGTTAGTTTAATTGCCACAAATCGAGTAATCAAATGAAAATTTGGATGTTCTCGGTTAAAATAGACTCCAGCACAGTATACGGAGGGTTAAAGCCCTCCGGGTCTTTTCTATCTGGATCTTTTTCGTTCTTCTTCGTTCTTCTCCTAATCCTTCGTACTAGAAACTGTTTTAACTCCTAAACCAAGACATTTCTTCCGACCTAGAATATTTCCATTATACATGATTTATTTCCTTTTATGCATATTTAATCCTTTGCAGTCGGAGCTATTTTAACTTGAAAATGAAACATTTCTTCCGACCTAGAATAACTCCATTGTACATGATTTTATTCATTTTATGGATATGAAATTGTTATAACACCTCATACAATACTTAAATGTGTAGTAATTGATTGGATACCACCATATTAAATATTGTAAACAATATTGTGAATAATGGTTCAACAATTTTTAGTGGTGACTCTGAGTTACCCTCGACTACTAAGAGTTATTACTAGACTTCGGATTTTTATGCAAAATAAAAAATGTTCGCATTGATTGCAGAACACAGAAGCCAAATAAAAATTGTGTTCTTCTTTTAATTATTCTATTAAGCTGAAACTAATACATTGATGTCCCTAAATATTTAAAAATGTTCACTATTTGTAATTTAAAGTAGTGGACATGTTAAAAATGTTTATATAAAAAATGTTTGCATTAATTGCAGGACACAGGAGCCACATAAAAATTGTATTCATCTTTTAATTATCCTATTAAACTGCAACTAATACATTGATGTACTTAAATATTTTAAAAATGTCCACTGCCTGTAATTTAAAGTAGTGGACATGTTAAAAATGTTTATATAAAAAATGTTTGCATTAATTCCAGGACACAGGAGCCACATAAAAATTGTATTCTTCTTTTAATTATCCTATTAAGCTGAAACTGATACATTGATGTACTTAAATATTTTAAAAATGTTTATATAAAAAATGTTTGCATTGATTGCAGGACACAGGAGCCAAATAAAAATTGAATTCTTCTTTTAATTATCCTATAAAGCTGAAACTAATACATTGATGTACTTAAATATTTAAAAAATGTTTGCATTGATTGCAGGACACAGGAGCCAAATAAAAATTGTATTCTTCTTTTAATTAACCTATTCAGCTGAAACTGATACATTGATGCCCTTAAATATTTTTAAAATGTCCACTACTTGTAATTTAAATTAGTGGACATTTTCAAATGTTTGCATTGATTGCAGGCCACAGGAGCCAATTAAAAATTGGATTCTTCTTTGAATTATCCTATTAAGCTGAAACTGATACATTGACTGTACTTAAATATTTATAAAATATCCACTACTTGTAATTTAAAGTAGTGAACATTTTAAAAATGTATATAAAAAATGTTCGCATTGATTGCAGGACACAGGAGCCAAATAAAAATGGTGTTCTTCTTTTAATTATCCTATTAAGCTGAAACTGATACATTGATGTCCCTAAATATTTTTAAAATGTCCACTACTTTAAATTAAAAATATCCATTTTCGTCATAAATGCATAAAATCCGCAGTCTAGTTATTACTATCCGGAGCTTCTCTTAACACTCCGACGGTGGAGTCTAAGTCTATTCTAACACAGAGTATCAAAATCGTCATTCAGTTTCTGGCAAATGAATTCAACGAGCAGGTGATACGTTAGGAATAATAGAAAGACGTGACTACAAGAAGTACCTTAAAAAGTAGGTTTCAAAAAATTGATAAATGTGAATGATCCTAAACGTAGTCACCGCGTGTGTGTCCCAACAGTTTATTCAAGGATTTCCGTAAAAATGCGACCACGGACAAAAGCATCTGGCAACATAAATGAACGAATTGTACAGACAATTTTGAATGCTGTCACGTACTAGAGGGACGGTATACTGTGAGATTACCATGATTAGCATCTGTAGAAGGAAGTGTTCTACTTTCGTGTGAGTAAAAGAGAAACGAAGGATGGAAAACCGACCGGGTTGGGTTGTAAGCGTCTCGAATAAAAGCAAATGCAACGGCGATGGAACGAAAGGGAAAACAGGAGGAGGAAAATTAGCGAAAATTAAGGCTCTGGCCGAGAGGTAATTGCGGCAGGTAGAGTGTCAAAGTTTACGGGGTTAGGGACTTTTGTATGGTTGCTCAAGTGCGGTGTCTTTATATGTTAATAATAGTGGGATGTGGGGCTCCAATTGTTTTCACGGTAATCGTACTAGAGCTTATATTGTGTGTGAAATTGTCTTTTCTAGAATTCTGTATTTCCACAATCCCAGGACTAGGTTCATTAATCCATTTTTGCTTTAACATTAACCTTCGTGCATCGTCCTACCGGTGGATTTTTAATGATAGCAGGTATCGTGAAAATATATTGTCGAATTTATCAGTATCAATTTATTTATATTATAATTTAATTGCAGAGGTTCTTAAAGAAGAACCAGATAAAGATCTATTTAGATGGTAATTCTGTATCAATTTAATTCGTAAAATGTTGATGTAATTATCTGAGCAAATATTCTTAATATTAATGTGATAATTAAACCCGGATAATCAAACATTCTTCACAAAATTTAATCTGGTTAAAATAATAATTTGTGACAAAACTGAATAAACGACAGTTCTGGAACGAATATTAAAAAAATATATTTCGCAACGCTGAAAGAAATCAACGAATTTACAGCAGAAAAGGGGATGAACTTTTATCAAGAACAGCCTACAAAAATTAAACAAACAAATAAATAGTTGTGATCGTGAGTTACAGTAATTGATAGTGAAGTATTACAATATGCGTGACGATTCCGTGGAACATATTATTTGGAGAATGGAGTGTATCGAAGTCAGCTACCACTTCTGACAGCGTTAAGTAGAAAATAATTGACACGTTACTACCGCGTTTTAAATGGGTCGTTTCGAATGTAATTGATAGTTTGTTTACTCGTTCAATAAGTCTGTTGACTAAAAGGTATTCCTTGAAATAACAAGATGTACAATAAGCCGTTAACGGCACAATCGATCAGCAGGCAATTCCAATTTCGTCCGACAGGGGTTATTATTTTTGACTTTTGCAACGGCGCTACGATATGCGAAACTGTACGTAGAAAATAGATTTAAAGAATGGCTCTAATTTTAAATGTTCGACCATAACGATATCCGCCATTAATGTTCACTATATTTACAATGCATTCGGTGCCTATGGTTGTTCAACTCGTTTAAGTACCAGATTATTAATGTCGTTGATTTATAACCTTGTCATGACTTCTAACGTCATAATGTCTTCCAGTCTTTTATGGACTCAATTATTTCGATCGATTTTTGTCGAAATTCTTAAACAGGTGCAGCACCAATTTTCTTAATATTTGCTTTCTTCTTTTTTATTATATATGAAGTTAGTCACAATGTCTTATCATTCTTCTTTTTATTCAAACATACACTATAGTTAAAATTACTGAATAAACATACCCTGATCATTCTCGTAAGCAGACTGCGGATGTTTATGAAATTTTCAATTTCCGTAGGCTAATTTTAAGAAAGTGGAATTAAATAAAATCTTATTTTCAGTGATAGTAGCCTTTGTAGATCTGAAATAAATAGAAATCGTACGAAATTCTATTGAATTTTATATTGCAGCATTGTTTGAAAATAAATGCATAAAGATCCGAAGTCTACTTATCGGACAAAGCTAACTACCATTCAAATTTAGCACTCGCCGATACAAGAATTAATTAAAAATACAGGGAAGCCATGAATTAAATCGAAAGCACAAGAATATTGTGAATTGAATAAACAAAAAAAGTTTCACTGACTTACCAGGCATGAGTCTCCCTTGTGGCGGGTATCCCAACACCTCTGATCCAATTAACGACATGATGATCAAAGTTCTGACAAATGTCATCTTCATTATCACTCCTGATTACAGTTATTCGAACCACAATAGCCGGCGAGAGAGCGTGACAGAGCTATCGAACCACAGACGACTAACACGAACGAAGAGACTAAACTTTTCTTTTAGTCCATATGGAAAAAGAGAGAGACAGAGGAAGATCCGTCGTTGTTGTTGCTGCTGCAGTTGTTGTTGTTGTTGTTGTTATTATTGATAGGAAATTGATGCGGTGGCAGACAACGGAGGTCTTGCTGTTGTCGTACTACGCGATGGTCTGGAAGGCCGGCAGGCGCTTTCACCGGTTTTATAGGTGCGCAGGAAAGCACTTCTTCGCGAAAGGGTGGGGGAAATTCTGCACAACTCTTTGATACGGCATTTATACACTGGCATAATGCCTCTGTCACAGGTCATCAGAACATGTTTCAAACCATCAAGACATTGAACATCGAACTGTCGAATTTGTCGAATCGATATACAGTGGGTAACGAAAGTATTCGAACGCCATTTAAAACAAAATAACTTTTTTATCATTGTACCAAACTACCTGATTTTTCATAATCAATTAGAAGCATCGGTTTGCGAAATGATATGCCAAATAGATTTGCCAAAAATCATAATTTACAAGGTTACATGCAATAATGGAGAAAGGTATTTTTTAAAACTTTTTTATTTGCGCCCTTAATGAAAATTTAAAATACATATACGTTTTGTAGATCGTAGTTTCTTTACCCACTGCACAAGATGTTTGTTCAGTGTCAATCTCATGTACAACTTCTACTTTCATCCTGTTCATTGTCAAGAGTGTCAGCATATTTTCTATAGACATTCATTGAATTTTTTAATTGCTTGTTTTATTGTGAAAATGGCTCAATATTATTTTGGTGCAACGAACAAAAAATGAAAACATAAGCATACTATATTGTCAACGTATATTTTAAGATTTTGAGAATGTTGATGTACATTGACGTAAAATAATCATTTAATTTAGATAATAACTTGATTTCGGTAACAAAAGAATGATGTAAATATATGTATAAAAATATAAAATATAAAAATAGAAACTCTGAGTATGCTTGGAATCCTAGGGACAAACTCACTATCTTTTAATTTAATAGATTTCCAAACAACTTTCTAAAGAGTATAAACACATAAACAAGCAGTGAAGCTGTCATCCAAACAGTCAGAATGACTGAATTCATTATTTTAGAATTATTAATACTATAAAAATTTCTCGGATATTATTGAGTTTATATTTATACCTAACTACTGTCTACTATTAATTGATTAATGAAATCTATTACCTTCATAGTCCAATAGATACCATCAATCTTTCTTATTTGACTATACCAGTGTTCATGCGAGTGAATCTCATGTTTCTGCAACAAGCAATTTTTAATTCAATTATTCCATTCACATATTGGATTATTTAACAGTTTGCAATCATTACCGAATCAAATCCCTAATTACACGGAGTCTATTAAACACGATTATCACTCAATGTTTTAGACGCCAAGCAATATTCTATTCTGTATTCTGCAACAATTAAAATACTGGATAAATTTAGATGTACAATAAACATAAATGTTCTTTTTTTCTAAGAAATTATTAACCCTGTGTTGGTATCCCGGAGTCTCTGATGACCCCAGCCAAATTTTTCATCGTTAGAAAATTGCGAATATGAAATTTTATAAACATTTTTTTAATATTTGGGTTTTGCAATGTTAAACTATAAATCTCTTAATATTTCAATGAATTTTAGCTAAAGTCTTATGAGAAAATACCAGTGTAATACTTCTTCGCTCGAGTAACAAACAAAATGTGATACAACAAATGTAAATTTTGTTTTTTTTTCTAGCAAACTATTCAGAGGAAACCAGTCTTAGCGTATCAATGAAAAAAAAATGGAACAACAGGTCAACAATCTCTCTAACGATGCATCGATAAATGTCGTTGCTACCGTTTCTCGCTCGACCGTAGCTATTTTTTTCAACGATGCATATGCATGTCTTCATTGAATGTTTACACTTAGCATCGATCATCTTTGCCCCTGTTTCCCAACGGCGGAGCTCCCATGCTTCTTGCATTACGTATTACAATGAGATGCAGAATCCGGACGATCGTCTGGCCGCGAGAGATCCCGTTATTAATCAGCGGGTCTCGCGCTGTAAAACTTTTCATCGGGGCTTAATGACTCGACAACAAGAGCTCTCTGTTCCTGCATTAAGTTTACTTCGTTCTAAATCTTCGCTGACACTCAACCGAGCCTCGAATTATAAATCGTAGAACGGCTTCGCGTCAACGTTGCACAAGAAATCCGCGCGGCGACGACGGCAGAGGAAATGGCTGATATAATTAAGATGTGAATCTCCACGAAACCGGTGGCCACCGTGTCGCAATGATTCCTGACCTAATTTGCATCGGGGATCGGACTATTTTGGAGGACGTGCATCGGGGCTTACCTCATCGGAAATTGTCTCTCGTAATAGGCGCTCTCGTTAATATCAACCGATCAATTTGTCATCGCTAATAACGCCGTCGGTATGCAGACAATTTCGCCAAGAAGTATGTATATCATTGCAGTTTATAGGTGACAGAAAGGCGATTACATTGCAAATCTGTCGTAACCCGCGAGCCTGTGATGGTAAACATTAAATATACATGGGGAGATGTAAATGAGAGAGCATAATTACAGAAATCGTATTTAGCATTAGTGCCCCGAGACAGTCTCGAAATGTACTTTTAAACGAGCCGTTCCGCTCTCGTTTCGGCAATCAAACGAATTTTTACAACTCTGTTGCCATCGGACGCTAATCACTTTCGTGCGCGAGGCTTGATCTCGTTTAAATTAAGGCGAGGAACGGCCCTAAGCGTAATTCGTGTTTCAAGGCTGACGAAAATTTTAAGGCGCGATCTACAACCCTGAGACGATCCAGGGAAACGGTAAAGGTTCAATATAACAAAAACCCTCGGGTCTGCGCTGTTTCTTAGATTCTGTGGTTCTACTATTTTTTTGTGACCTCGCCGACCGAGACGAACATAGAAAAGGACGGCGCGACCGAAAACTTACAGGTCCAGACGCGTAATGAATATAAAGAAGTTTTGTAATTGGATTAGTAGAGGTGCACAACGATTTACCCGAACCCGTATCTAATTACGCTGCATGTTTACGCTTTACACTGCTCAGCGACCGAAGCTACTCAAACTTCTCGGCCGAAGGGAAGGGATATTCGTTTTTCTTAGATCGTACAGTTCCCGTTTTTGTTTTTTATTGAATGTTTACTGTACTTGTAAATGTTTGCTTCAGTTTGTACCAATGCGATCAAACTGTTTCTGCACCTCTTCCATTATCGAACAATTGTTTTACATAGTTTTAGCCTATTACATGCAGACCTGGGTAAAAAATATTTCGTTCCATATGTTTCATTTCAAACTAATACTAAATTGCTGTTTCAAATGAAACATTTGTAACACAGTTGTGAGAAATAGTATCTGCAAATATTTGTATTTCTTAGTTGAAATATTTTTTAACCATGTCTGATTACATGCAGTGAACATTTTTTTTCATTTCTGCTTGAGGTAATGCTTGTAAACGTAAGCTCGTGTTGCTGTTTGAAAAATATTTCTGAATTTTCCATCGAACAGGTACCGTTGGATCGAAATTATTTCCTGAAGATTAGTTTCTCCCCTTGGACGCGAAAGCTATAAATTTTTCTTGATCCACGGTTTTCGTTGCATCGCGAAGCTCCGCTCGAGTGCATAAAGATTCGCGGTCTATTCACGACCGCTAGTTCGAATTAGCTAATCCGCGTGTTGCACATCGTACGAATGCTTTCCGAAAGTAAATGCGGGGCGAGTAATGAAGCAAGCTACGAAATCATTCGAATTTCTCGTCCGCTGATTAATAACAACCATCTCATGCGAGTGCGCCGGAATACATCATCTGAAAAGCAGCAGCCGCGTTGCACCGGCGCGACGTTGTTAAAAAATTCGCCGAAGAATCGATTGGCTAATTAAGCGGACAATGATTTATACTTTAACAGAGGAGGGAATAGAAGAATGAAAAGAGGAGAATGTAGTATGCGCGTACGCACGAGCGACAATTCAATTCTCCCCTTTATTTCCACGCGGGATCGATCAATAGCACGTGCGGATTACAATTATTTCTTCTAAAAGGTCCTTGGTCGAACTGACTGCGCGATCGACGGATTATTTATTCCCCGATTGCATCAGGGAAAAAATTTGCAAAGAGAAATATGTCTCTTATTCGGTCACTTCTAGCCCACACAAGCGTAAACTTTCCCTGTGTTCCGTTCACAGACCTTGTAAATTTTTTACGTTACTTTGTATACGACCGTGCGATCTCATCGGCTCAATGGAAACAGGAAAAATATATTTTACGATCTGTAAAAGTGGCTATTAGCGTTACTCGCGTGCTTTATCGACAGGGGAGATCTATATATCGTACGAGAAACGCGTTTTATGCGAAAAGTAAAATGAAGTTTATGCTATTGTGTAAGGGATCTGATTGCGCACCTTTTCCGAAGATTGTGCGATTTAAATACATGTTTTCGTTCGTGAAAATGTATGTAATCTCGAAACTGCCTTTCAGATTTCCAGTACTCTTGCAGTTGTTAATCGCTTCTGGCTGTTTAAGACCAGTTCATATTTTTCTTATCGGGAGTCTATTGGCAGATTTTTAATAACCTTTTAAAAACTGAGTGAAAGAAGCTTGAGAGACATGATTAGATCTTGTTGCTTGAGGCAACTCATTGGCCCACTGCTAAAAATGTTGATCTTCGATTTTTTATCCAAAAAGTAATTGAGCATTCCATTGCAAAAAATCGGGACATTTGTGTTCGAAATATGTCTAACAAGAGGTAGGTATTCGGTATCGATACCGGGCGAGTATCGCGATAATGATCGACTCTCGCGGCACCTAGACGGTTCCCGTAAAAATGGCAAATCTTATGGGACTGGGCCACAACCCTTGGCTAACCACAATCCTTGTTACTGTTACCTCTCAAAGATTGATCCGGGATAAAATGTTGATCCTCGGTTTTTTATCCAAAAAGTATTTGAGCACTCCTTTGCAAAAAATCGGGACATTCGTGTTCGCAATATGGTTAACAAGGGGGAGGTATTCTGTATCGATACCGGGCGAGTATCGCAATAATGATCGTCGGCAGCTATGCGGTTCGCGTAAAAATGACAAACCTTATGGGACTCGCCCACGGGTACGCGATTATAACCGCAATCCTTGTTACTGCTACCTCTCAAAGATTGATCCGTGAAAAATGTTGATCCTCGACTTTTTAATCCAAAAAGTATTTGAGCACTCCTTTGCAAAAAATCGGGACATTCGTGTTCGCAATATGGCTAACAAGAGGGAGGTATTCTGTATCGATACCGGGCGAGTATCGCGATAATGATCGTCGGCAGCTATGCGGTTCGCGTAAAAATGACAAATCTTATGGGACTCGGCCACGGGTACGCGATTGTAACCGCAATCCTTGTTACTGCTACCTCTCACAGATTGATCCGTGATAGATATACCACTGGCGTATTTCTCCCGTACTCGAAGATTGACATTCCGCGCGCTCGATCTACCGTGATCGATCATTACTTCACCTATTAATCCTCCGTGTGATGCAGGTCCCGATTTCGTTCTCCCGAAGGGGAAAACGGCAACCGTAACGCACTAATGAATTTTGATATCGGTGCCCGCAGACCGATTCAACTTTGCCGCCAGTCCGATCAATGCATTTTATGCGGTTACCTTAAGGGGGTTTTCTCCGATCTCGGGTTCGCTTGACAATTTTTTCAGGGAAAGCAGCGCCGTTCGCGGCTGGGAACAGGTATACAGCATCGAAGCGCGTGCGTCGAGCTATCGAAAAGTATTTTTTCCTTTTTCAAATTCTTAGGAGCTGTACAACACGGCGTCGAAATCGAACAGATTTTCCAAATTCTTCGATTCCGAGATGTCGGGCGTTGAAAGTTGAAAGTTTCACTTCCGACACGTGTAATGTAAATTCTAATCGGCGGAACATTCCTCCGAATTATTCAAATTCACTTTCGGTGCACCATTTTACTGTGAATTTTTGTGCAATTTAATAATATTTCATGTTGTTAAATAACTACTACTTCCCAAGCTTCCTTTTCCATAGTCTACGTGATTTGTTTTCTTGAAAAACTAGGTCCAACTTGCTTCGTGTGCATTCATCGAAAACACCCTTCTAGGACAATCTAATTCAAGAAAAAATCTTTTAATTTTAATTTTGCCGGTAGAGACCTCCGAATAAAATTTGTCCGACAATCTGACTTTTTACGCCCCAGCTATGAAATTTGGAATTTGCATAAACATCCGTGGTCGGCTCTTTACGTAAAACAAGTATGAAAGGTGTTCTTACATTTTTCGTACTATAAAAAAGGAATGCTACGCGAGTTTCTACTTTTCTTCAGATTCATTCGGCTTGCGCAACCAGCGCGGCGGCGCTGCGGCCGCTTAAAATATCTCGGATTTTTCAGAAACGTGTGTCCGCGCGCGTTCTTCTACTTCACACTTGTTCCTTGCGCGAAGGCAAGAGGCAATTTGCTCGGAAATGCTTGAGCAAGGAAGAAGATTCTGCGAGACAATGCAATCGGCGGACTCGATATCAGCTGTCCCAGATCTCGCCCGCTGTTATAGTCACGAAAATGAGAGTAAAAGCTGAGTCGGAGCCCCACGAACACCGAACTGTTGCAATGACAGTTCTATCGTCGCGCGATTTTCTATAAACCACCGACCGATCATTCGATCTTCTTTGCCGCGGACTTTCTAGCGCGAATATTTACGACGGTAATTACCGTTCGCTAAGAGCAACGATGAAACTGGTTGTTAGTGGTGTGCACCGACTTTAGATGTCTCGAAAATGATTGTCCTGACGTAATTGTTTCATTTTACGACAGCCACGGATGCACAAAAACCGAGCGTCCTCTCCGAGCCGCAAACAATGGATCGAAAAAGTATTCGAGCAATAAATTTCCGATTGTTTAAACAAAATAGTACACTAATCAATTTCGACTCGTTTCAAAGCTCAAATCCCCCAATCTCGCTGAATGCCATTCATTTCTTTCCGGGATATTCGAGCATGATATTGAAAGTGAAACACTGGAGAGGACACGTTTTTGGTCGAAAATGTTACAAATTGAATCGTACGTAAAAACGTAAAACAATTCTTTTTCTGAATGAATCTGATATGTACAGATTTGAAAATCGAATCTTGCACTTTACAACGGCTGCTCAAAACTTGATCCACGATTTTTTCGGCTGATTTATAGAACAAAAATGAGAAACAAATTATTACAAAGTTCGCACCGTTCTAAATTTAATAACTTCGGCACAAAAACTAGTAGATCAAATTATAAGAATTCGCTGTGAAGTTGCTATTTTAATTACCAACACGTAATAAGTTACTTATCGATTCATCAGATTTCATAAAGAAGATAAAACGCGATCGCCGTATAATTAGTGTCGGCATTAAATTCGTCTTCCTAATAATACTATATAATTGACCGAGGTTTGCCGAGAATAAAATTTTATTCCCGGAGGTGCATATAAACTGCGGTGTGCATCGGACGCACGTAACGAGTGTTAAAATGGTTTTGCATTGCCACATTCGCAGCGCGTCGCGCAATTTTTCTAAACATGTTATTGTGCGAAGTATGAAACGTGTCGGTGAGACTACAGTGAGATTTAGAGCACCAAGAAGAGCAATAAAGTGCAGTTTCACTGTAATTCACTTTCGTCATAGCCTTCCCATAACACGACTGATATAAAATCATTAAAACCAACGAAGTTGAATGCGCAGTTTACAATTTTACCTAATTGAAAATTCTGCTGCGCTATGTTGCTAATTACTTCATCCCTCGAATTCGCAACATTGCTGCGCCGAGCATCACGAAGATATAGTGTGTGTTCCATTAACATTCCCGTTGTCCAAACTTTTTTTAACTAACAGTAAGTTCATCCGACAAAGTGTTCGATATTTCTAACAATAGCTTTCATTACAGTATGTTCTGTTAACCTATAAGTAGTAGTGTTTACTCAGGTTACGAAATATCATACGAGCACCATTCTAAAATGGTGTATTTTGCTCAGATACCTTTAACACTAGGTTCATGAAGCATTAAAATTAACAATTTCACTTTTTTTTTGTATAAAAATTTAAAGGGCGTGTCTATCCAAATTTTTAGCCATTTTTTTCATAACATGTGCCCTAAGAAATACATTTGTAGAATAATTCCTCATGGATGCCTCATGTAAGTAACTTAAATAAGTTGAAGAAATTTTTCAAAAACTTAATATAGTCATGAGATATTGTAGATGAATTTGAAGAAAGTGTAGTAACCTTTTTGGATCTGAAATAAATTAAAATCGTACTAAATTCTGTCGTATTTTATATCTTAGCATTTTTTGAAAATTTTCAAAAGCCATAATTGCGTAAAGATCCGCAGTCTAGCCATGAGTGACCCCAGTATACCAGTTAAGGGTTAATATAGAAGTATAATTTTGAATCAAATTTGCCCATTTTGAGAGAGGAAATTTTTAGGTTTATTAGAATGATCAAGATACGGGGATGATAGTAAGAGAAATTTAAAAATGTTTGTTGATCTGAGCAGCCGTACGTTCACTATGACACAGCTGATCTTTGCGATTTCATGTGGGAAATTAGGAAAAGTTGTCTGTCATTAAATTCGAATTATTTCCGTGAAACCCAATGTTATAGGTCACTGATGGCAACGTAGCTACGTCTTCGACTGACATATGATATACGATATAATGCCTCTTAATTCGGGTATCGATTGCGCAACTACTTAGCGTGTTTGATCCGCCTGAATTTCTCCCGGATCATCGGCTTCGGCTGCATCATCGACGTGGAATGTGCGTGAAAAGCATTAATTTTCTTCTCCATCGGTTCTCGATCGTAGATCCACGACCATACACTATACTAACTCTGAAATGATAACAAAAAGTTACTGCCTGTAATAAAACTAAAGCATCCTAAAAACTTGTTTCAATAAAAATTTGTTTCAATAAAAATTTGTTTCCATTGTTCTATTATGTTTCAAGAATCCCATAAATCTTATTAAACCTTTTCGCAGATGCGTAATTCACTGATTTCGAGTACATTGAAATTCTTAATTAGACGTACCGCCTCGCTCAAAGGAAAGTTTTGAAATGGAAATGGCTGTCAGTGATTTCTAATTGATAAATTCATTGGCTTTTCGTTGACGGTAAGAAACGGTCGGCGCATTTAATGTGCCTGCCATAGTCTTCTGAGATCTATGACAAAAACGAGACGTAAACGTCGTTACGATCATTGCCCGTGTAAAAACATTGTCGGAGGCTGAAGTTATAGCTTCCACTATAACGCATCAGTATTTTACAACCTTGTGGCAATTTTACAGCGCTGAACTTCCAGCTGAACATCGAAGATTAACGAAGTTATGATTGTCTAAAGAGCATAACAAACAATATCTATTATTACTGCAGATACATTTCTGTATTAATAACAATTGACAGAAATTCACAAATACGGTTACATTATTTCTGGAATTTGTAACGTTTCTATATCATATTCGAACCCACGACAATATTGGTAAGATGGAATATAAACGAAAAATAAATAGATAAACATGAATAGAAGTAAGTAAGTTAATAAGTAAATAAAAGTAAATTTGTGTATACTTTTTCCAGTTACAAAAATGTAAATTAGTTTATAGTATGTCGTGGAAGGCTCATGACTTTTTCACAGCGCTGTAAATCTTTTATTTGTCACGAGCATCGTTGACATCTACTTTTTACAGTAATTCAGACAACATTAACGCTGCGTTGGAAACGACCAGTCAGCAGGTCAGATTATTAATCAGTCTAGAACATTGCTGTATCGATTAGTTCGTCTTAACGACGTTATATCTTTAGCAATTCAAAAGTGTCAGTGTGATTAATGATTTCCGCGAATAAAGAAAAACCTTGTAGCAGACGTAGTATTAACTACGGAGTTTCCGGTCTGTCAAATGAAATAATTGCGACGTACGTTTGATAAACATTGTTTATCTCTTTCTACAAATTGATCGAACATTCTAAAGATTAGAATTATTTAGCATATTTAATTACACAATTGTGAAACTAAATAAACTTTATGCTAGTCTACTTGCAATAGAAACATCGAAATCGAATTAATGGTAACCCGACGGAAATCTCTGAAGTGTGTTCCCGTCGTTAGCGGATTCAGAATTTATTTAACAATGATGCGCGAACCTGGTCATCAACTATCATTTCCCGCTACATCTGGTAATGACTACGGAAGTGAAAGCAACTGACTTTCACTCTGCAAGGTTTTCAAAAAACATTTTAGGGTGCCTGCTTCTAGATGCAGACTGTACTGAAGAAATGCAGTACCAATGAATGCATCTATGCATGCATTAACTTAATCGCCTTAATTAAGATCGCATTGATACGCAAATATATTAATGGGGATTAGAGTTGAGGATCGAATAAATTGTCCTAGATAAAAATCGAAGATGTAGTCACTGATAAAAAGACAGTAGCCACTGTTGCATAATCCTTTGTTCGTAGACGTATGCAAAAGTAAACATAGAAAACTTTTACTATATTTGTTCTGTGATATATCATTTAAAATTACATAATTGTTAGATTGTTGACCTTTATGTAAACTTTAATATCTACAGATGGACTTCGACAAAATAATAATGGGGTGAAAAATTCATTTATTAATTAAAAATGTTCTTGAGCTTAAGGTAAAGAAGAATGTAGTTATTTATTGTTAACGTGAACGTTTCTTAACATTTTATCCAGTTCCAAATTCAAGAAATATGTAGACACGCGAAGAATGATTTTATGCACTTAAAGGGTGCATTTTTAGTGAACACGATTACACTAAGCACCATTAAGCACAGAATGCAATAAAAATTTGTGTACGATTCTGAATAATGCATGAAAACGTTGCAACCGATTCAGCAGTGCAGTTATTCAGCGCTGTTGCAGTAAACGCCTGAAGATTCCGTGCTTGCTTTAGCATGCTCCAATTTACTTTTCAAACTTAATACGACAATTATTTCTGCAAAAACGCGCTGTGGAACATGAACCAGCACAAAAGTAGTCTAGCAAATTAAAATTGTGAAGCGTCAAGAAACGTTCTGTGCTCGTTCCTGTCGCTCCGCGCGTCGTTTCGCGTTCTTATTGTCGAAAGATAATTAGGGTCCGGTGAAAATTTCACCTCGAATGCAAATGACGGAACCGGCGAGCGTCTCGCGGAACATCATGCGAATGATTTACGACAGGTTCGATAACTGGCAGGTATGCGGTCGCAGGACTTATCTCCTGCCGCGGAATAGAAAAGATCGGCGCTTTGGCGCAATTAGGCGGTCGTTACGGACAACAACGCGCATATTCTTCGCGGGAATAGAGGAGCCCGTGGAAAGTTCTCGCAAGAATGCACCTCCTGCCGGCCGTACCGTACCAACTATTCCGAAAGAGATCCGCACGCAGGTGTCTTCGCAAAAGTGACACGATGCGCCACTAATGCGCCTCCAGCCAGCCGCCGCGCTGCATCGCATCGCACTCATATGTATGGCAGCACGCTAGATGAAATATACAATGATGGAAGATGTACATTGACCTATTCAGCGGTGGATCCGTAGCCGTGATTTACTGCCCGCTCGATGCAGCCGCGTGAATCTTCAAGGAGGATATACGGGCCACGTAATCACGTGCATACAGGCTGATTCATCCGACTGTGCCACCTTCGTGCAAACTGTATGGTATATGAAGAAAATTAAACAAAAGTCGTACGGTTCCGATAACAGCGTACACAGTATATAATTAGTTTTT
The DNA here is from genome assembly GCA_028455805.1 of Lasioglossum figueresi. Classification (NCBI taxonomy): domain Eukaryota; kingdom Metazoa; phylum Arthropoda; class Insecta; order Hymenoptera; family Halictidae; genus Lasioglossum; species Lasioglossum figueresi. Next base: position 9,710,014 of record CM052202.1, read on the forward strand.
TTCCATTTTGTTTCTTTTTATCGAGATACAAAGGTCACGTTGAGTTCCTTCGTTATAAAAGATCAATTTTTATCTTGCTGTTGAAGAGAGAATCGGATCCTAAGTAAATTTCAATTGAATCTTAAACCAAAATAGAAAAAAAAGATCAATAAGTGCGCGTAAGTCCGCACGACCGAAGTGAAAACTTCTATGGCGATTGCACACCTGTCTGTTTACCCGAATAGCGTTTCACCTCGGAGCGTGGCGGATCGGACTCATTCACAAACGTGTACGCGGTGCGGCAAAAATTTTTTACTTGATCCAATGCTATTTTCGTTTTAACCTTTTTTTTCATATATCAGATAGTAATTGAAATGGCACAGTTAGCTGAATCACCCTGTATAACATCGACGACGTAACTCTGGGCGATTCTGAGGATCCCAGTAAATTACAGGCTTAAACGCACTCTATCAATTAGAACGCCGCCGTTTCTGCGCACGTTTGTCGCCGAATCATCGGATTTTCGAGCCACTTCTTTCTACGTTCCGTTGAGGACGATTCTAGGTCGCGCTTTCGGCAAATGTCAAGTGTGCGGTAAATGCATTGCGAAGCGCGTTTGTTACAATTGCAGTTGCCCAATAACTTCGGTTCAGAAGAACTGTTTATACGTTCACAATTGTTACCGGTTGTGCAAGTAAGTTTGATTAAAAAGAGTTCGACATTTTGTTGTAGCTGCGATAAATAAATACTAATATTTTTGACGTCAAGATAGCGACACTTCTATCTGAAGTCATAATTGGAGTCTTCATACAAGAATTACAGCATCAAGTTTGACAGAGGAGATTCGCCTAAAATGAACTTTTACGGTAGCCATCATAAATCAAGAATAATATGATCGCGATCAGAAACGATTTGTTCGAAACAGATTTTTATAGTATCCGACATAAAGAAACAAATACGATCATGAGCCCGTTGTTTATGTAAAGTTAGTAAAATAAATTCTATACACACCATTATACAAAATTATACATAGACGGCGGATCTTTATGCAAATCAAAACTTTTATGGGTGTTTTATACGAATCACGAGGTAATAAGTTCTTTTGTCGGCGAAAGATGTTTGTTATGGCTAAAGTGAATGATATTGCGATTAAAACGCTAATCCCTGCTAGTTTATATATTAGCTTGTAATTTCAGGATTTACTGATGCCATAAATACATACAGGCCTTAATGTTTGATGAAGAAGAAAAATTGTTAATCGTTCCATAAATAAATATATCGTATTAGAACGTTTGTTACCATCGTCTTTTATGTAATACGTTTACGATTCCATAGTTTACGTGGAGATGGTTCAATTAAATATACACGTTCTGAAGTCTTAATGCATCGCATTACATTCATGGAGTCAATAACTCTTCCTAATTCGTTTTGGCATTTATGAACTGGAAGAGATTGTTTTATTGTGACATTGTGACACATGCACGACAGAAACAAGTCTTAATTTCGCGAATCCGGGTAAACGTTGTTTCTTTCGGCCCCAACCAGTAGTCAGCCTTCTTGGACACAAATCGCCTAAACCCTATAGCACTGGTTCCGCGGAACACTGGTGTTCCGCAAAATTCCGCAAAATATATTATATATATTTAATAATAAATTTTCCTAAAATATATTTATTTCTACGCGGGATGTTTTTGTTTGTTTTTTGGACCATTCATTTTGGCGTTCCGCAAATTTTTCATATAATCAAAAAAGTGTTCCCTGACTTCGCAAAGGTTAAGAACCACTGCCCTATAGCTCCATGCGCACATATAAAAAATTTTGAAACAGGTACATTAATAATAAGAACGCTGTTTACTGGAACGATCGGTCTAAATGAATTTTTGTTCGAAATTTCTCCGGCCAGATAATAAAAGTGGAGACAATAGGAGATCTCCCGTGAAGATACGGTTGGAATCGCAGCATCGTTAGGCGAGTGGTTTTCTGCACGTGGCGACAATCATGCAATTTACCTCCGCACGAGACTCTCGACAAAGGTCACCCGTGGCATTTCTCAGTTCCCCGTATAGATCAGTATTCCATAGTGATCGGGCTGCGTCTGTATTGTGTCGGGGAGTTTAAGGTTCACCTCCGCGAAGGTAAGAAGAGAAGAAGAGGGAGCGTCCTGGCATTTGGGACGGCGATTGTCAAGAATGCAAGGACACGGGATCGCCAGGTGCTAATATACTCCTATAACCTCGCGATATGCTCTCCTCCCACTTTTATTCGCTGTTATTATTAAAATTATTGACGCGATCGTCGGTGTTCGGATCGCGATCGAAACGACAACACCGTTTGCAAACCGCGCGCACCGAGGAGAAACTAGGAAGTGGACGCGACACGGCCACGTGTTTCCGCGACGGACGATGCCTCGGTATTATTCGCATTCCTCGTGATTTATTCGCAATAAGTTTATCAATTGTGGAAACGGGATGAGAGTTAGAAAGTATAGCCATCTCTCGCAGGATACGTAACAATCATTGAATGGAATGCCTGCCTGCCTGGTCAGCAGGAGAAACTACATACTAGCGATCTTCTTCTCGCGTTCGCAATGCTACAAGCTGATATATTATTAATATCATGATATAACGTTTATTTAACACACACGCTGCCTCCAATGGCGAAGAAATAAACGGTCGTTGAAAACATTACTGCACTTTAACGGAGACTTCCAAATGTAGAAACGAAGAAATTGGTGAAAACGTGATTGTCGACGTAATTTCTGTTTGAGTCCTATTCATTGCAATCAATTCTTGAAGTGAAAACTTCTGTAAGCTCACCGCGTACACAATTGCTGGGCAGTGAATGAGTCCGATCCGTCACGCTCCGAGGTGAAACGATATTTGGGTAAACAGACAGGTGTGCAATCGCCGTAGAAGTTTTCACTTCGGTCGTGCGTTTTATGCGCACCGTATTGGTCCGATTTTTAACTTGTATCAAAATCCGCATCAATTCATTTTATTTTATTTGATTCTCTGATCGATGTTTTAAGTAATGAATTTTATTCGTCCTCCGCAGCGTCCTTACGCACATTCGTACGTAAAATTATCTAAAATAATGGGCGAGTACTACAGCCTAGAATGCGATATTTGAGCTGATCTTTTTGGCCTTTTTCTCCCATTCACGTAGCACAAGTGGAGATAAAAATACGTGAAACGTACAGAGCGCTATGCACTGTTGTTAATGGTTGGTTATCCACATAATAAGACGGCCAATCGTTCATAATGAGCGATCGTGAGTAATGATCGAACGCGATTCGCATATCAATGGCAGGGCAAGATAATCGTTTCAGCCTGGAACTTTTCTTCTCCGGAGAGATATAATAAATCATTACCGCGAATAAAAACGATGCGAGCTCTAAAAGCGACAAGCAGGAAGCAACTAATGACCAGGCTTTGCGTGTTTAGGCATTTGTAATATACATAAGTGAACAAAAGTAATACAATGTTGCAAACTCAATTTCTGATCTCAATGCACGTGTCCGGACGTGTTGACGGTGTGCAATCGCTCCGACGCGACTTTCTATGCGCGAATTGAATCATTCTACTAAATATAAACTTATCGAATTAATTATGTCGTTCGAACGTTGTCTTTCATCACTCATTGCCATCGACTTTTGTTGTACTATTTCGTAGTAGAAAATAACGAAAATGCTTTTACATATTTTATAAAACGATTATTACGTTTCACAAAACAATTTTACATAATAATGTGGTGTAATTGTCTACGGAACAGCGTGTACAGTTTAAAAATGTTAAAAAAAAACGATGAATGTTACGCTCGAAGCGATTGTAAATTGAGAAAATGTTACTCCAGCTATGTGTACAATAAAACGGTAGCAATATGTATGTGCATATCGACGAAATTGTTTGGTAAAAATCGTTGAAATACTTTGATACGTTTGGTGTCAGTTCATCTCTCGCAAATCGATTTGAAGCAACGTTTCACACAACAAATTGTCCGTAGAACAATGCGCGATTTGCAAAAATGATATACGCGGAGAGAAACAATAAGGAGATATTATTTGAATGTTAGGATCGAAGCTATTACAGATTGTGAAAATGGTAGGCCGACCGTTGCGAATAATGGGACGAAGACAGCACCGTTGTGCAAATCTGACACAATATCGAACATCGATCGCAGGACAGGATTGTTCGGCATTTAGGAGAAAACCTTTTCACCTGGCGCTCCTTCGACTTACGGATACAGCAGAAGTCGAGCGTTTCATGCTTTGCCACTTTAACTGCCATCCTGTTCGACAACGGCGAGGCGCTGTCCGTTACGAAATAGGTAAAAACAAAATCATCCGGTGCCATTGTTGCGTGGCGAGGCAAACGTTCGATTACCGAAACCGCGATCGCAGTCGATTCGCGCGTTTCGCAGCGAGACCTTTGCAAAATCTAGCATTGAAAAACATAGATGTGGAAGGAAATACTCAAGGCTATCATTTTGTCGGGGTTCTTGCGCGAGTGTTCAGCGTACTCGAACGGCGGCTAAAACAATTGAACGAACTCGAAGTGCTATTTATGTTCCTTGCTTGCGCAGTGTTCAAGTAACACAATTATGTATACACAGTGAAGGTTCGATGTAAGAAAAACCCTCGGGTCCGTGCTGTTACTTAGATTGTACAGTTCAACTATTTCGAGAAGGACGTGAAACTTTCTGCACACCGTCAATTAAACCAGACCTGGACAACTAAGGCTCAAAGAGTCGACGACGTAGAATCGGCTGAAACAAGTCCGGACCTGTCTCGCGCTGGCCGGTCGGGTGGGTGTAGCCGATTCTACGTCATCGACAACTTGGACACTCGTTTTGCTTGGATCAAATATTTAGTGTCTGTGAAATACCAAAGCTTTAAAATTGCTAGGAAATTGGATTGCCAAGAGAACGGTGAACTGAAAAAAAGAAATATCTGTATCTCGTTTGCGTTTACAAGTAATTCGTTTGAGAATGCATTATGTGAATGTATGCGATAGGAGGGAAGTGATAAAATGTTGTTATTTCTGACAGTGCGAGAGAATTCGACACAAAAAGGCCGAGTTGCTCGAAGCATTTCCAATATGCGAGCGTTCCTAACGAGTGACGAAATATGTGAGCACCGAAAGACAGATTGTCTGGTTCGCCGCGCACTTCCGTTGAGTGATGCAATTAATCGATGATAATTATAAGTAGGAGAAACTCACGCGGCGATTTTTATTGGGATTCCTGACCCGCGGGTTATGGAAGCGACCGCTCTACCGCTTCGGATCTCAGCACATGGCAAGCGCAGCTCCGCGATTTCTCGATTTCTGGATTCCAGAGCCGTCGGCAGAAACAGCAGCCGCGACGCACACTTTTCTTACGGTACGCAAGCAACATGTTGCGAAATAGTACAGTGACATAAGTATTGTCCACTGTTTAGGCGACTGAATCGCCGTGTCGCGCCGCGAACGAACGAGACTCGGACACAGCAATCAAATTTCGACGATTTAAAAATATTCGACAATTTTAATCTTATTACAACTACTACAAAAGCAATGGCACATCTGTTTGGCTCCCGTTCCTTACAATTGATACAGCCAACTTCTATTTTACATAAAGGTAGTCTATTTTCCACGGTCTACATATGACAGTCGTATAAAAAATAAACAATTATTCATATTCCTTAAAATTCGAGTGGTCGAAGTCGAAAATGCTACGGACCTGACAACGTGCCGTGGCTGTAAGTGAATAGACTCGAGTCATTCAGCAATTATACTTCTGTTTACGTTCGCGCACGCAATCCAAACCTCTTGCGAGACAACTTACACGGCTTGACGAACCGAAACTCTCTGATTAGAATTTGTTAACGAAATACTTCAATTATAGATAATTATAGAGACTAGGTCGCGGCAGCGTGATGCCGAACGCAACGCAAGGAAACTCTGATTTATTGTGTTCCGCGAAATTCCATCGCGTAGGCACGCTGCCCGGCGAATTCAATCTCGCCGGACAAATTGCGATGCTTATTTACACCTACGTCGTTCCAGTAACGAGTTATGAATATCTCGGTCGCTGCGGGTACGTTTAATTGATCACCGGAATAATTCAATTGCGATCGCTGACCTAATGTCCTGCGAGCCGAAGTGCGTAGGCGCTTGCAAGAATAATTCGATCGATCTCTCCGTGAGAGTTTACGCTAATTATGTTAGTTTCTTCTGTTAAAGTATTCTGATAGTGAACAAAATCTGTTGCTGCTAGATAATTGAACGTTTGCTCGAAATGCTCCTCGAAATATGCTTCCAAAGTAATAGTTTTATTAGAAATGTGGCGGATAATGTTGCCTGTAGCGCTGTTAAACGTGTATTTATAATATCATAATTCATAAAATAGTTTGTCAAAATAACAGGAATTCTGTTCCAGCTAGATTTTCATACAAAAATTAATTAATTCAGCCTAGCTGGACTTTCATGTAAAAATTAATTGTATTAATGTAAGCTCTTAAAAGGTTTAGAAGAATCCATGTAGCTAGACTTTCATATAAAAATTGATTACTTGAATGTGGTCTCTTAAAAAATTTAGAGCAGTTTTGAGAGAATTTATAGTTCTATCGTAAAGTGGACCACCATAAAGAATTCTGTGTAGCTAGACTTTCATATAAAAATTTATTACTTGAATGTGGTATCTTAAAAAATTTAGAGCAGTTTTGAGAGAATTTATAGTTCTATCGTAAAGTGGACCACCATAAAGAATTCTGTGTAGCTAGACTTTCATATAAAAATTGCTTGTATTAATGTAAGCTCTTAAACGATTTAGAAGAATCCATGTAGCTAGACTTTTATATAAAAATTGATTACTTGACTGTGGTCTCCTAAAAAATATTGAGTAGTTTTGAGAGAATTTGTAATTCTATCGTGAAGTGGACCACCATGTATATATAAGTTTAACTAACAATAAGAAGTATTATTTTGTAGCGTCCAAATACGCCACAGTACGTCATCTTCGTTGTACGACGAGGAGGACACCTGCTAAGGACCGACTTTCCTTCGCTTGCGACCAGGAAGGGATTTCACCGAGATTACATCGACATCTCGAAATATCTCCGTGGTTGTAGCCCATGTAACGACACCGGGGACTGCACGTGAAAAAGAAGAAGTTTCGCGCGAACGTACCTGAAGAATGTACGGCTAACTGAACTTCTGAACGAGTTAGCGGCCTCGCTAACAAGGGTTTCCAACCCGCGCGTAAAGAACCTTTCCCAACAATCTTGAATTCCTGTTAATTGTGAACGACGTCGGGCTTCGAATGCAATTATGTGGTTTTTTATTAAATTAGGTCTCCGAATAAAAACACGCCACCGTTACTAGACCCAGACCGACGTGAATCTCTTAAAAATATTCTGATTAGATTAAACAAGATTGTTCAATTTTTTACAAAATTTGCAACTCCTAATACAATACAGATTTTTACCGAACGCGTTGCAAATTGTTGCTCAACAATCTGTATCTAATTTAAGGGGACAATACACTTTCTCGGTCGAAAATTTGAATAATTTTTATGGGACTGATAAAGTAATAAAAAAACATTTTTTGAGTACGTAATTTTTTTGACGTATATCTTAAGTCTTGAAATACAAGACAAAATTTTTATATGATTTTGTAAATGATTTTTTATAGGGTTTTTTTGCAGCCTCGTGGAAGTCGTTGGTGCACGATTGCGGCTCACTGGAACGTCTGAAAAAAAAGAATTATCCTTGGAAAAAGTATGACTATGGCTCCAGTATAGACTACGATTATTTTGTTCGAGCATCAATTCACAAAATGATGGACCTCCAAAGTTGGTGGTCTCAAAAATAGCATTTGCTTCGAAAAAAAACATTAATAACTGAGGAAAAAGTTAACCAATCTTATTTATTCTAGTCTAGAGAAAGTGTAATGTCCCCTTAAGAAAAAACATTTCGGTACGAACTTCTCGAACGATTTAATATTTTCGAATTTGCACAGAACTCGTTCGTGACAAGTTGATTACACGATGCTTGAAATAAACTGTTAAACGAAAAATAGCAATGCACAATTTCGCGTAAAGTTGAACACAACTTGTAACGCGTACAACCCGTGAAATTTAGTAATTATGATTTCACAGGGTAAAATTGTTATAATGAACACTTTGTCCGTGTTTATCTTTCCAACGTACGGTAGACAGAACACTCGATCTTGTACTTATTTGTATCCACGTGATGATGGCAGAACTATGATTCCGCATGCGTGATCCGTGCTATTAAGTGAAGGTAAAAACCTTCCGGCACTTGTATGCTGTAAAATCGAGAATATTGCGAGATTCAGGAATATGTGATCATCCTTCGAAACGCAATAACACGGATTTTTATGAAAACTCGTTTAAGTCGCTCAGAACATCGCGAGGTGCTGTAACATTGTTGGAATTTCATATGCAGAATAATTCTTTAAAAATTTGATCAAACAACTTGAATGTTTTTGAGAAGCTAAAAAAATGACTTTGCTGGATAACATTTACTCTGTTTTAAAGATTGACCAAATATTAATATGAGCAATATGAATGTATTAGTGCTATCTGCAAAATACAAGCTTTATTTATTCATCAACTTCATCTCTTACGAGAAGATTGTAATTACGAATTGAGTTCGAAGACGTGGGACGCATTTGCAAACGTTAAGCGTTATTATCAATGGCAATGCTAACTGATTAATATTAGCAGTCGGTAGACGGGAGCTGGTAACGATCGTTTCGTTCAAAAGCTTTGTTGCGGGCATAATTCGGTCAGGGCCGTTTCTCGCCACGCTAAAACACAGCTCATCTGCATGGGATTCTTTTATCTGTGTTTCTTGATTATTACTTGTTAATTACCCGTAGAATCGGCAGGACAACCTTCGCGCATTGTTTAGGTTTCATACATGTTCGCAGAATAAATTCCATCCTCGTCGATCGGTGAATCATACGGGGTTCCATCACGTCGGATCCTTTTTCTCACGCTGCACTCACATAAATCAGCGGCTTAGACAATGACTGCTGTCCGTGGATCGGAGCCGGTAATAGCTCGTCGCAATAAAAGGTGATTTGCGACACACGCTGCGACGTGATTCAAAGTTAGTGTCGCAGAATCGGCTAACACATCTTGCCAGTCAAGAAAACTTGAAAGAAAGCTAAACAAGGTAAGTCCCGAGCAAGATGAGTTTGCGTTCGCATTGCATTCGAAGCAAACTTCGGGCGATCTAGTATAATAAATCAGCTGAGGAGTTTATCGTGAGCTTTCAAAGCAGAAGACTATGGAAAATCGTAGCAGGAAGCGTGATGCTCTCAATCTCAATCCTCAAAAATTACCCAATCATCTTTCAGATTGATTCATTTGAGCAAACTTTGGTTGTACGATGATCCCCTGCTGACATGTTCCATTGACTTTTTGAATATGTAAAATTTTTGTGTGATATTACACAAGGTACATTACATGCAAGTAATCCAGAATACCAGTCCATTAGCTGCACAGCAGTCATCTTTCCAGTATAATCTTGCCGCTGGAAACAGGCAAACAAAGAGCTGGCATTTGAATGCCAGCGATCGGCATGATCGGGCAATGGCTTCGTGATTCAGCTGGATCGAGACCTCCGTGTCTCCTCCTAACACGTCCTCGAAAGCCAGGACCTCCATCTTTGAATTCTATGCGGTTCATTAATGAAGATCAGACTGGAGATCTCTTTCAGTCGGTTTATAGAGCACGCTTACATGTACGATAGTATGCATGTTACTCTTAGCTTTCTAGGTCACCGATCACAACGTCAAGTTACGTCGCACTGATATTGAACATTTTTTAATAATGCCGATATTGTGGATGTCGTTTTCAATTACGAAAAATTTTCCTTTAGGGTAAGAAGGGAATTCTTCGAGTTGATTTTAGGAAGTGCTACCGTACGAAATTATGCAGACGTTTGAAAGTTCAAATTAAAGGTGGAGGATGACATTTTGTGTCAGGAAAGCATATGGAAATATCAAGAAAACCCTGCTGTCGGCTCGGACAAAATTGATCTGATTTTGAGCGGATTTTTCGAGTTAATTTTACAGTGCATTCTCGTAAGAATTGTCGAACGTTTTAGAGCTCACATTGAAGATAGAGGATAGCATTTCATAGTAGAACGACGGTTTCCAACCTGGGATGCGTGGACTATTGCCAGGGGAGGCGCCGAAATTTTTTAATGAAAAAAGGAATTTTCACACCATAATATCTACAAATAAATAAAAATTTTTATTATTTAAAACGCGTTTATATTATTATATCTATCAAAAAAAATAAAAGGTAGGGGAGGCGCAGAAAAAAAATTTTTTTAAGAGAGGCGTAGTAGCATAAAGGTTGGAAATTTGGAAACCGCTGAGTAGGAGAACTTAGGTTCAAAAAGAGTGACGAGTAATTTGAAGAATAAAAAAATATTCTGAGGATCACAGAATAATGTTGAAGGGAGCTTCCTGCATCGACGTGACACAAAAAGTGAACATATTATTGCAAAAATAAAGATTATTGATTATATATAACTGCCACAAATGATTCGTACAGAACTCCACACAACTCCACATAAGGCGCTGAAAAACAGCGGCACGAATGATCTGCTGCTTAAAATCTCAAAATAGCGCCATTCCACGTAGTAGCAAAATGATCAAACATGTAGACAAAATTGCCCACAGCCAATATTTCTTTCCGGGTAATCCTCTGAAAATCGGTCAAATTGCATTGAGCTAAAATTTTGCACATAGGTTCATTTTGCATTAAAAACATGTTTCCCAAAGGGATTTTTAGCGACTCGAAAAAGAATTTCCCATCATTTTAGTATCATTTTCTACCTTACCGACAAAACATTTTCTACACAGACACAGACTTAACAGACTTCAAAGAGTTGTAACCACCGACGAGATACTATTAAAGACTGCCAGCGCCTGTCTATTCAGCGGCGAGTGTACTGGGCACAAGCAAAAATGACTGTGGAAAAAAGACTGGGCACAGAAAAAAATCGAAAAAACACCCCCAGATTCCAATGTATTTTTCTGTCTCTAAAAATCATTGAGTTGAGAGACTTGACTTTAGAATGAGCCCTCACCCAGCCCAAAATCTGCTCAAATAAGGACAAAAACCTGGTTCCCGCAAACCCATGTTTTGACCCAAAATCTAGTCAGATTCTAGTTCCTTGCTAGTTTTGTCACAGTCCGTGTTTTTAAATATTCATTATTATGCAATTTCGTAATTTAACTAATCATTCTTCATGTTCAAATTTAGGAAATTTCCTCTCTGTTGAAAGGTGTATCGAATATGTACTTACAATGATTTTTCACATATGAACACATTCTGACTTATAAGTTCACCAACTATGTGATAAAAATTAATGACGAATCTGTAGTTGCAGTGAATGTAAATAATGGATAGTGAAATACAAAATTTGTGAAAGAATAATATAAAACTATAGTGCAGCAAGTGTTATTAATTACGAAAAAATGGGTCGTCGTTCAATCAACACCACGAAAAGTGGGAAATACATGAATCCCACAGATCAAGCACGTTAGTAAATAACATAACCTAACAGTTTACTTCTCTTTAAATAATCGCTAATTAATTATTATGTATTTACAGGAAAAGAAGCACGTAAAAAGGAATTAAAAAAGAATAAAAAACAAAGACAGCTGGTACGAGCTGCTGTTTTAAAGGGCAAAGATCCTGCTCAAATCATTGAAGAAATGGAAAAGATAGATCAAATGGGTTAGTATAAGCTGTAGTGCTTTTTACATCATTATTATAGACATCCATTCTCCAAAATTCTTTTGATGGACAACTTTGTATAAAATTCTGTTAATAATTCTTATCTTGTATGCATTATTTGTAGAGTATAATGTTATGCAGCCTCCTCCACTTAATGAGAAAGTTTTGAAAGATAAAAGGAAAAAGCTGAAGGAGACTCTAGATCGTGTATTGAAAATGTATGTAAGTACTATTGAAATAATATGTATTAATTTCCTTCAAAAGTTATTGGTAAGATTGAATTCAAATTTAAAAGTTTTCTAAAAGATGTAATACATATATAATTTTTTGTTAGGCAAAGGACGATCAAGAGAAGTGGGCAGAGTTGAAAGAGCAATTAATACAGTACGAACGTAGAAGAATAGATTTAGTTTCTTATTTTGAAGCTGTGCGTCATGCACAACAAGTACAAGTGGACGAAATTCCTTTACCTTCGGCTGGCAACGATATATCCCGAATGTACCCTGGTATATTTAAATGTTTATGTCTTAATTTATAACAAATTTTTCTATCTGTATTACAATAGTAATATAGTAATATCTGTTCTCACTGTTAAGGCTATTGATGATGAAGAACTATGATACCAGGCTGTGAAAGCCTGAAATCTCTGAATAGTAATATTTTTTCAGGTTCTTTAACATCGCAAATACCTTTACCAGACATGCCACAGCCACCAGCTCATATGTACCCCCCTCATCCACATTATTTACCTCAACATCATCCTCTTATGAACATACCAATACCACCAAGTATTCTGAAAAAAACAAGTGCATACGCAACATCCCCGTCTATACCAATGTTAGCTCCTAATAAAGAACCGCCAGGTGTTCCACCATTTCCACCTCCAGATTTATCTAGCGACGAAGAGGATGTACCTGACAAGGTAGATACTTAAGAAATTTCTCTTATTATTATCGTATAATAAATGTGTAATTTTAACATAGGGTAAAGAACCATTGCAAAAGTCCAGGACAATCCGATTTGCAGACGATAAAGAAGACAAGCAGGAATCGGACAATAAAGAGAAAGAAACAGATAAAGAGAAAGAAAAGGAAAGAGACATGTCGAAGGTGAAACCAACGACTTTACAGCAGAAGATGTTGGCTATGGCGGGTCAAGATATCGATCAATTTATGCGTGAAATGGAAGTCGTCCATAAAAAACGGGAAACCGAAAGAGCTCAGGACTTGAATGCTCGATTATCTTTGCTCGAAGCGGAGAACGAATCTAATTCAAAGTCTAATAACAAATCTAGCAATAATAAAATAGAAGAAGAAGATCTTGAACCTCCGGGAGCGTCGGATCACTCTTCTAATCATAATCAACACACATCTTCGCATTCCCATTCTCAACATACTCAACCTCATACCATGCCACCTATGGGAATGCCACCTCATCCTTTAATGTATAGGCCACCGCCGCCGCCTCTGCATTTAAGAATGCCTCCACCACCACCACCTCGTATTGGACTCAGGTTACCTCCTGGTAAGGACATTATACTAGGTTGTTGCATATGGAATGTCCGGTTTTTGACAGTAATGTTAAGCAAACGCAACTATTTTCTGAATAAATTTATTCATCAAAGTAAGCACCATTGTAATCAACATATATATATATTCTGTCAATGAATTTCAAGTTTCTTGATTGTATGTACATTCTTCTTTTTCAAGATTGCGATCTCCATTTTGTAGCTTTTTCACCATCAACAAATAACACGTTGATTAATGACCTTTTTTAGGACCAAAATTGACGTAATGCTATCATCACTATGTTGTTTTTCCAAACATATAAAAAGTATGCATGACAATCGTATTGATTGATGTTGAAATAAAATTGATTTAAAAGTAAAATTACGCATCTAAGTTACAATTTGACATAGAATTTAAAGGATCACCTTTATACCTCAAAGTGTTCTATAATAAACCTGTAGACTGTAATAGTATTTTTTGATCAAAATGCTTTGTAACATTTGCATTCTACGATCGCACATTTCATATGCAGCAACCTTATACGTGTTACACTTAAGTCTCATTATCACACGAACATAAGAAAATGCATTTTAATCGTTAAATTTGATATTTAGGCCCCCCACCAGGAATGCCAAGGATGCTGAGACCTGGTCCACCGAGTATGCCTAGAATGCCTCCACCACAAATGCAAATGCCAAACCTATCGAATATGACGAATATAGGAAATCCTCAAATGCAGACACAATCAGGAACTGGATCACAACCCAAAACACCTAATGTTCTTTCTGCTGCGCCACAATTGATTAATAGGAAAGACAAAGACGGGAAAAGCACCACAACCATCGAAGCAAAGCCACAAATTCGAAATTTGGCTGCCGATGTTACACGATTTTTACCTACTTCTCTTCGAGTGAAAAGAGACGATAAGAAAAAGCCAAGTACTTTATCTAGACTCGCAGAAAGAATACCGGAAACGCAACCATTGCGAACGACGCAACCTAAGACTAAAGACGATGCATATATGCAGTTTATGCAAGAAATGGAAGGATTGCTTTAAATTTATATTGCAGTGCACTACAAGTTTATTAAGATAGAAAATGATTAAATCTTGTAAAATATGTTATTACTATATTACTGCAATGATAAAGTAATTAATATAAATTCCTTGATTGAAAGTCCTATAATTTGATGAACTTTTATGTTTCTATTCACATATATGGTGATAAAAAATGGTCCGATACTTATAGGACTCTTATATTACCCATCGAGAGGAGTAGAAAGTGTCTAATTACCGTAGGTCCTAAAAGCAATCTTTATCCTATAAAATCAACTTTTATATTTCATAAGCATTCCATATCATGACCATATTATTTTGCTGCCGACACAGAAGTTGGAAGTAATTAGTTTAAGGTTGTAAACACAAGCTTAGTACAAATCTTCAGTCACGTCTATGAAGTGTATACATACATTTATAATGTGTTACGAAGAGAACATTTTTTACTCTTCACGGTGAATACTATAAGGCCTATAAGTATCGGACCTTCTTTTATCATCCTTTATACACCCATACAAAATATATGCAATTTATTGTTTATTACAAATATTAACATTGTACTTATTAGTTAGCAATTTTTACAATCGAAAATCAAAAATTATCATTATGTAAAAGTCCTTTTTTTATAAGATATCAAAAAGATTAGTCTAGTGAAATTTATAACAAATTATTTTGATCCATATTGTCAAAATTTCGTTCACGGGAGTACATATTTCGTGTGAATTCATAGCGCAATTTTTAAGAGGGAAGAACTGTCCTTTAGGAACAAAATAAAATTTTTATCCTTAATTTGTACGAATTTATTGAACATTGTCAAAATTTCGTTCACAAAAGTATTTTGTGTGAATCACATCATTAGTTGAGCAATTTATTAGAGGGAGGAACTCTCCTCTAGGGACAAAATTAAATCCTTGCATCGATGTGCAAGGATGTCTTTTCAAATGGAGGAAATAGGAAACAATTTCTACTGAACAGCAATAAACAACCTTGAGTGACCATCAAACACAAATATGTTTAGATTGATGAATTTGATATGGAACAAGTCTGATTAAATAAAAACATACAGTTCCATTTTTAAAAACCAACGGTTACCCCGAGAGTTTGAAAACAACTCCACCTTAAAAAAGAAACTGATTGCCATCAGAAGATGTCCCTCTTGAAACAGAAAAATTTCCTTCGAAACCCTTTTTCCAGTAAGTAATGTATAGTTTAGAAGATAATTGCGTTATTTCTTTTCTATAATATGTTAGTTCTCTTTCCCCCTCCATTCTACATAACTCAATAATCGAAGCATGCGCAGAATGAGTAAAATGGCGGAATTTCCACTTCCGACAACAGTAAACAACGTCATTTCCTTCTTCTCTGTAACGCGACTGTAATTCATTCCCCTTTACGTGACCAGTGGGAATCACACTGTATAGAACCCTAAATTGTGCCTGTATTTCTCGTAAAGTAGTTGAATTTTATGTCTCAGAATTGAGTTTAGTAAAAACACGTATTCTGTACGTAGTGTTTTGCTCTGAATCGTATCCAAAGTGATTTGAATTAAAAGTAAAAAGTCAATATGTATACGAGAAGCAGACAAAGCCAAGGCTACTCTAACGGTAAGTCTTTAGAAATCTGTGAATAGAGAATTACATATCTTACAGAAATTTTGATGTAATTGAGATAAGCTATAAATACGCGAATTCTTTTAATAGAAAAAAAATCAATATTCTATACACCGGCTTTTCGAGAATGGCGTCTCTGATCGGATATGTATTACTTCAATAATCATTATTACAAATTTATTTTACGCCTTAATTTTGAAGACCCAAAATGATGTTACACAAGTATTAGAAACATCGTGCTTGGGATAATGCTTATATATATTCCCATATAAAAAAATACGTACGCGTATATATGTATATGTATACATACACACACAGTTTTCATATATATCTGAATAAAACATATACAGTAAAAACATGTAGTACATCAAATTCATTAACTTGAACACAAATATTAATTTCGATTACAACGTTGCATGGAATGTAATAATTTCGTAAAATTATGTTTACAGCAAGAAACCAAAATAATCCAGCATTGAACTACCAAGGTCAAAATGCAGTAAGTTTCGTTACTTTTATTATAATATAAGTACAGTAGTATCTTACATACATTTAGGAAATACTTGTACAAATAATTGTGGCTTTATATAAATGGTTACCTTAGGTTAACATATAATTTTAGGCAGAAAAAATTGAATTCAAATACATATAGTAATTTTCATGTTCCACATCAAAGATGTGTTGTATATGATTTTAATTTGTGTATTGAGAAATTACAAGAACTGGTAAATATTTATATAAAAGTAAATGTTGCCTGTTACATTTTTAAATAGTAAATTTTGTTTTATACAAGAAGATTCATTGAAAACTAAATGAGATTTCATTTGTTCCATTGTGATACTTTAAAACACAAGTGTTTTACCTTCTTTAATTAATTCTTCTATTTGAACATTGAATATTTTATATTTTCTTAATCTAATAAAAAGTATGTAACAATAATTTTAAGACAATTTCTAATATAATGAGTATATTCTTCTATAGCATAAAATGTACATGTATTTGATAGATATGTATACGAACAAAGAATTTCAGTATACAAGTGCAAATAGTGGAAGCATTTTTTGATAATATTCTGGTACGTATACCAAACTATATCAAAGTTTCTTTCCACGCTAAAATATCATTTGGTATGTATACCAGAAATCTATTACAAAGTGTTTCATACACATAAGCCTATGTATATTCATTAAGATGATAATATTAATGATATATTACTTTTGGTATACAAGTTAAGTACAAATATATGTAGTATTTCTGAAAATAGCTAGAATTAAGTTATTGAAGCAACAACAAAATGATTCTGAATCGATTTTAAAGGTATTGTCTATTCACATTTTTGATATTACCTTTTTTCGTCTAAAAAACGAGAAACAAATATAATAAAAAAAAATACAGGATTTTAAGGAGTATGCATAAAAAATAGAGAAGTTATTTATTCTGAACCAAGTCGATTATCATCTTTTCAAATAAGAATTAATGTTTCCTTATTGTCTACTTTATTTTAATAATAAATATTTTCTATGATTGTTTATAACCAAATAACAAAATCATGAAAGTTCATTATGCTTTCATTTGTAAATTCTATCAATATAGAAAATTCAGGTCATTATTTTTTATATTCCTCGCGATCGATCTGTGTAGTTGTTTCCAATATTTCAGCCATTTGCATGTACTAATTAGTGGTCCCTACTTTCCCCTCCCCTGCAATGCAGGAACTAGTAGCTATACAACAATACCGAGGAGGTCTATTCAGCCAGGGGCTAGTTCGTCAGTTACCCACATAGCATAGCCTGCTACAGGCCATATTTTTGATAATGTACTGAACTGATGTTTAAACAATGTAACTTACAAATTGGCTTACATATGAGTACATAAGTTTTCAAGGTATACATACGTATATTCAGATGGATAAAATCGGTTGTTCCTTACACTATTCATTATCTGTTTCAATGCAGCTATATCTTTCTAGTTTTCATGGAGATATATAAATTGTTTCGATAAAATGCATTACATAGTTAACATTATTTTACATTTACATGTATATATTTTTTTATTATTTAACACTTCATCTACTGACAGTTATTTAACAGTTCTTAAAAATCAAAGGCATAGTATAGAGGACTGTTTAATAGCAGTAATAATTTGATTTATAAGGCAATAGATTGTTTTGAGTAAAGTAATCAAACAATTTCATTTTAGAGTACTGTTTAAAAGAAAATTATTAAGCTTCTTTCAGACATAACACAATCATTGAAGAGCCTATTATTTCTGCGATTGCAAAGTCATAGGGTTAATAGGTTTTAGGTAGCTAAAGTGTTAAAACATTTCATAAACGCGGCTCAGTTATAAATGAAAAAATATTGGCCACAAAAGTATTGGTATGAGTTATGGGGGTAGCATTAGATTGCTTCCGAGTACACATACGATGCTAGACCTTGGTGGGATAGCACAACCGTAGAGGTTCCTTGTGTAGCGGCGACCCACCCTCTTTTTTACAGTTTAACCCAGGAGGCTTCCAAGGTTCACAACCCTCTCCTAATCAGCAAAGCAATTATAAACAAGGAAATACACAAAATGTACAAGCATTTAACAAACAACCGCAACAGCAGCAAATTGCATCGAGGAATTTACAACAAGGAAAATCACCGCAACAACAGCAACAACCGCAACCACAACAGCAGCAACAGCAACAGATTAAACCACCGCAGCAACCAAATCCATCTCAATTACAATCCCAACCTCAACCTGTTCCACAACCTCCACCTCCACCTCAACAACAATCACAGACTCAACCTCAAGTGCAACTACAAACTTCAACCCAACCTCAGCGATTAAAGCCAATTCTAAAACAGACATCTCATACACAGCAACAAGCTACACCAGCTGTGCAAAGTAATCCTGCTCCAACTTCTCAACCACCACCAATTCCTGCTACTACACCTTTACCAATCAATTCCAATCCTACACCACCGGTGACAATCAATATTTCTGACTTGAAGAATGAGAATCAAGTGCCTGAGAATGCCGATGTTGAAATGCTAGAACAACAACCAAGATGGCGACGCAAAGTTCCTGGATGTAAGTATTCTTGATTGTTGAAGAAGTGTATTATCGATCAAAGTAATTACAACGTATTAATTGATAAAAGGATTCGTTACAATGATGACAAATCACTGCGCAAATTTGAAATTTTCAATTGCCAAATGCTCCGATATTTTATTGTTGAGCTATAGCATTTTTAATAACACTTGTGAAACACTTTATTTTCTGATATTTCTGAGAAAGAAAATCAGTATATAATTTTTAAAAATTTTACATGTTAAACCAATTTTATGCATTCAGTTAGGGTAAACAAAAGACTCAAGCGACTTCGTTTGAATCAACGTTTAAGGAAAACATTGCAACCAAAGAATGCAATTATGGTACTGAATGAAATGAAAGCTGGAGTACAGTTCACATTCCCTGAAACCCAAGGAATGCCAAACTCTCTTTATCTCGTTCACGCGGAGGTA
Organism: Lasioglossum figueresi; assembly: GCA_028455805.1. Taxonomy (NCBI): domain Eukaryota; kingdom Metazoa; phylum Arthropoda; class Insecta; order Hymenoptera; family Halictidae; genus Lasioglossum; species Lasioglossum figueresi. The sequence goes on from CM052202.1 coordinate 9,729,440, forward strand.
TTTCAAATAATGTATTCTCATTAGAGATGTGCGAGAACCGAAAATTTTTGGATTCCCGAGCATATTCGAGTTCTCAAATGTATCGAGATTCTTAAAAAATGTTCAGCATTATTCTCAAAAGTATTCGGGATCCTCGAGAATATTCGAGAACCCTAATAATCTTGGGAATCCCACAATTTTCTAAAATTTTACTCATCTCTATCATCGAATACCCTACATTTTCGGGTACTCGCATATCTCTAATTCTCATGCATCTACAAAAGTACTATGAATAGTTTGAAATTTAATTCATTATTATTAATAACAGCTTGATGGAAAAACCTATGTTGGACAAGGCTTATCCAAGCCGCTTGCACGACAAAATGCTGCTGAAAATGCACTGAAAGCTTTGTTGCTTGAAAAAATGACAGCTGCATCTTTGAAGGCACGTATTGATGCAGAATCAGATGGTCTGTTAAATCAATCGACAGACTCATCAATTATATCAAAGGATGATAATAGTGAAGAAGGTCCAGTACCTATGGATACTAATGTAGACGAGACCGACGAAATTCCGTGGAGTTCTTTGGCTAGTTTTGCTTTGTACAAACTGTTCCTTGAGTGGCATAATCAAGGTACATCAGTCCCAGTTTCAAGACCTGGATTACCATCGCCTGTGAAGGGAGTTAAAAAGGAAATAGCCCATGTTCCAAAAACTCCAATTCAAAAAGAACTCCCACCGAATGCCACAAATATACACCCTGTAATGCTATTAAACCAAATGAGACCAGGTTTAACTTATGTGGAACTCAATCGTGTTGGTAATCCACCTAACACAATGTTTACACTTGCTGTAGAAATTGATGGTGTTGAATACACAGGAACAGGTAACATATTGCATATATACTATAGACATTCATAACTAGACTGATGTTTTTTATGCATTTATAACATATGCAAATTTCTAAAATACTAATAGGAAATTTTTTAAAACGATCTAAAAAATTTCTTCTAGAATTTTCATAAAATTATGTATAAAGTAGGAATTTGCATAAAGATCCGAAGTCTGCTTATAGTAGTATTTAAAATATTTTTACATATAAATAACAAAACTATATTTTATAATTTTAACAATTCTCTTACTAAAACTACATGTATGTATTACAGCAAAAAACAAAAAAGATGCCAAGAAAATAGCTGCAAAATCAGCACTCTTGGCCTTGTACACTTTGAACTACCCAGATGAAAATACGTCAGTTCTTCAAGATCATTCAATGGCTTAAAGCAACAACTTTTAAATATGAGAATGACTTAATTTCTAATTTTATGACTTCAATTTATATATTGTGTGAACAACTGCATATTGCAGACGAGATTCTAAAACTTGAATAACCTGCAATAATAATATAAGATTTTTTCAATTTATATTTATAAATACACAAATAGATTCGTGTACACGTACATATATATGAAAATATGTATGATATTCAACTGTCTATAATATTAAGAAACATTTGAAGAGTATTCTTTCTTATAAATTGCATCAATGTTTAAATAGATACTACTGTAGTTAATTTAACATTTTTTTCTATGATAAGTGACTGTTTCTGATTAAATACAGCATATTTTATATAGGGTGGTACATAATTCAGTCGTAGTATTTGAACTAGTTTTGATAGTGCACTAAAAATGTTTCAAATAAAAATTCAATAAATAAGACTTGCATAAAAAAGAATATATTGCAGTACTTTTTATTTTTAGAAGAGATATGCTTGAAACCAAAATAATTTAAACTTTTTAATCGGAGGACAACTTTTGCTTAAAATATTTTTATTAGACATAATGTCAGTTGAAATATCATTGACCACCCTGTATACCTTTTAATTTGAATCTATTAAAAAAAGACATTTTATCGAGAATTATTATCCTTTGAATTGGGGAATTGCAATTTCCTACGTATCATTGTTGGTTTAATGTATGTGAATTATTGTATGTAACAACATATATTTATATCACTGAGGTAAATATAATTGTAAGTAGATTCAACTATTGATACAAATACAGTAAAGCCTTGATCTAAGCAAAATTCTCGGGTTCGTGCTGTTTCTTAGATCCTGTGGTTCTATTTTTTTTTTCTGACCCTGTCAAAAAAACAAGCGCGTGTAAACACGGACCGCGCGGCCGAAAGCGCACTACGTTATTTTAATTAGAATAATGCCACACATAAGTTGGTCCCATAAAAAAGCATGAAAAATAAAGTAGTTTTGTAATTTGAGTAGTAATAAGTTTACACCAATATACCCGACCCCGTATCGGATTACACGGGATGTTTACACTTTACACAGCTCGTAGATTCTATAAAATTCCGTCTTTTTAAATGAAGGCTTTACTATATTATCATTGTGTTGAAATCAGTAAAATATACAACTTCAAAAAGATTCACCATGTTTAGCTAGTTACTTCTGTAGATAGTATATTACTGGTCCCATTTGCAACATTTCCGTTTCAATGTTATACTGATATTGAAATCTTATTGTAGCCCAATAAATCAGTCTATAAAAACAAGTATTGTAGTGCATTTTTATTCGATCGTAAATGTTAGTTTGCATCAATTTTGACCGTCATTATTATATGTACATGTATCTATAGATATATCACTGTTTTGCCACATACGTGCGCGTGAGTACAAGATTAGGATTGGTTACTATGACAACAATTCTCAAAACATTGAAGTTTGTGGTGAGACATTTATATTGAACTGTAATACACTACAAATATGCAACCATTAAAAATAGTAGTTATAGGACCTGTAAAGGTAATATTTTAATTAAAAAATGATATCACTTTAAAAAATTTTTTATCGATATAATAGCGTGAAATTAAATTCTAATTGATTTTACAATTTAATAAAGATATATATGTTTTAGAGTGGTAAGACAACGATAGCCAATTTTCTTAATAAAGATATATATGTTTTAGAGTGGTAAGACAACGATAGCCAATTTTCTTGCTGATGCCACTGAAATACCTTATGATTATCATCCTACACAAGGTGTTCGAATATTAGAATTCGAAGTACAAAATATAAATGTGAACGACAAAAATATTACAAAAGATATTGAGTTATGGGATTGTAGTGGAGATCACAAGTATACCGCAATATTTTATTCTAATAATTATTTCATTTACAATGTTTCGTATCAAATGTAGAATATGCAATACAAAAATATTTTAGATTTGAGAACTGTTGGCCAGCTATAAAAAAACATTTACATGGCGTTATATTGATGTACAGTGAAAAATCAGATGAATGCTTGAAACAGATTCAAGAATTTTACGATTATTTTGTTAATCATACAAAATTAGGTCCAGACAAATGTGTTATACTTTGTTATGATCCTGAGAAAAAAAATCCAGAGGTATCAAAAATTATTTGTAAGTATATATAAATACTAACTTATTAATATATTTACTAACCTTCGGTCATCTGTAATTTATAAAAATGATATCCTTATTTTATTGTAAATATAGCTTCTACATTTGTGAAAGTATCTCATGTGAAATGTAATGTAGACAGTGGTGGAAATAAACTTAAAGCTGATTTTTCTTCGTTTATAAGTACAATAGTTACTAAAATGTACAATTACGAAGACGAAGAAATGAGAAATATGTTAAATGAAAATATACTATTTGCAAAATAATATTTTTATTTTTATTTTACTATTACTTTACATACCCAAAATATTACCTATGGTAATTATAAATTTCTTATTAATAACAAATGCATATATACATTATACACAGTATATAAAATCATATTTTTATTAAATGTTGTAATATGCAGTAAAGTCAATCTAAGAAAAACCCTCGGGTCCGTGATGGTTCTTAGATCCTGTGTGGTTTGGAAGGCGCATTACATACCATCAATTAAACCATTTATATTTGTACTATCAATATATATATACGTGTATACAGGGTGTAAAAAAACATTAAATATTTAAACGGTATATAGAACACATTGTGCTGAGCAAAAAAGCCTTAGTAAACATAGGTCAAGAGGTCAACCATTTCTGAGATATGAACAGTTTTGTTTGCTAGAATTATGATCAACTTACTCACTTCCATCGCATGCGATGCTTACTTCGTTTATAAACAGTGTTCTGAATGGCCTCATTCAAGTGCCGACAATAGATTTCATCCGGAATCAGTCAGTTGTGTATAAATGGAAGGACGACACATGGAAAATTTTCTGTAAATATCAAAAGGCCAGTAGTAAATGAATCATGACGTCAGCAAACAAAAATGTTTATATCTCAGAAATGGTTGATCTTTCGATCTATGTTTACTCAGGCTTTTTTACTCAGTACAATGTGTTCTATACATACCATATAAATATTGAATGGTTTTTCTTTAACACCCTGTACAATTATACTATTCTACATGAAGAATTAATTTTATATTCGTTTAACAAATATACTAAAAACGATTAGTTCGGTAATATTTACCCCACGTTAATAAAAATATTTTATAAATTTATTCAAATGCAATTTATGCCTAATTTACAATCCATTCAGACAACATGTTTTTTGTTGTATTAACTTCTTTTTTGGATTATTAGGAAATTCGTCAATTCATTCCATGCTTTTTGCACTTGATCTTGGGTTATATCGCGATTCCATAAACTACATATGACAACATTAGCTTCTTTAACTTGTTCCACATTACTAGGTTGAACTTGAATACGTAATTTTGCATCAGTTTCGGTTAATTTATCTCTGTCCATCACTCGTTTTACGGCCTGTAAATAATCAATTTCAATATAAAAAATTGAATATGGAATATTCAATCAAGAAGCACTACTGACCTCTTCTGGAGGGATAATACACGTCCAAATTTCATGGCAATGATTTTGCCACTTGGCTTGAATTAATATCGCTGCTTCCATGACAATTATATCAAACCCTTTCGCATAAAAATCACTTATCTTTTTCTTTGCTTCATCTAAAATTATGGGCCAAACTATTTTATTCAATTTGTCTAACTGTGTCTGGAAATAAATTTATGTTCTCAAACATAAATTTGAACATAGTAACAAGATAGCCAAAAATATTAATTTATGTAAACCTACTTCGTCATTAAATACTATGTTCCCAAGTACTTTTCTATTAATAAATCCATCTGATCCTAGAATTGTCGAACCAAAAGTTTTAACTACAGTATTGAAACATTGATTTCCAGGTAAATATACTTCATGCGCTAGTTTGTCACAATTCACAAGGCCTGCCCCTAATTCTTCCAATTTCTGAGCTACTGCTGACTTTCCACTTGCTATTCCACCAACTAAACCAATAATGTACGGTTTCAAAGGTTTGTCTCCTATTTTCTAAAAGAACAATGAAATTAAAATTTCATTCAATAGTAATACATTTAATAGATTCCTTATAGCAAAAATAAAATAAATAAAATTTGTATAAGTCACAAATGCATAAGATTCGCAATCTAAGGGTTAATACATACAGGAGGTTGAAGTCTGGTTCCTAATAATCGTATTCTGTTATTGCTGGAACTGATTTTGGATTCTTCATGTTCCCTATGGTTGTTGTCCTTTAACAGCTGCACAACATGAATATCTAATTTACTCAAATCTCTTTGCATACGTAATTCATTGACTTTATTCCCACCACGCTTTGTTTCTTCGCTCACTACTATTAATTCAAATGTTGGATCATCCTTAGTTGGACCGTACATATCATTTATTTCAACTACATCATGCACTAACGTTGGATCTATGTCTTCTAAAAAGTCTTTAACACCAGTTATCCTTTTTGAGCATGGTTGTATCAACTCCCATAATAATTTTCCTATAGAAAGTATTACATTGTTATGAATGAATTACCAAAGATTTTCATTTTAACCCCTTGCCTTACAATATCGTGTCAGACTCGTGATGAAGATTTTGAACAGAGTCTAATAAATACGTATGTCATTAATCTCCTTTAAACCGAGATGAAATTCTAGTTTGGTTTTGTTAATGTATAGTTATTGAAGAACATACAATAGATATAAAATTTTCTCCTTTTTTAGGAAATTATGAACTACAAAGAAAGTTGTAATCACTGAAACCGTAAAATAAATCGTAGGGCAAGGGGTTAATAACATTGTTTAGAATTCTTACCATGTAACATATTTGCACTGGTTACTCCGACTGTAAGTTTTTCCGTGCAACGCAATACAGCTTCACTTAGAAATATCTTATGACCATTATGTATTCGATCAAATGTACCGCCAAGTACCACATTCTTATAAGTTTTTCCATCTTCTATGCATGCCTTTGCATCTGTGTTCTCAAGTTTCTGATCATCGTTCCAGCTGATAAAATTGCAACTCATAGAAACGTTGGCTAGACAGTCCTGTATAAATGTATCAGCTTCATTTTTACTGTAGTTGTGATCAAAAATTACTATTTCCACAGGCTTCTTGGTATTTATTATCGATAAATTCGAGTTCTTCATACTATTCAGTAAAACTCGAATGTCTAGCAGCGAGGATATCGTAGACGTGTCAATGTAAATATTCGAAATAGTTCGAGCATAATGTGTTAGTTGCTGTGGAGAATTCGTGACTGCATATTTTCCCGATTTAAAAATGTTCTTTTCTGGAAAATATTGTATGTACAAAGTTTTTAATACGTGCTTTTTAATAATTGGCAATAATTTTTTTACTTTTGATGGATTTGTCAAAACTAATAAACCGGTGTTTGCCATTGTATAGTAGATGCTATATAGAACCTATGACTTTTACAATTGACAATTCTGACACCATGACACCTTTACCCGGGACAGTCCGAATAACCCAGCAGATAAAGGCAGATAAAGGTTATATAACGTTGTTGCAAGGTTAAGTTTTTCCGGTATCTCTGATACCAGTAGATACTTATATATATACATATATCTATAATAATATATTTATTTATGTATACATAAATAGTATCTGTCTTCGAACACGAGCAGGAGAATGACTATGTTATAAACATTTTAGAAGCCTCATAGAAAGAAGCATTTCACATTATATATATGTACAAAAAAGATGCAATTCAATTTACAACACAATATTTATATTCTCCAAAAGTACTTTTTATTCTCGTAAAAAATATTTATTATATTTATAAATTCTAATCGCATGTTATGTTTGTTTTATGTTAAAACAAATTAATACATATTGTTCTTTTATTGAATAATATTCTATATATTACTTTATATTTTATTTTATATCACATATTTTATTTTCTCTATTATTTTTAACTATACTCAATATTGCGGTGGTGTAGAATAACTTCTAGAAATGTTATACAATGGTGCTTTTTTATGTAGAATTAGCCACTGAAACAATTTTGTATTGTTGTTAGTAACTGCCATTTTTAGCAAAATAGTATACCATTCATTGTTAGCACCAAATCTGCATCCTAAAAAGAGTACATTTTCCTGTTTACAATTGAAACTTTTTCACCAGTGTTATATAGAACTGTGTATTTAAAATAACAAACCTGTTTCATGTAACATTTCAAGACATGAAAAATCATCTTGTAATGGATTATTAAGAAAATAATAAACAGCCATGCATAAAGCATTTTCTCCTGTTATTGTAGCTATAGAAGGATCTGCACCTATGTTTGTTTCACAAATTTATATATTTTATTAAATATTATTTGTTTTGTATTCTATATGCATACCTTTGCCTAACATAAATGTTATTAAGCATGTGTGGCCGTGATAACAAACTCGATGGAAGGGTGTTATACCAGTACTTGGACACTTTACATTCAACAATTGCGGACAATAAACAACTATATCAATACATTTCAATGCATATACCTTGTCGTAACATTTCTATTAAAAAAATAAAAATAATCCAAGCAGTTCAATAAGTGCATTGATATTTTTGATAACAAAATGTTATATACTCTTACGTCAGCAGAGTGTTCCAATTTACGAAACATATCTTTATGGCTGATTATGCTTCGTTGCCTAACGACCGAACGATTATAATTTTTAATGTCCTGGAAGTCTTTTGAATCGCGTCTTGTTTCGCGCGTGATTCTTCTATAACGATGTGCTACAATTCAATTAAAAAAATATAGATTGAGCAATTGCTATTGCGTATATTTAAGTAGAATCTGATTAAGTTTTCATGTGCTGACATATCTTTAATATTTGAAAATGAATCTACCATGAGCACGATAAAACGCATACGAAGTAACGGCAATAACTCCTCCAGCGAGTATAATGACTTTTAAAATACTTGGCATGGCGTCAATTAATTGTACGAAATACTGTCGTAGTACGTTATAAAACGATTCATCATTTTTTAATACAAGACTCATCATTCCACTTATTTAATATTTTTCTCGCAGAATATGAATTAACTTTTTCGTAAGAGCAGGTAAGAGATCTTCCGATGCGCGCGTTTATTCTTTGTAGATAACATAGTTTTCTTGCGGACGCATGCGCGCAGAACGTGCGCGCGCCAAATGATGGCTACATAGCAAACTATATTCGTTCTAAGCTTAGAAGGGGATGGTAGGGGATCGTTATTGGCCGAAGAATCGTCTTATATAGAGTTAGAACGAATACATTTTGTTATTTACCTATTGAATATATATGGTCTAAAGTCTAAGGTACCAACTAGACTGCGGATCTTTATGCATTTATTATTTATGTAGAAGTTAGTTGGGTGAAATATAAAACAGTAATAGCAGTGGCAGATTTAACGGTAAGCGGACTAAGCGGCAGCGTGGGGCCCCGGAATATTTTTAATTACTTTTTACTTTTTAGTAATCCTGTTAACATATATACGTTAAATATACATATATGGTAGTAATGGAACTAGTTAGTTAAGATGAAAAAGGCACTTCCTCCATTTTGTTAATTTAATACGACTAATATTATGCATTTATATTCAAGTTCGATTTCAAGTCTATTCCTATATCTCGTCAATGCTTGATGAGCACTCTCATATCCTCTCTGGTACGCAGTTCTATGGCTATGTTCACGATCGCTCTACTTATAGACGCATGCGTAGTGTAAATTGGTTTTAAAAAACGGCGGAGTTTTATCTCTGTGAGAACCCTCTGTGCTCATAGTCGCACTGAATAACCAATCAGAATGAGCGAGCAATGATGCAGGATGTCCTCTTTCAATAGTCGACACTCCGGAAGTGATTGTCGAAGGGGTAGGGAAAGAGAGAGAACCCTCACCCTGAGTAACGATTAGATATACTCCGAATCCTCAATTTGAAGTTCTGTAACGGGGTCGCCGTAGGGGGCATCTACGGGTGTCCAGATATTACAACGAAAACAGAATCGACGCAGACGCGAGCCATACTTGATCGTCGCGATAAGTGCGCTGTTTCGACAAACCTGTTCCTAGTGTTTACAATCTTTCCTCGCGAAACCAATCGATGTTATGATCTCGAATCGTCCCTAATACGTGCCTGCAACGCTTCGACAGTGATTTCTTTTATTCCCAATCAATTCGGTAGAGGTAATTGTTGTGGCGTACATGGCAGTCGAATTTCTGTAGATATATTCGATCGTGTTTCCTCGCGTGTTACTTTAAATTTGTCGTTGTTCGTTACGAAAATGGCGAGTTACACGGACCGTCAGTATTCTTACGGCAATTCCGCACATCCTCGTGCCGATGACAAGAAGTGAACTTTCCAACGACTCTGATGCGGAAGAACTTTATTGAGGGCAAGTAACAAAATCATTTCGGATCGTCAAAGATGGATGCAACAATTGAGAGAGAGTGCAGTGCTTTGGGTGGCCTCTTTCAACAGATTATCACTGACATGAAGGTAAGTAATGCTGCATTCGTAACGTTCGATATTTGGATTCGGATTATTCGACCGCGTTTTTCCTGTTCATTGTTTTTTGTAATGTTTCTGTACCGTTGCACAATTTACGATGCAGGCGAAGGCGCGATGTCGATGCTGTTTCTTCGAGAACTATACTTTGTAAATATGTACTATGAAATCAGTCGATACGATCGTACGAAATAATATGCTTCTTTCGGATCTTCTTATTAGACTATTTGTGAACGTTGCGGTGTTCTGGTTTTAAAAGCTATTCTCCGAAACCATTCAGATATTTAATGCAGCAGAATGAGGACAGACGCTAATTGACACATGTTCAGAGTGCTTTCAAGTATTGTTCAATCATTGTTAATGACAACTAGAGCCGAGTCAATTTTGCTAACATTGTATTTGAATTTTGAAATTCAATAAAATAATTTTTCGAATATAACATGAAAATTATCAAAACATAACAAACATTTCACTAGAACTGTTTCAGATATTATAAATATTTAAAATATAATAAACATAAGGAACAATTATGTTTTGATCATCCGTTTGCATAATCAATGATTCGAGGCTTAATTTAAAGTTTCATTCGCTCAGATTTAATGTACAAGTTTCTCTTTATTTCTCTTCATTTAGTATTAAACTTCTAAGATTTTCTATGCTTTCTAATATCATATTAATGTATATTCATAGCCAATGTTGGGAAACATCTAATCATAAAAAATAAGTAGGCGTATACGATTGCATTATCTGCATGTAACATGCATTGTTGTTCAGTGATATCGTGTAATACGTCCATGACGAAACAAAAGTGAAACATATCTAAGTAGATTAGAAATACGTATGCATCTGTTACAAAACTTTTTGTTTTTAGAATGGTGCACCATTATGGGAAGATTTAATTTCGAAAGCAACAAAATTACATTCCTGCTTGAGGTAATATAATAGTTTCATTTATAGCATTGTTCATTATTTCATTTTCAGTATAGTATAACAACAAAATAATTTTAATTGTATTTTCATTTATTTTAGGGCTGCTATTTTAGCTGTTTCTGCATATCTTGAAACTTTTCAAAAAATTGCTGATGCCGCAACTAATGCAAGAGGTAAATCAATCATGGCACAACTATGTGTATTATATTACATATAGATATTTTATCCATTCAATCATTTAATAAAATAAATAATATATTTAAGGTGCAACAAAAGAAATTGGAACTGCTTTAACTAGAATATGTCTTAGACATAAAGCTGTGGAGACACGTATGAAATCCTTTACCAGGTAATTAGCTCTCAGTGTTTTGTATTTAATTTAAGTATACAATGTACTTAATTACGTTTGCTCTTGGTTCTAGTGCTATTATGGATTGCTTGGTGTTGCCTCTTCAAGAAAAATTAGAAGATTGGAAAAAATCTTTAATCAATCTAGATAAGGAACATGCCAAAGGTTGGTAGAAAACACTGTTGCAATAATTTGAATATAAACTTTATATGAAATTGTAATGCTCTCGTATTGTGTATTTGTTGCAGAATATAAGAAAGCGAGAGCAGAATTGAAGAAACGTTCTACCGATACATTACGATTACAAAAGAAAAAGGCGCGCAAGGGCCAACACTTGCATGGGCAAGGACAACCACAAAGCCATGGTACTTTGTCTGGCGACGTTGAATTCAACCGAATGTTAGAATCATCTGCTGCAGTTGTCCAAGAAAAACGCCTGAGTTTAGAAGAAACAGAAAGAAGAGCTGTCCGCGCGGCTCTGCTCGAGGAAAGAGGCAGATTTTGTCTTCTTGCAAGATTCCTGAAACCAGTACTCGTTAGTAAAGTTGGCTACATTTAGTAAGATATTAAGGGGGTATACTCGCGTTTCCAGGATTGCAAGGGTACGGGATGCACCTTCTTATTTCTTGATGATGCAAAAATGAGGTTTTTCAATAGTCAAAACGCTAGATAAAACATCAATCCAGATCGTAATCGCCCTCCAAAGTCCTATTTTTACGTTTACGAGCCGTAATTTGCATTATTCGGAAGCATACAGCTGCGTATGTAGCTATTTTCCTAATGCTGCGACAGCCACATGCTGCCGAATAATGCAAATTACGCCTCGTAAACGTAAAAATAGGACTTTTGAGGACGATTGCGGCCTAGATTGACGCTTTTGACTACTGAAAATCTCCATCTTTGCATATCGTGAAATGAGAAACATCCCGCACCCTTGCAATCCTAGAAACGAGTCTACCCCATTAACAATTCCATTTCTCAATAATACCTGTAATAACGTCTATAAAAATCCGTAGGATGAGGAAATTGCTATGCTAATGGAACTGACACACCTTCAAGAAGTTTCTGATCAGTTGCAACGACATGCTGCCTCGCCGCATCACCTACCGCCTGCATCGGAACAGGTGATAACAGATATAAAAGGTTGTGACGTTACACAATGGTCGCTGGCTACGCCTCCTTCCAGTCCTTCTTTGTCTCTTGGATCAAGGAAAAGTTCAATGTGTTCGATCAGCTCTCTGACCAGCAGTAGCAGTGGTTCTTGCAAAAGTCACCCCAGTCCATCTGGACATCCTTGGCATAGATCACTCTCTCAGGTGAACAATTTTGGAAGCATACAAAGAAAAAAACAATATTACATTCTCTTTCTCCATGCTAATTCATTGATCTAAGAATGTTAACCTTTACGATGCATGGCATATTAGTTTCACTGTTTACGCACCACCTATATACATATACCAATGTAAGTAGCTGCTGGTAGATTATAGCATGAGCGCCATTTGGCATCTGCTTAGTGTATGTGGTAGTCGATGTTGTACTCGTTGTAGTCTGTCGGTGTCAGGCCCTCCAGCATCAGTGGTATGATGACGCTGCGCCACTTGGCAAACGGTAGTTCCCGTGACTCAGGCTTCACTTCACAGGATACATTATATACACAACCAATTTCCGAACACCAGGTAAGGTTGCTAGAAATTAGAAGCCTGCTAGCGTTAGCGTTTCACGGTTTCTTTTTCTCTTCACTTTCAATGCTAAATAAAGTTCTACTTGTGTATATCTTTCAACAAGCAAAGATTTTTGTTTCCTTGTTGAAGATAACTGTGTTGTCGTAGGTATCAAATGTGTCTTCTCAAAATAATCAAAATACTGGTTGTACAACAACGAGACCTGTAACCACTGCTACTTGGCCTGACTTGCAGGAAACATCGGTTCAGTACGATAGGCAAAATCAGAATTCAGTCAATGAACGACCGCATACGATTTCTTCCGGTAAAAAAAAGCACCTTAAGATTTTTATATATCTTTTTGCTTTTGTAAAACGAATCATTTACTAAATACTGTGCTTGTTTGTTGCTACAGCTTATGAAAAAGGACATCAGAGACCAGCTCTCAGCGTTTACACATTCCAAGCTCCAGACAGTAGTGGCTGTTGCCATAGTCAACCAGCTTCTCCAGTTTCTTCTTCCTCTTCATGTTCTTCCTCCAATCAGCAAGCATCTAGAGTACAATTGCGTAGGAATAATGGTAGTAATCGTCCTCCTATACCAAACAGATGTTCTAGTTTAGAGCGGCCAACAGTTCCAGTAAAAAATGAGTCTCCCGGAAGTCCTCGAGGTAAACCTAAATTACCGCTTCCAGCCCATTTAGCAAAAGGTACTTAACGTTTTTTCCTTAATTATTAGGTTGAGCTACAAATAATTTTCATTTTCCAAGTTTTCAAGCTGGCACAGCACACTTTTCTAATTCACATTCTCAATTATCATTATTTAATAATTGAGATTTCTTTTGAGAACAATTTTTACTCTATTCAATCATTCTTATTATTACTGTAATGCCTGCAGCGAAAATTGTTTCTGGTTCGAACTAATATGTTATTTAAAATATTATTTAAGACACTGTGTAACTGTGAGATACATTGCAGAATTAGTAACGCATCAGCTTCAGCAACCAATGTATGTGAACATGCACGAATTAGCAAATCTAGCAGCAACTCGTGCTCAAGAGATGCAACTGCCTCTGCCTCCACCTCCTGCGTCGCTAACTGCATCAGGAACAGAGAAGGTATGTTTTCGGATATCTCGGATAATATAGTTTCAATTTATAATATATGATTTATATCGATCAACGTATTCAGACTGAAGTTACGGAAAAAGATGGTGGAAGTCAAACGTCAGAATCTAGTGCGGAATCTAGTAGTGGCTATGGTAGTCAGACTACTATACCGCATTCTCATTCGCTTCAGAATCAAAATGAGAATGCTTGGAACGTACCTGGTGCTGCCTCTACTTTAACGGTTCGCAGAGGATCGGTGCAGCAAGCGAGCAAACCTCTTCCTCCTACGAGACGCACGTCTACTATCATAACTGCCACGTTTAGTACTCCCGTGTCGGGTTCTAATGAAGAACGTACTGATAATCCTTGCGACGAGGCTGAAAATCTTCCGCCACCACCAGCATTCTTGTTGGAGGGTTCTTCGCCTACAGCCAGTCCTACTCCTCAGCGGTAGGTGATAATCTTTTCTAGAAATATAGATTTAAGGGGGCAGATTCGCGTTTTCAGGATTGCAAGGATACGGGATGCGCCTTCTCATTTCTCGATAATGCATGCGATGGGACTTTTTAGTAGTCAAAAACGTTAGAAGAAAAGCGATCGCCCTCAGAAGTCCTATTTTTAGGTTTATGAGGCGCAATTTGCATTTTATTCGTACCTAACGAATTTTCAAACTCGATTTTCTCGAAAATGAAGTCCCGTATGAAAAAAACTATATTCCTTATTTTCGACTAGATTTTATGTGAGGAATCATCCCCTTGCCGGTTGTACCACGATTTCGCAAACACCCTATATATATATATATATATAATATTGTTTATATGATATTGCAATATATAATATTGCAGATCGGTCTCAGTGTCCGAAACCGTAAGGACCCTCACAGAGTTGCGTCACACCCCGGCTAGCCCTTCTCTTCTACGGAAGGCTACGAGCCAGACACAGTCCCATAACAACCAGTCGGCGGGAGCGTTGCAACACAATGCCGTGTTACAAGTCACTCGGTCTTCCGTCGAACGTTCGAGTACAACGATTCGTTCAACTTCTCAAGAACGTGGCTCGACAACTACTACACAAATGACTACGATGAACACGGGTATAAATCTTCAAGGACAAGGTCCGGGAGGCGTAGGTCAAAGCTTTATGGCAGTGCTTAGTGCCAAGCTTATTAACAGTACAACAGGTAACAATGCTGCGGGTGGTAACAATACTAGTAGCAGTCCAAAGTCTTCGAGGAAGCACTCTATCGATCAGCAAATAACGAAAAATACGAAAACGGCGAGTGGTTTTCTCGAGACTTTGAATGCTAAGCTAGCGCAGCAGCAACAGAACATACAGGGGAATATATCGAGTAAATCGGCAAGCGTGAGACGTATTATGGGTAATCGGGTACCTATAATAGATCCTTTGCAAGTCAGGGATTCTCTGATGGATCAGATACGAAGGGGAACCTCTTTGAGGAAAACCACCGGACCCATCAACGATCGTTCGGCACCTAAAATCTATTGAATACTGTAATACTGATGTTCACGTAAGTTCCTCTATTATCTATGATGCATTTCATTTGCATTCACGATTGCTACAACAATCGTTGGTTATCGGGTACGATAAACGTATCTGCGTCGTCAAAGCAAAACGACATTTGTCACTTGTTGATCGGTTGTGTATGTACATTCACGAATGTACATTCGATAATACCAATCAATGTCGATCGACTTCTTTGCACTTGAGCGCATCAACATCGAAAGTAAAAGAGCAAAGTGAATTGTTTTACGTGAATTCTTTATACCATCATTATTAATTTTATCGAAAATTTTGTAGAAGAGGCAGGCTCTATATTAAATCCATCCTTGACATACAATACTTTAGTGCGTATTATAATATATATATATATATACATGAATATATGAATATATATATATGAATAAATGAAATCGAAGCGAGAATAAAACGATTTATCTTAATTACTCGACTAGAGTCTGATCTAATTACATTGTAGTATTTGATAACTAATAAGATTCAAGTAATATATGTATATTTATAAAGTGTATTAAAGTAGCACGTATTAATATATATTATTTCAACTCTACTTGGTTCGAGTTGATGTATAATTATACTAATGCCCGATGCTTGCCCTTATTAAGGTGAGGCCGACTGATTTAATACCATAGTAATGATTTAACGCGTTATATTTTAATAGTCGCAAAGAGAAAGCAAAATTAAAAATATAAAATTTGCGTATAGTTTAATATAGAGCTGGTGTCTTGACATACATATGTATATCGTTAACTTGCATATAGCTATACTAATTTGTTTCCTGCATTACCAGTCTTTCATTTTCGTACGGAAAGCGCACAATCGCATTTCTCCTTGTTTCGTGCGGTCTTTGTTTTTCGTGTATTCCCAGTGAAAGTTTCTAATAGCGTTTCAGCAGACCATGACACTGTCATTATTGGAACGGCAAAGTTAATTACACATAAACGAAATGATTATTACTGCCCAGGCGGAACGTAACTTTAGAATTAATTTTTATATCAGTCGCATTATTCCATAGATATTTATTTGAATGCTTGTACACTGATGTAATATTGTACAGCATTACAGTATTATCATTTGATCAGTATTCCCTTCTTTCTACAATAACTACTAAGCAACTTTTATATGCATCGATGTTTATTTCTGACACTAAGGAAAAAAACATCTATTCTTATCAATGCTATAGATTTTATATTTAACACATTTAAAGTATATAACTGGGGAAAATATATTTGGAATACATATCAAAACTTTTGTATCGCTGCCTTCTTTGAATATTCGTATAATGTGTATGATACTATTTTATAATAATTAGTAGGTACTATCGGATCTACAGTACACAATACTTTGAAACGAGATGCATTTATTAAACGCATTTACTGCCAACGACTGATTACTGTTGCCGCTATATTAGGTGAATGATATTTGTCCCAGTACTTTGTGTGTTCTGCCTGGGCGACGCTGTTCCAAATATCGGGTAAATGATAACATAAAAATTTGTATGTGTGTGTTTGGGGAACGGCGAATATTAACGAAGTTATGCGAAAATAACGATCCTATTGTAACAAAGTATTATTAAGTGTTTTTTGTTCTAAGTTAATTGATCGCGACGGAATTCCAGTATCTCTATGCATAGAAATATTATTTATTCATGCGGAGGATGTATTGCATCTTCAAGATACCTGTTAAAATGATTTACTATCGAAATCTCGTGCGACGCAGACTGGACTGATGAAAATGTTACTGCCAATTCTTTATAAATGTTCAACGTGTTTGTTTTTCATTCCTGAATGATGCGCGATTAGGTTTTGCGTTCGATTAGCGGAGCGTCGCGTCGTGCCGAATAGTCTCTAGCGAACAATAAATAGTCTCTATTTATTTCGAGCAAGCATTTCACCGTGTACAACGTAAATGAATAGTAATATACTTCCAGAAACGATTGCGATTTGATATTTAATGCTGAAAGAAGAAGATATATATATAAATATCGCGCAAAAGTGGCGCGACGTTCAAAATATGTTACTTGACTACCATGTGTTTTCGGACGTCCCAGGGAGAGCGGTCGGGACTATCCGATTCGCATCGGTATTGCCAGAGGGTGGCCCGGTCCTTGTCCACGGGCTCGGAGGGAAGTAGGCAACTTTTGCCACGTCACGATATATATATACACATAATAAACACAAGCGCGCGTGCGCGCGCACACACACACGAACACACATACTTACACACATAAATGTTCATGATAGATAGCAAAGATTAATGAAAAAAGTGTTATTCTCGAACGTTATCAATATTGCTGCGTAGCTACAGAATATACAATGAATTCAGATCAGCATTAAATGACAAACACCTAGCGTAAACAATAGATAAAGAAAATAAAAATTGAAAGCCGTAATAATTAAATAAATAACCGTAAATTCATTGTAATAAAATAATATTTAATGTAGTACAGTTCGAAGGGTGATTGTTAATTTGTAATAATTATTTCAGTAGCGGATCAGATACAAAGATAATAAATAAAAAGTGCAACAAAACGGTGTTATATTCGCTTTCTTGTGTATTCATTCTCACCCTCACTTTTTTCTTTCTTGCCCCCTTCTCTCTCTCTCTCTCTCTCTCTCTCTCTCTCTTGTACACACACGCGTGAAAAAGCGGGCTAATTGATTATATCGAAATTTATTAACTATTTTTATTGACTTAATAAAAAATAAAATTATTCATCCTCGCTGTAACAATTCATTTGCGACGAGGATGATAACTAGTTTCTTTTTATACTTCTATACGTGATACCTTATCTTATCATTAATATTATTGTATATAATTTACATGTCTGCAGATAAAAAAAGGGTACACAAAGATATCATGTATATAATCTGCGCGATGTTTGCGAATAGCGTATCTTCATGATCGAGATTTACAAATGAGTGAGGTCTACGATCTAGATTTAGTGTTCAGTGTTATGTATAGACTGCGGATGTTTATATATTTATATATTTACCAAAAAGAAATCTATTTGGTAAAACAAATTTCTCCCTTATTCTGATTGTTGTAAAACAGCTTATGAAAATGCTTAAATAAAAGGTATGCGTCTCGTTCAATCTCTGGCTGGCCGATTCTCCTCCCGATTTGAACACGATGATCTTCGCGCTTCTGTAATTTCGGGAGGCACACCGGTCACTATTGGCAATCCGTATATGTTAAACGCATTGTTGAGTGTCTGTTTGTGATCTCCGAATTGAAGAAAATTGTTCTTCTTGTTTAAGATCAATGCAAAAGTCCCAGCTGCAAGAGAATACTTTATTAAAATATAAAATAAGAATATAAAATAAGATTTATAAAATATAAAATAAACATATAAATAAGAATATTATATTATATTGGGTTGACAAGAAAGTAATTTCTGTATTTTAAGGAGAAGTAGAGAGCCCAATTTTTTTATTCAAGCAATAAATTTTAATGAATAAGATATTTTCCCTCTTGTTCGATGATCTTTTGCCAAAAAGAATAAATAAGAAAATATTTTATTGATTAAAGTTCATCGCTTGAATAATGAAATTCGGTTTTATTTCACCTTAAAATACCGAAATTACTTTCTTGCCAACTCAATATAATACAGTAAATTCACGATCTATCTCCCTGAGGATCTCCACGATCACTGCCCCTTCGCCTACCCCTTCTACTGGGGGGCGTCCCCGTGAGGGGCACCTCCGTGAGGGGCCGAGAAGCAGGAGCTGCCTCGGTCGCCGCGCAGTCTGTGTTTATACATGCTGTTCTTTTCTACGTTCGGCATCCTTTGTACTTTCGGCGCGGTCGACGCAGTCATAAAAAAATAGTTTCCATACACGATCTCTGTCCCTGCTCGGAACAGGCGATGGGAGCTAGATCGCGATTTTACTGTAATAGTAGCGTGTTGATTGTACGCATGTATATCTAGCTATAAATAGTGTGTTCTCTCAATTATTTTCCCCTGAGAAGAAAAGACGTCAGAGTAAGAGATAGAAGACTAAACTACATACGGGAATCTATTGGAGAACAATAGCAACTTGGATCTAAAGCAAACTTGACGGTGGCACGAAGACGTTGTACTTCTCGGGATGCATTTAGATCCAGCAACAGTCGGGCTTTGCGCAATCGCCTGATTGCTACTTTAACCGCGGCGTTCGCTGAGCAATAAACATCGCTAATGTTCGACGGCAACTTGTCGATGCACGTAGGACAAGACTGACTCGCTCTGGTCAACGCTAGAATAAAATGTAATGCAGGAGACATCAACAGATGTATCTGAACACTAATAATTACTGGGATGTAGATCTTTATGCATTTTTACTTGACTTTGCTATTAATTTGCTATAATTGTCCAGTTGACAAAATAATTTTTTCCTCATTCTGGAAGTTGCATAAAGATCTTCGTTATAATAATCACTGTAAAACATATTCGCTTACATGTGACATTCACGTCGCTCTTAGTTGTATATATTGTCTGGTGTTCGAGTTCCTCCTAGGAAGGAAACAATGTTGAACGGTCAAAGTTGTAAAAGTTGAAAATTCTTTTAATAGCTTGTTCATATACCTGTGAAATATCATCGCTTTCCACCGGAGACATTAGTGAAAAATGGGACAAACCATTCGTACTACTGGTAGTTTCCGGTTTATAATCGACTCCATCTGGTTTCATGTAAACTGGAACTAGTCCTTCCATTCCCTCTGGTGTTTCCAATTCGTGGCTGACAACAACGAAAGACGGATTTCCTGGCATCGTCGAATCCTCGATTTCTTTCACGGGAATTGTGGATGGATTTTCTATGTTGCTCGAAGTTCCTACGTTAGGATCTACGTTGTCAAAATTAAAATTGCGATTTGTATCTGGCTCTTCTGGGGTTAAACCGCTGCCAGATTCTACCTGCGGAACTAACAGAACTTTGTCACATTTAGATGTAAAATAGTGTTAATATTCATTTTTTCTTACTCACTGTTTGAGTGGTTTAGAATGGCGTTATCACTGGCTACCCGTACATGTGTGATAGTGTCTACAGTGTCCTCTCCGATCTTCGAATCTGACTTTTCAACGAATGGCACGTTATCAATTATGGGTCGCACATCAGCGATCGATTCCTCTTCGATATTATCCCTGAGCTTCTCCTCTCTGTTTACTACATCGTCGTGAAGAATGTTCACCAAATTTGGTCCTTTTGAGGCCTTTCTATCGGCCTCGCTGATTCTATTGATCACCTTATCCCTACTGTTTGCATTTTCCGTTGGCAAATTCTTCGCTGACTTTTCTACCGGTTTGTCTTTGAAATTGTCTTCTGTCAGAAGCAACATGTCAACCGCCAAATTCTTTACTAGCAATTTCACTTCCGGTATCACGCTCGGCGTTGATTGTTCTTCGACAGGATCCGCGCTGCTACAAGTGGGGGCGAAATTGTAGCTCTGAAAATATTATTTGGGTGAATTTTATGGAACAATATCCCATACGATACACTTCCACTCGAACTTACACTGGATATTGTCAGCTCTGGTTGATAGTAATCGTAAAGTTTCACATTCGCTGGCTCCAGACGATCGACTACAGTTTCCCTCATTACCGTGAACGAGATGCAAGTTTTCTGTCCAGTGAGCTTGTCGAAGTAGATGGAAACGACGTCGTGTTCCACTTCGAAACGCTTCACTTCTGCGATCAACATTATAATACAGATTTCAATCTCCAGAACTTCCAGGGAATACAGTTGGGGACAATATTAAGTAGACACTTTAACTTTTTTATCTGAGCCTGTAACAATAATTTAAAAATGCGTTTTGTAGATTTCGGAAATTGATACGCATATTAAAAGTTTTATCAAAATCGATCAACATTGTAATGAGCTACATACGTTTAAAGATCAGAGCTTAAGGGTGAAAGTCACAGATTTTCAGCCTTGTCATTTCGGTCTTACGTGATCATCTTTAAACGTTTTTAACTCATTCCAACATTAACCGATTTCGATGAAATTTTGAGTATGCATATAAGCTACCGAAATCTACAAAACGCATTTTTTAAATTATCGTTGTAGGCTCAATTGGGTGATCAAGTGTGTAAACTTAACGACTTACTCGACGATGATTTCCCGAGTAACGAATATAGGCTCGTTCGATCCGGCGCGTAGCCGCTGATCATTCCAATTTCGGCTAAAGCCATGTTACTTTCTCCATCCGCTATCTTGTAGCGGGCGCAAACTGTAATTTCTTGTACTGAACATTCGTTCTCGGAGGCTTCAGAATGAGCAGTTACCGACAGATCGAACGCATCGGAACCGGTGGCGTGCACCACGTTGTATTTGATGTTGCTCTAAAGAAGGCAATGGAAACAAGAAAAAGTTTAAACATATTACTTTTTCTTATGAAAGTACTTTTTAAAGGCAGAGACGATGAAGAGCATCGTCTTACCTGTATCAACACACAGCCTTCCCCCTCCGCAAAGATTTCAACGATAGTCGGCAAAACGGGTAATTTAATTTGCGTGAGGACCATGCGATTGTCGTTGTGCGTTCTATAGACGTGGTCCACTTCCGACGCTGTCACCAGGACAGAAAGATCGGTATTGTTGTTGCTCATGGCCGCGGCGTATTTCGTTAGTGCTTCCAGGGCGAGGACAGTGTCCTGCGTGGACGAGAATCCACCTTTGGCGTTTCGTTGCTTCGACATCCAACGAACAGCTTTCAAAGCGTGTACCATGTTCTCTTCTCCGCCTAATTTTACTAGCGTGAGCACAGCGTACGCTGTTATCTCGATGCTAAGGCTCATGGAGGGTTTCGTTTTGTCCTCCCACCAAAGCAGATCCTAAAAAATATCAAATGTTTTAGCATATCTTTGCGTGTCAACAGTCCTTTTCAACCCTCGCATGGCGGATGCTTTTGACGATACCAACATCCTTCTACTTGCAACCCTAGGTCGAAAAGAACTCCATTTTCCGCCATCCGAGGGTGAAGGGTAATTTTTCCTTCATTATCGAAGTTCCTAGAGTAAGGTAACTAATAGAGGTTTGCGAGAACTCGAAAATGTCAGGTGAGGACGGGTCGAGAATTTCATTCAAATGTCTCACTGTGCGACGCCTTCCCGAACTGGCCCGACCATCGAGTTCTCGCACACCTCTAGTAATATTGTGTAGAACGTATTCATTCGTACATTGTGTCGCGTGGCACGATCCATCAGCGTCTTCACCCAGTAGCCTGCTTTCGAATGTCCTAGCAGGGTGAACGCATACGTAGAAAGGGCGACGGTATATAAACCCTCGTTGTTGTTCTTCAACCCATTCTCGAGGCAATTCACGGCTTTGTGGAGAAACGATCTTTGCGAGAATATTTCAGATTCGATAAAAGAGATTAGAATGTAGGCGGTCAGCGCTGTCGACGAACTGTCGTCCTCGAGGCCACCCTATGATAGTAGCACACGTTAGTTCAAATTCCTGTTGATAACTTGAAGTTTCTATCGGACGGTCGAACCTTCATCGCTTTGTGGAAAACCGTGCCCACCACGGGGAAGCAGCCGTTCTCCAGTTGCTTCATTAAGATCCATCGAGCAGATAACGACATGGCATGATCGTCGATGTTAATCAAACATCGAGCTTGAGCGAACGACTTCAACACGAACGCGGTTAGCCATATGGATCCTTCGTCTTCCGTAAATTGCGCTCCGAATGCGGAATAGGAGCCGTCGGGATGTCTATAGGTCATCTCTCGTTGATATCCTTTATCATACAGTTAAATACTTTCAAATAACAACAACTGCTTTATAAAGCCAATTAAGGGAGTAGACTCTCTGGTAGACATTTCTCGATAATGCATGCGATGGGGTTTTTCAGTAGTCAAAAGCGCTAGATATAAGATCAATCTAGGCCGCGATCGCCCCGAAAAGTCCTATTTTTACGTTTACAAGCCGTAATTTGCATTATTCGGAAGTACACAGCTGTGACAGCTACATACTGACGACTAATGCAAATTACGCCTCGTAATCGTAAGAAAAGGACTTTTGAGGGCGAAAAACTCCATCTTTGCATTATCGAGAAATAAGAAGGCACATCCCGCACCCTTGCAATCCTGCAAACGAGTCTACCTCCTTAAGACATTGTTGACCGGATATGCTAATTGTCCTCTTCCAGATATCAATTCGTCGTTTTTGTATATCTATAAGGGTATCTTGTGTTGTGTATTCAGATCAACAACGTGTTAATATCTCTGTTTTTTTTAACATTTTTGGAAAATAAGTGAAACAATTAAACTTTTCATGGAGTGCCAGAGACACCTCACTGGACCATTCGAGGGTTAAGAGATTTTTACCTTTCTCCATGTTCTTGATAGCTCTCGCTCGTAGCGCGGGGTTCTCGATGCTAACCGCTTCCAAATATTTAACCACGTGAATATTCGGAACGAAGAGTATCATATTCTGTTCGCCACAGCCCATCGGCAGCTGCACGAGCTTGTCCAAATTTTCGAGAGCAGGTCCCAAAATGTGCCCTATCAGGCTCACGTACGCCCTGCCACTGTCGGGTACAACGTCCTCCGGCAATAGTAAATCCCATACGATCGTGGAATCGTCACTGAACTCCTTTGGGCAGATGAACGTCGACCTTGTCACCTCTACGGGGTAACCTTCCGGTAGAACGAGAATTGGCTTCACAATGGCGTCTCTTAAAAATAAAAACGAATATAATAATAATAATACGGGTACATTGCGAACATTATCGTATACAAGTATTATAAACATCTGCTATCTTCATAGGGCTTTACCTACCGATGATTACTTAGAATGTGCTTAAAGATAAATAATTGAGAATTTTTTAATGAATTGCTAATGTAAACCAACAAGTTATAATTTCTTTTAAGATTATTGTTTAATGGAAACAAATTAAACTTCTTTTAGTAGGCTTCCGGTAGATAAAGCGATAAGAACAGTTACCGCGTAAAGATCAAAGTGTCCGGTCCGCATGGTTCAACGAAATCAGGATCTACGGATGCGGATACTGTGATATTGACTTCTCCGATAACTCGAGGCCTGAGAATGTACTCGTGGACAACACTGTCTCGCGGATTCACGCAAAACGAAGCGGTGGGATGCGATAAATGTAGGTCGAGCCCCGTCGCATCTTCCAACTTAATTTTCACCTAGAAAATTTCGCATGTTTTTATATGTTTGGCGATTACTTTCGTTAATAGGTTTGAGATTGATTTGGTCCGACTTGATCCAACTTACAGGTAGCCGATGTTGCATGTAATTGAAGAGCGACACCTTCATATGCAACATTTCCCCGCGTTTCACGCTATACGGCAAGGTGTAGTCGAGGAAGAATGGTTGGAATGCTGTTATAGTGGTTGGTGGCGCTATCCCGAGACCGTGTATGGGCGAGATGCAGGTTGTATAGCCGATCCAATCGGTGATGGTGTGTGGAAGAGTGCGTTCTATCGTAACTTTGCCTTCTTTTCTACGAAAGTGAGTGTAATCGGATAATGGTGAATCGAATTTAATAAGATAGCATACTTGTGAAATAAGATAAACCATACCCGGTGGGCACCAGTTCCCACAACCATGTCTCAGGAAAATACGACCTCAGTGTAGCAGTCTGATCGGTCAGGTGGTCAAAGTAATAGTGGTCTACTTCGGAAATACCTACCGCATCGCGAGTCCTGTAATTGATCAAAGGGACAGCGGTAGGTTGCATTGCTTTGACGATATCTGAAAAATCTTTAAATTTTAATCTTAAAATTTTTAAATCCAAAGATTGCACGCAGCACCTATCTGGAGTAATAACAATATCGTGTACTTGCCAGACGAATCCATTGAAACCATTCGGCCGGTAATTGTAGGCCCGTACTCCCCGCACGGTCGCGATATCAACACCAAATCGCTCATTACAACTACTCCAAAATCCTATGGGAAAAAGAAGATTGCATACGTTAAGGGGGTAGACTCGTTTCTACGATAATGCAAAGACGGGGTTTTCCAGTAGTCAAAGATGCTAGATAAAAGATCAATTTAGGCCGTGATCGCCCTCCAAAGTCTTATTTTTACGTTTACGGGACGTAATTTGCATTATTCGGCAGCATGTAGCTGTCGCAGCTTAATATTAATGCAAATTGCGTTAGATTGATCTTTTATCTAGCGCTTTTGACTACTAAAAACCCTCTCTTTGCATTATCGAGAATTGAGAAGGCGCATCCCGCACCCTTGCAATCCTGGAAACGAGTCTACACCCTTAAGTAAACTATTCGGCTCCTCGCGAGTTTATTCAAGTTTATGTTGATAAACATTTAATGTGTACCGATCTAACTTTCTGAAACTTTACACAAAACTTTTCGTCAATCGCCGATTCGGTACGAGCAGGTTAACGTCTCCATATACAGGATGAAAGGCATAGCTTACAAAGAAAGCTTGCATGGCATCCACGTAGTTGAAGTTTATAGTGGTGGTTGATCCCCGCATCGCTTCAAACCACAAATCTGGCAATTTAATCGCTGGACTGGGCAGGTGATCGATTTCCTCCATCGATGGTTGCGTTGTCATTGTTGCTGTAACATTTACTGTAGCACAACGTTTGGGTTCAGGGCTGTACTTCTACGGGAATTATTTCCGATTAGAAACGTACGTTTGCAGTGTAACGACCAGGATAGTAAATGAATCGGCATGGAATGAAACTTTTTCAGCTCCTCGAACGTTTGACTGGCATCGATCAGGCTTCTTTTCGATCCAGCCATAAAGCGGGTCGATTTGTCGACGGCGGAAATGCCACAGAACGACCATGGCGTAGCCTCTACGTGGTACTGAGTCGTGGCTCCCGGTACCTGGATACCTGTATGCCAAGCACTCTTCACCTTGTTCTCGAAACAGTGACCAACCTCGATCGTGTACGTGGTAGAAACAACTTCTCCGTCGCCTCGCACGTAATAGAGCAATAATTTCGAAACCGGAGCCATGCTCGGCGTAACTTTCACGCTTAATGGGAACCTATTTTCAGAAAGAGAAAATTAAATCAATTTAATGAACGCTCCGTTTGAGGCCAAAACGATTGACTATCTCTTAAATTTTTTTAAATTTTAGTGTCGAAGCACTTGATATGCTTAACCGTCTATATGTACAATGGATTTCCTTAACAATTAAGCCTAACGTTACATAATTGAAGCGGCACAGGCATACCTATGCACAATGGTGCTTTGTTCCGTTTTGTTTGTTGAGGAGTTAACGGCGCCCAGTAGATTACGGAATTCTGAATAATTTAATATGGTATCTCTGTTTGGCTTGTGCTTCACGTGACCGTGTATCAAGAGGTCTCCCTTCGAATTGATCGAATAATGAAACGAAATCGATTCGCTAATGTTACTCTTCAACGGAATTGTGTACATCACGTTGAACGAATACTTCTCGCCACACACGATAGGTTGATTTCCTCGAGCTACCGCCAAGTAACTGTCGGATGGCGAATACCACGGGGCCACGTTAATGCGTGCAGAAGGTTGATCCATAAACACCTAACAGATATTTACTGGATGTATCAATTTGCAAAAGGAACGCAATATACAAAGCTGTTTAATTCTGCTGTATCGGAACCTTATATTTTTTAAAAATGTAAGAAGATTGTTACCAACACAAACTTGTTACTGTTTCGTCAACGTTATTTCAAATATATAGTTCAACCGGCAATCGCGGCAGAATTAATTTATACTCACCCACCACCGTTTGTCCGGCGAGTAGTATTTAGTGGGATAGTCGACACCGGTGGCTATAAAGTTCAATTCAACAATATTCTTGTGAGGCGGAGGAACGACAAAATCGATGAAACCATCGACGGTTGATCTGAAATTACGACATTCCACTACGTCTCGTTGCGACTCTCCTTTTCCAAAAACTTGCAGACAAAGTTGAATCTTCTCGTTTGGCGCCGGAGTATTGTCTTGTCGTAAAACTCGTAGCTAACAAGAAAAAAACAAGTGGAGTAAAATGAATATTTCAGCCGTTTTAGAATTCGTATTAATTTCCATTATTTTAGTTACACAGTTTCGTGTGTGAATTTAACCCTTAGCACTCGAGTGGTGACTCAGAGTCACCACAAAAATTGCATTATTCAAAATATTGTTTACATTATTAAATAAGTTGGTATCGAATCAATTACTAAATATTTAAGTATTGTACGAGGTGTTCTATAAATTTCATATCCATAAAACAAACAAAAATCATATAGAATGGGATTATTCTAGCTAGAAGAAATGTTTAATTTTCAAGTTAAAATAGCTTCGAGTGCAAACGGTTAAACGTAACATGCTAGGGAAATACCTTTCCGTGGTAAGGCAAGCCCAGTTTAAAGTATTTGGGTGTGTGAGGCACAAATTCCAGTTTCAAGGCTTGATTCACGACCACTGTCTGACTAATAGTAGTTTCTACTACGCCAGTCCCGGCCTCCGTAAAATTCGCGATAAGAACGATACTGTCGGGAGCCACCTTCCAGCAATCTAGACCGAGATCTGATCCAGATAGTACGAAGTCGGTGCATCCATCCGGTGAGACCAACTAAAAACATTTGTTCATTAATAAGAAATTTTTCTCGAGTAAACTTATTACTCGAAACAAATGCGAACAGTGAATTGTTCACCTTGGTCTCGTAATTTACTTCCGGCAGATTGAATTTTCTCCTCCAACTTGGCGTTTGCGGGGTTGATTTCAGTCGCAAAGTACCTTTAACAGGTTTACCGTAACTATATCTGTAGAATTATATTCAACTTTAGTCGGTTTGTTCCCGTTTTGAGAAATGACAAGTGGAGACATTTCACCTACCGAAAATTGTGTGCGTAAGTCCCTCAAAAATTAATAACTAATAATTGAAGGAATATTATTTTGAGTAATATAATTGAATAACCTGGGGGCAGACTCACATTTGCAGGATTGCAACGCTGGATGCGCCTTCTCATTTCTCGATAATGCAAAGATGGGGTTTTTCACTACTCAAAAAGTCCTGTTTTTACGTTTTCGAGGCGTAATTTGCATTATTCGACAGCGTGTAGTTGTCGGAGCTTTATGAAAATAGCTACCTTCGCAGCTGTATGCTTTCGAATAATGCAAATTACGCTAGATTGATCTTTTATCTAGCTCTTTTGACTTCTGAAAAACTCCATCTCTTCATTATCGAGAAATAAGAAAGCGCATCCCGCACTCTTGCAATCAGTGGCGCGTTACCCTATGGGCAACTTGGGCAAATGCTTGGGGCCCCAAGCAAAAGGGGGCCCCGAACACAAACCAAGATCCAAGATCCAAATTCTACGTTTTTCCCCGGGGACCCCGAAATTCTTCTTTGCCCAAGGTTCTAATTAGTTATAACGGGTTACTGCTTGCAATTCTGCAAACGAGTCTACCCTCGAAATTTTAACAGTTAGAGTACAGTCGGTAAAAACTCTATCAATGGGATTCCGGTAGCTGAAGTGTCAATAATCTGGCGTGATCGCAATAATTACTTGGCGCAAATAGTCCAAGTCACGTTATCCGCGTCGGCTAAGATATACCCTGGCGATCTGATCGTTACTTGGAACCTCTGCAGTACGTATTTCGATACTTCGAATGTGGCCGTGTGGATCAGTTGCGGGTGCGATTTCTTCTTTTCTACTTTGATTTTCCACGTCCCCTGTCGCAACGAACGAATCATTATTTCAGTTAGATTCCGTCAAAGAAAGAAACGCATTCTCTTACCGTGCTTTGTTCCGGTGATAGAGGAAACAGCAACTGCGCCATGCCGCTTTCCGTATTCACGCTCGTCCATTGCGCTACCCTTATCTCCGTTGGATTCTCGATCCATACTTTGGGAATCTGTGACGAGATTTAAAAACTACGTTTAAAAAGTCTCGGAAAATAATTTTCGAGAACAGATCTCTTATACCCACCGATTCCTTCCAAGGTTTCAAATCGTGTTTGAGCATCACGATCCTAATGTTCACATCCTGGCCCGGCTTGTACACAGACTTATCCGTTTCCACGAAAGTCAGCAAAGAGTCGTGCTCGATGTGACACTTTTCTTCGGTCTCGACCGTGTAATCGAGATGTTCGATTTCTATTCTCAATCGTAGGCGTCCGTTCGCATACTTCGTCAATGGTACCATTAATTCCAAGCATATTTCCGTACCTAAAGCATTCGAAAGATCAGCACTATGCAACTTGAATGAAGGAAACCCGACGTGGTGTAAACTATATTAGTATCTGATACTGACGCAACGATCTTCCCTTTGCAACGATTGCACCAACATATAACTGCATTCGTGCAAAAGGATGTCCCTAATTGATAAATTGATACTAAGAAGACAATCTAACCGTGCGTCGATTTAGCTGATTGTTGGACCTGCAATTACTCATACGTTTCAAAACATTCTGAAGGACGCAATTTCGCTTTGTAATGCATTTCAGAATCAATAAAACTGGTATCTCAAGTGCACATGATTAACCCTTTGTACACCGAATTGTTTCTCAACTTTGTTGCCAACAACTCCCTACTATTTTAAGTGTTTCATTTGAAATTTACTTCAAAGAACAGTTCATTGACTGGTACTTATTTCAAACAATTTTTTTCACTAATTATATTAAATATAGCTCTCAAACTTTGTTTGCAATTTATATTTGTGGAACTTATATTTGTTTTAAACTAAAAATACGTTTCATTTACATTTTCCTATCTCCGATGTCGAATCACACTCGACAATAGAGTGCAAATGGTTAAATATCAAGAACGTGATGATGAAGATTCGTTTTTACTTAAGCTGGTACAATTTACGGGAGAATAGCTGGGATAACAGAACGTGCAGGCATTAAGGTATTAAAGAATAGGGTCGCCAAAAAGGGGAAAATAAATTTTTGAACGATTGTGCAAGTATACAAACGATTCTTGAGATCGTTTTGTCTCCCAGATGCGTTGCTATGAACGGGCGACTACTGTACTCTAATTGTTTTGCACAGCATGCTGTACTGTTACTAAGATATTGAGATATCAAACATATTTATTCAACGAAGTCGGACCTTGATCGAGTTAAATAGCCAATCTTCGTTATTCACCCCGTATATAACAATATAAATGGGTTTCCCATGTATTCTAGCGATTGCTTATTTCCCCTCCAGAGAGGGGTCGGCCAATTCAGTTCCCCCACAGGAAGCGGCGACAATTTCAATTTACGATTTGTTTAAAGAGCCCGACGCGAGACGAAAGGACCGACCGACACCAGAAAGAAAAAAAACCAATTTATGGAAAATAATGCTTCGAAAAACAAAGCAAACGACGCGATACCACAATTACAATTCGCGAACCACGTTTACCGAAAATCTGTTATTCGCATTACAACTATATATATTATTATTCGAAACAATTAAGGGCTACTTTCACTGATACAATGACAGATAATCTCAATTCTTTCGCATAAATGTATTCTACAGTTGTTCAACCTGAAACGACGCTACAAATTGAAGCAACGCGAATCTCGAATAAAATATCAGCCGCATATTATTTCTGGAAACCTCTTATCAGACAGATATCGGTGAAACAAGATGTAAAGGACACTTTACATACGCAATAAGAGGTCGGAGGTTTAGATTCGACGGCGAAGATAAAGAAACAGCTACTATTACAATAAACATTCTTTGGAAACCGGTGGTTCTGTAACGGAGACTATTGTTCCGCGAAACTTTTACTATTTATTTCAGGACGCCTGTTAAAAGTAACAAACACATTTACTTTTTATCGCTTTTTAATGTGTTCCAATAGCTTGGTGTAACTACCTGTTTTCAAAATGGAGGAAGTGGACGACAACACTTCCGTGTCTTTGACCGACGCGGGGGACAACAGATCTAGGGTGACAAGAGCCGGTGGCTCCAAATTGTGCAGAGAAAGGCACCCACGCTCGGTCTCGCCGGCTAACAACACTTTCGGCATCGTAAACACATATCCCCTGAAAGCAGAACCGATCAATTTTGCCGATATACTGTTCGCATCGATTCTATACAAAATTGCCAAAACGCAGACTGATCTCGTACAGGTGAAAATAAAGAACATTGTTGCACTTGAAAAATTATAAAACGAAAAGTTATATTTCATTTCGATCTCTTAGAAATGGTTAAAAAAAACAAGAATTCAGATAAAGTTCGGCGTTCCAATCGATCCAGCTATTTATCGTCTATCACTTACCGATCAACCGTTCCTCTCGAGGAATGTAAAAATGCCAACGAACAAACAAGCAGCACCAAAAGCACGTGTTTCTCCATGATATATCGTATACGGTTCGAGATGTTCGCACTGTTTATTCCCGGGGGACCGTGCCCGCGAACATGTTTCACGAACCGTTCAACGATTGGTCCCAGACCAGTTTAATAAACGCAGAGTACAGTTTCCTGTGCAATAAAAGAACGTGACCGATACGCGTAGCTGTACGCTGCACGCAGACTGAAACCGCGATATTCATTCGGTCCCTCTTATTCACCCTCTGAATAAGGAGAAGGGTTACGGCGTTCGACCAATACCGATTAGAACGTGGCCAACGCATTAACACATGCACCACGATCTTTTCTTCTCCGTTTCGGTCCTCGGACTCTGCACGTACACAGTACAAGTGTTCATATGTATAGAACACTTGCTTGAATCTAGTCAGGTACTTTTTATTGGTTATGTCATATTTTAATTGGCGTACATGCTCCGCAATTTTCTCCAAGTTTAATAAATAATAATCGTTGACAACTCTGAGGAATCAATCGGTTACCCATAAAATACTTGTCCTTCGATCTTCTTATCGTTCTAATCTATTCAACATTTTGTTTTTTTACCTTTAGCTTGAAATATATTGTTACCTGCTTAACAATAGAGAATCTCGAAATAATTAGAAAGCAAAGAACCTTGAAGGTAACGCTACGTTACAGAAGAAAATGGATTATGAGCAGTGTCACCAGACGGTGTACATTTCCATCAAAATCTTCTCCCTCTACTAGTAAATATCTCTCGATTCTACTCGTAGTGGGAGTGGGAATAATGTGATGGCACGTATATACTTACTTACTCCCTCGTGCAGAGAGTCGCGAGAGGGGAATCTGATGGTGGAGAGGGATGTGCACAGACTACTGTTGCCCAGTGTTGCCAGAATCGACCAAAAACGGTCGATTTTCCCATTCCACCACCATGAGCATACTCCAACATCCCCCACTAAGACCGTAGACTGGTCATGTGAAGTGTCGCGCGCGACTGAATTCGTGTCGTGTCCCCGTCGCGCACGCGTAACATGTTACGTATTAATCTGGTTATCAGAGAGGGGGCGAAGTGTATTCCCCTCGATTTCCCCGATCTGACGACACTGCTGTTGCCAGACAGGCTTGTATTCCCCTCAAAATGTTTGCGCCTCTACCAGTAAATGTAACTCGATTCTCCTAGTAGTGGAAATAATGCGACGTCACGTATCTCCTCGTGTAGAGAGTCGCGAGAGGGGAATCTGATGATGGAGGGGAAACTACACAGACTGTACGCTGGCAACGGTAGTGGTGGTATAGACTTTTTCTGACAACAATACCTGTGACCTGTGGCCCGCGGGCCACCGCGCCGTCACTGATGGCCCATCAGTTCCCCACAGGCCTGAGCTACAGTTACTGTTTATTCGAAAGTTTGTGTATTGACAAATGATTTTGACGCGTCAATAATCGAGAGCGTACTCATTTTTACGTTACGTATTAGCTTTTAAACGAATGATACAATTAAGGCTTCATAGATGCGAGATCTTCAAAATCTATCCGATAAGAAGGAGGTTATACTACTTGTCAAACAACCAAACAATACGAAAATTGCATGGGCTATTAGATAGTAAAAAATGTCTTTCTTACGTGGATCCGCGCACTTTGTCTGGTGCACGACCAGTGTACTCGGTAAAGGTGCGACTGGCACAGTGTTCCAAGGTGTCAATAAAAACAATGGGGAACCTGTCGCGGTTAAAACGTTCAATCAGTTGAGTCATATGCGTCCCCATGACGTGCAAATGCGAGAATTCGAGGTTCTCAAGAGAGTCAACCACGAGAATATTGTTCAGTTATTAGCAATTGAAGAGGAGCAAGATGGTCGTGGTACTGTGATTGTCATGGAACTTTGTACGGGAGGCAGTCTCTTTAATATCCTAGATGATCCTGAGAATACGTTCGGACTGGCAGAAGCTGAGTTCTTGTTAGTTCTAGAACATGTGACCGCTGGAATGAAACACTTGCGCGACAATAATTTAGTACACAGGGACTTAAAACCAGGTATACGAACCGTAGTACAGAGTAATGAAAGAAGGGTCAGATATTTAAAGTTTAGCTTATAATATTTGCAAACATAGAATAGACAATGCTTATAAGTAGACTACGGATCTTTATGCATTTATGAAGAAATTAATTGCGTGAAATATAAAACAGTAAAGGATTAGAACAATTTAAGAATATTATAATGTTGTTTTTAGCGTAACAATGTCAATAAGGGATGATATCAATTTTTATTTCATTCCCGCTTTCCATAATCAATGCAGAACATTTTTATTTTGCATGAAGATCCGCAATCTACTTATAAGTCTTTCAAGTATCAAACTCTTTTTTCACAACTATTTACAAACAAGAGTATAATCTTCAAGCATTGTTTACTGTATATAATAATTTTATTGTGAATTTTTTACAGGTAATATAATGAAATTTATTTCTGACGATGGCAGCACCATTTACAAGCTCACCGATTTTGGTGCTGCCAGAGAATTACAAGAAGACCAGCAGTTTGTATCTCTATATGGTACAGAGGAATACTTGCATCCAGATATATATGAACGGGCTATCTTACGCAAAACTGTAGGAAAGACATTTGGAGCAACAGTAGATCTATGGTCGATTGGTGTAACATTATATCACGTAGCTACAGGACATTTACCATTTAGACCATTCGGTGGACGTAGAAATAAGGAGACAATGTTTTATATTACTACAGAGAAAGCCACTGGTGTCATATCGGGTGTGCAAACATCAGAAAATGGACCGATCGAATGGAGCAGGGAATTGCCACAGAATTGTCAATTAAGTGCAGAATTAAAGAAGATTGTTACTCCTTTATTGGCTGGATTATTGGAGGTTGATCCGCAAAAGATATGGAGTTTCGATCGTTTTTTTACAGAAGTTACAGAAACTCTCTCGAGGAAACGTTTGCACATATTTAACATTCACAAAGGCAACTTGATCAAAGTTTTCTTGCATCCCGAAGAAAAGCTAACAGCGCTACAGATGTACATTCAAGAACAAACCGACATTGCTCCGAATGTTCAGATTCTTTTGTGTGGAGACACGTTTTTAACAAGCATCGTTGAAGAATCTACACCTGGGAAAGGGTATCCAGAAACATCCGAGGATAAGCCACTAATGTTGTTCTCCAAAGAGAATAATAACGTCACGCTACCAATGGACCCAGAGTTACCTAAATTTCCAGTTTTTGCAAATTTGGTATCTGTAGAAAATGATGCCAGCCAAGCGAAAGTAGCTTGTTCAATTGGATATGTATGCAAAAGAAGAATCGACAAATTGGTAGTGTGTAGCAAGTTGTCGCAGGATGCGATAAAAGCATTTAGTGATTTTGTTTTAACAGAAATTACAAGATTACTAGAAAAATGTCAACATTTCAAAGACTTTACTAAAGCTGTAGAAGACACGACAATAGCAGTGGAAACATATGAGAGTTTAGTTGGACAGATTTACAAGAAGTTTGGAATCCAAAACAGTTTGGAGGCGAAAAATTGGAAGAAGGAGCTAGATTTAAAGAGTAAGGTGCTTTTAACCGAATTGGCTCCTGCAGTAGCACAACTTCATCAGCGGTAAAAAATTTATATTTATTATTCGTTACATTCAAATAAACCATTCTTCTTAATAAAGTATTTATTATTCCAAATGCAGGTATGTAAAAGATGGCAGCTTACGGGCTGGATGGGACAGTAACACTCGTGGACTATGGTGTCCATGGGCCAATAAAGCAAGTCAAAAAGCAGCAACTTTAGTGGATCGTTTACGAGATGGCTGGCAACATTTATTAAGGGATAGAGCTACTCGTAGCCTCACGTACAATGATGAGCAATTTCATGTATTGGAACGGATCAAGGTATTTTAAATAAAACATTTAGAATGTGAAACGAATGCAAGGAAACGGAATTTATAAAATACAACGCATTCATCTCATTTTGGAATTTCTTCTCAGGTAACAGAAACAGGACAAAGAATAAAGAATCTTCTTGAAACGTTTTGTATACCGTCAATGGCGAACAGATCTGAATATGTTGCTGATTGGTACAAAATTGCACAAACCGTTTTCTTACAAACTCAAATATTAGACAAGGACATAGATAATTATGAGCGTGTGTTGCAAGCATACTCGTATCGCTTGTCGCAGGAAAACAAAGAACCATATGAAAATGTTCTACATGTGATAGATCCAGGAAAGTTGAAAACCATTGAAAAATCTAACCAGCCTACCCAAGAAAGTGCAAAAGTATGTAAAAAGTTATGCGTTGCACAAGAACAAATTGTAATGCTCTTGCACTCAAATGAATTACTTATCGATCAGATTAATTCTTTATCGACACTAGAAGATTCAGAGGACGATTTGGAATAGATATCAATTTAACAATCTCGACTTTAACTTTTAGCATTTTCTTTAATATTTTTACGGGTAAGACTGACGTGTACAGTAAAGGTAGAGAATTTATAATAATAAAAAGTAAACAATGTACAGTATTCTTGGACTAGAATATGAAGGGAGAATGTACAGTATTGTACAGTGTAAGATTCGTGAATTATTTTCCTTCATTAGACAAGAAACGTATGATAAAATCTGCTGTATTATGTGTATATACAGAATTTCCCACAAGTCCCGGAATGGTGCATTATCTCAGAAACTATGAATTTTACAAAAAATGTTTTTAACAAGTTTCAAGGTGTAAGTCAATATGGATTTTTTAATTGGAACACCCAATTTTTTATTATGCAATGTTAAAGCTAGAAGCAATACTCCTTGTTTCAATTTTTTGTATGTAAATTGTCTGTAAAAGATCCATGTTGACTCTGACATGGCCTTCACCAGTCCACTCAAGAAAAAAACAGTTATGAGCGTCCAATAGAACCTTTTGTCTACAGTATTTTTTGTTCAAAATGCATTGTTTCCGAGATAATCGATCGTTCTGGAACTTTTAGGAGACCCTGATGTATAAAATGTGCATAGATTATATATAATATATAAAGCAAAAAATTTCTATGTTGTGTTTGTCCGTTGCCCAAAAACTGTCGAACGATAAAATTTGGGATCATGAAATGTGCCTCAGCTCGTTATGCCTGGCTAATCCAGATAAATGTGATTATATTCAACTCGCTACGTCCTTCTCTTCTCAAGTTACGAGTTAAATAACACCAGAATCAAAATTCTGGGTTAAATTGGCCAGGAAAGCTAGTTTGTACATATTTGTAATTTATATATACAGTACTAATAAGTAAATAAAGTGGATCATTTTACTCCATATCAACTGTACCTATTCAACTTTTGTATTTTCAATACAAAAGACAGTAAATATGCCATTGCATTTATATACATTGTTACGTTTGTACAGAAATTAGATATATAAAAAAATTAGATATATACATATATTAGTTTACCTATATAGAAATTATTGTTTATAACAATTAAAAGTTTAAATATATATAAATGTTACTGTAATACTTTCTTCATACATTTTTTTTATAAATTTTGTTGACGGTGAAATACAACGCATACGGGTAGGAATTTTTATATTTTCATAGTACGCGATAGTACTTCTAGCTCAATGACCAGATATTTTTATAAATATGTATAATTACGTATTTCGATCACGAACATCATAGAACAATGTTTCGTATTTACGTTTCATGATTTATATTTTTTTCTACCAAATTCGTTAGTCGTTGTTTACGTTTTTGTTCTTTATGTCGTTCTTGAACAAGATGGAAATGTTCCAACAATTTAGGAAAATCGAACATTGTTTGTAAGGGTTTTGAACTTGGTGCAGCTGTAACTATAGCACTTGTCTTTGGTGGAATTGCTGCTAAACGCTTCTGTAATGTTGCATATGCCTCGCTTTGAGGAAGAATCATGAGCAGACCGTAAAGCGCATATACCAGTGCATTGTTCTTTTCTCTTTCAAGAAGTTGTAGTCTCAAATCTGAAATAATTGATTTTTTTTAGACATAGATTTCAGTTAAAACAGTATTTGATACTTACATGTAAATATTGGAGATTCGATCAGCTGTACTAGCTTATCAATTTCTATGAGGAATTCAACAGTAACTTCTATGTTCTCACTATATACGGTTTTAGTTAAGTACTATTAAAGATATAGTAAATTTTTTATCAAACATGTTAAGTAATTCCATACAATAGTAAAGGATACAATGATCTTATAATATTGCATGCATGACCATAATGCTGTGACAAAAGACACAAGGCGACGGTTGCTACAGGATTGTGGCACCAGGATACGTATAAACATTTAAATAATTCACAGCTTTCCTGCAATTATGCATGAGGTTTAAAACATAGTTAAAGTGATTAAATGAATAGAAGATAAAAAAGAACTTACTACAGAATCTAAGTCTTTAAGTTTGTTTCGTAAGTCAAATAATTCCGAGCTTGTCAACAATATAACATTCAAAGTTTGTATCATTGTGCACGCAAAACTCAGGTTTTGTTCTTCCAATAGTATTTTCGCCAATGTTTTATAAATATCCTCAGCACTCAGTAGCACACACAATTCGCGTATAATAAACGCTCCTCTTTCCACCAACAAATTCCTGTCAGTTGAGAAAACTCTTAATAAGTTTACTATAAATTTGGTGAAGTATCTATTTTGCATGTCTGCATTTGAATCCATAGTGGCTGCTTCAGGAGATTTCGAACTAATTATTTCAGCCATTACTACCAGCGTTTGTTGGACTACCTCATCGGAATTGTCGCTCAATGACTTCATTAGAATCGGAAATAAGTTGTCCACATGATAAAACATTTTGTGGGGAATGTGTATAAACAAATGATGAATCCACTTCAGAACAGCTACTTTTGTCTGAACCGATATGTAGATTAAATGTTTCGTTAGCACTTCAACAACGCTAGGTAAGTCTAATGTTTCTGCCAAAGAGCGATGCCCATTAGTATCTAGAAAAGACATTAGTTCACCTTGCACGGGTTGTGCATCGTTTTCAGACGCGTTATTCGCAACTTGTGCATTTTTCATAGTTATTAATTTCATCAAATTTGCATTTACTTGAGTAGCAGTTTCTTTAATATTTTTCCTGGTATCACCGTCGTACGCTAAACAAGGTAGAACAGCTATAAGTATGCCAGACATGTAAGGAAGCATGAGAGGTCCAGATAAGTGTACAAATTCCTTGATCCACGTGATCGCCGTTAATTGTAGCAATTCGTCTGTGCTTTGCGCGTGCGTAATTAATATATTTATCATTCCAGGGAAATCCACCCTACTCGGATTAGTTTTTATACTACGTAAGAATTCACCGAGGACTGTGTCCGTAACTTTCTTAATCTCTGGTGTTGGATCTTCTAGAATTTTAAACAGACCATCGAGAATCTCGGGTAGAAATATAATAAAATCCATGTTAGGTACAGCATCCAAAACAGACACCCATGCTATTACAAATTGTCTACCAAAAGGGTTCTTGGTACAAATACGTTCTCTTAATAGCGGCATGAATCCAACTAAATCGAACAGACCGCTTTCTGTGACAATATCCTGAAATTATACGTTACAGAAACTTGTCTCCAGTATGATTTTTCGTGGTTTGAAAATTATAATTACCTTCATAAGCCTATCGAGTAATTCAGTACCATTCTTTACATTTTGTTCCGAATCACATGCTAATTTACTAAGTGCTGCAAAAATATCTGTAAATTGTGGTAATACAGCGCCTCTAGCCACTTTTACCACGTTGTATAAACTTTCACAGGCATAATATCTTACATACAAATCAGAATCACAAAAACAAGCCAAAATAGGATGGATTAAGTCTTCTATGTATTGACCAGTGTCTTTTCCTAGACCTACTGCTATTGCTGCCAAGCCTATTAAACCACCTTTACGTGTATGTGGGTTTTGCGAAGTTGCTAAATCTTGACCTAGTACTTTTAAAAGTCGTTTAATCTGAACGGTGTTGTTATGAGCAGCAAATTCTTTGACCATCCTAAAGTGAGACAGAAATATCGAAAAAGTAGACCTCGTAATTAACAGAAATAATGTGAGACAGAAATATCAATAAACAAAATTCATAACCTCACTTTTCTATTTCCAAAGCAGCCGCTTTACGTTTCTCGTAAAGCTTATCGTTTAGAGAACGTACACAAGCAGCACTGAGAGGTGCATAATCTCTTTCCGACATCATTTTCTTAATGTTACGCTTCGAGTTTAAAAAATGATGTACTAATATTGCAACGCTGGCAAAAGTGACAGCTGATCTATCAATCTCAAATCATCACCTGTTATCAGTGTCGCCGCCAGAAACGACCAAAACTGGTCGGTTTTATCTCTCCTCCTTTTCCCCTTCCACTAGTCCATTCCACCACCATGAGCACACTCCACATCCCCCAATAAGACCGTAATAGACTGGTCACGTGACGTGTCGCGCGCGACTGAATTATTAATCTGGTTATCAGAGAGGGAGTAAATTTTATTCCCCTCGATTTTCTCGATCTGGCGACACTGCCTGTTATCAGTAATTTTTAGTGCATGTGTAATCCTCCGGCATAACAGTTGCTATAACCATCTGGCGGTGAAATGCGCGAACTAAAAGAGCACCACCAATGGTGGCGCTATTTACGGTGGCGATTTTACAAATCCCTATCCTAGCTGTGTGTAAGACAAAGAC
Source organism: Lasioglossum figueresi (assembly GCA_028455805.1). Lineage (NCBI taxonomy): Eukaryota > Metazoa > Arthropoda > Insecta > Hymenoptera > Halictidae > Lasioglossum > Lasioglossum figueresi. The sequence continues at coordinate 9,769,782 of CM052202.1, forward strand.
AGAAATAGTGTGCGACAAAGATTACGAATCGTTGAAAAAATCAATTTTAGCATTTTCTTAAAGAGTATATAGCTTTTGAAATATATCAGTGAATCCTAAATTGCTCAACACTTAGAACTAATGGGGTTAGAACTGTTTAAAGGATATAACGATTAGCGTTACTGTTACTGTTGATATATTGCCGTAATGACAATAATAATTCACGAAAATGAACGAAGCAGAATTTCTTGAGAAAGAAAACAATTTTACATATAGTTCTGGGCTGCCATATTAGTCATAAATATGATTGTTATTATGTGCAGGGTGTTTCAAAATTATATGTCGAGCCCACTAAGCATGATTCTGCACCTCTGGATCGGTGGAGATCCGTTTCATCGCAACAAGCAAAAGTCTCTAAGGAACCATGTGTCTCAAGTCAACCGTTCACTTAGAAAACGATGTTAACACTACCTACCGAGCCTTAAAAATAACTGGTACATGTTTCCTTATAAAAATGACAAGATTCATTTTATTTGGACTTTGTGCGGCTCCTATTGTAATACGTGCTCTACTAAAGATATTTATACAATCAATTCTTATCAAATCATTTTTATTATTTCAATAATTGTAAAATAATTAATCTGGAATCGATAATTTTGACCGGTGGCGGTAGGTTTAGTGTTAAAGTTTCGTAAACTATTTTGTTTCATTTGTTTACAGGGTGTCCCGAAATGGTATAAACGTGGACGGGATGATTCTACATAAGAAAATATAGAACAAATTTTTTTATTTATCTCCTCCTTTTCGAGTGAGTTTCAATATTCGGTGAACACGCGTGCTATTGCGTGGGAATCGTCTGACGCGTCTGTTCGTGCTCGACTCATTTTACTTCTTAAGAATGCTAGGCACGCGAACTTGACGGATCGTTAGTCAATTTTTTCGAAAACGACACGTGTAATGAAAAAATTTATTCTATACTTTCGACTCATTTTTCCGTGCAGAATCATACCCTCCTCGTCTATACCATCTTGGGACACCCTGTGGACATATGAAATGAAATAGTTTACGAAAGTTTAAGATCGTTTTCTAAGAGAACGGTTGACATGAGACACATGGTTCCTTTGAGACTTTTGTTCGTTGCGTCGAGTACTATACGATGAAATAAAAAACAGTTTTGACCTTGGGATTCAATGTTAAGGTCAATTTTGCGGTATATTTTTGTAACTGATCTCTTCCGATCGAGAGGTGCAGAATCGCGTTGTAGTGGTCACGACATATAATTTTGAAACACCCTGTACATGTAGAAATGATTATTATCTGTATGCAAAACTGTAAACACATTTTTCTCGAGTTTAAGTTTAAAAGTTGACGTTAATTGACTTGCTGGTCTATTAGGAGATGAATAATGTCGTTTTTACAGATTGAATAAATAACATCGCTACGCTAATTCGCGGAATACATACTAATTGAATATATTGTCAGTTAGCGCGTGTTTATACTGAAATTAATCTGTAATTAATGAATGAATGCTAAATGGCAAGTAAAATAAATATTATTAAATTAGATAAATATCAAAAAGTGTCATTACTTACGGATACCCCTAATAATTTCGTCATTAGATAAGACGCAAGGAAAAGGAACGAATAACACATAGATGGATAGATTTTTAAGCATTTTTTTACTAAAGAAACATATTTCAATAACGAACACACACGGACAAATCAGTGGTCGAACTAAACCATTCAAGATTAGGTACTTCTCTATTTCTTCTTTGCATCTAGAAGGTTACAATGCTTTGGTTACCTTTTTTTTTTTGGTTTTAGGTATATAGGATACTTATGGATATAATTAGTGTTCTTTGTTGGTTTCCATTGGTTTTGTTTAGCACTGAAATTACCAAGCAGCTGATAGTTTCAAGTTCGCTCGTAGTCGTTTCGGCTGCTCGATCGCGTGATCGGTCCGACACACGTATAGTACTACTATCGTTATACAATAATTACTATTACTATCGACTTACCGCGAAAAAGTTCCAACCACGTCAATCACGCGTATCAAGGAGCCATCTATTGCTTCGCATTTTCAAAGATAAACATATGATGCGGCCGCCCGAATTTCCATATATTTTCTTTAATACAACGTCGTTTACATTAAATTCACAGTTTGAGAAAGCGACCAACCGACTCTTGTCGATTCTTTCCTCAAATGCAAGAAAAGTATCCGTCGTTCGAGAGGTTCTCCTCTCGATTCACGTTCAATTCGTTAATTGTCGATCGACGAAATAATACATGTAAACAGATCGCAGTTCCGTGGCCTACTATTAATTATTATTGTTGCGCGCGTATCGATACGCGCATAACGTTGTTGCGTACACTCAATGGTTTGTATCAATGAATAATATGCTACGTTTTTTCCTCTCGAATTCTGTGCTCGTTCTCGCGAATAATCGCACGTTAGCTCTGCAACAGTGCTGGACACGGTTAGAGCCCCTCAAACGCATGCTTCCGCCACCAACCCCTTCGTTGCCCCACCATAGTAACGGCGTGTACTGGAGGGGGACAATGGTGCGCTATGGTGGGGGCGGTTTCGCCTCAAACGAGGCAACCGTGCCCGGCCCTGCTCTACAATTTTCGTCAAGCGAAAGGATGCAAAATACGTTTAGTTGAATCAAAAGGACATTACCATCTCGTCACGACAGTAGTTAATTATTCATTGGTACGTTCTTCGTCTTTATGATGCGGTTCATGGTTTTAGTTTCTCTTTGTTCGATTAACAGTAACGCGTGCACGTTTTCGTTCGACAGTGACGTTACTCGGGTACGACGACAACGTATAGAAGATGAATTCTTCTATTGCCACGTTGATTCGTCGAATCACTTTGGATCGTTTCGAATTAGCTCCGAGTATCGATCTTGACGCGCTGTTATCTCTAATTTGTACGAACAAGTTATACATTCGAAGTGATGATATTCATTTTGATATGTAAGCGGAGTTCGGAAGGATATGTAAATCGATTTGAATCAATGATCGAAGATATCTAGAAGACGACAATAGAATCTTTCGGTAGTCCTTTAATTTAACGCGTTTCCCAAAAATCGCTTATGCTCTCTTCGTCGCGAGGAGAAGGCTTGGTATTCTCTAAACTATACGATCAAACGATTCACACTTAAAGCGGATTACGCGATATTCGGTTCGATCGAACGACACTATGCGAACCTCTCTTTCCACGGTCACGAGGAAATCGCGTTTCCAGTTACAGAGGCCGAGCATATCTTCTCAACTCGTGTTTCGGTGCCCAAGATATTTGCTTATTTTACTATTTCTCTTTTTCCTCGCGAAATAATATGCTTTGTATTGGTCGCGATTCCGCGTAAATTGTTCTCGTTCTGTTCGCGCGTACATACACATACCGACACGCATACATACACACGTTCGCACGTACATATGCACAGAGAAAATTTGTTAGCTCTCCACAAACTATACATACCTACAACATTTTAGGATGTAACGCGCGCAATTAGGATGCAATGTAGTTTCCGTTGGATCGCACGTAGTACCGTGCGTACAAGTACATGTGGGTATGAGTAACATCGTACGATCGCGCGCAATCATAGTAGTAAAAAGTAAAAACAGTATGAAAAATTATTGTATTGTTTCCCATTACTTATTATTAGGTCATAACCCACACTGTCGATCTCGCGAACACGAGCTATCCTCGGACGACGAATTTCAAAATTCGTCCCACGAATACCTAGGATACACGCGAGTACTACATCTCTCTCTCTCTCTCCCTCTCTTCGTTCTCTGTCAATAGCGTATATTATTTGTCTTATCTTTGTTGCGATTCTATCATGAACGTCCCGTCGAGATCGCTGTTCGTCAAATTTCGAATCTCGAGAATCTCGTGTTCGGTCGGTCTCGAGCCTGGAACAACCGATTATGCGATAGAAATATGTTCGCATGAAGGTAATGATCGATGCTGTCTCGTAATGATGATGATAGGTACAAAATGGTGAGGGTGTTGCGTTGCTTCGGAGCTTTGTTCGAATAGCAGATGTAGGTACTGATCGTCCATCAGGAGGTGACAGTGAGAAACTTGTAGGGACCACGCGATGTCCCTACTCCGCGCTACACGTTTATTGGCCGAATCGCTTGAAGAAGCGTCAGAGTGGGGTCTCGCCCACTGTCAAAATCACTGGCATCTTCTGATGGACGATCAGTACTGGATGACAATTTTATCGAGAATTCTCGAAAACGTGGATGATTATTGTCCGCTTGTCTCTCGTTTAATTGAACGAGTCTCAGACATTTATCTCGACTCGGGATTATTACCTTCGCTTCAATTTGACTAGCATCATTCGTTTCATCGTGCATACACAACTCTAACAACAAATTGGTCCGTCCAACGATACGACGAACTAACTACTCGACTACGAAGCAAGATGACGACGAATCGCTTTTGTTAGTTCTGATCGATTCACCTTTCAACGAAATTCGAATTCATAAGATCGGTTTCTGGTGTTAACTAAAGATATGTTTTTCGTTTTACGACGTTGCGTTCTCAGGCGATAACATCGGAACGATAAACGTTGGAAACCATTTGCTCAACGTTTATCGCGATCTTATGTAAATATTAATTCGAGCGCTGTTTAACGATAGTCGGGTGCAGCGCCTCGATAATATTCGTATCAAGCATTGTCGCAATTTTACGGATAAGCGATAATCATAATATTCGACAGCGTGCAACGTCCTCGACGTAAACGCAACGAAACTCACAAACGCTCGGTACATTCCTTAGGTATTAAAACGAGTGAAAATAAGTCTAGAAAAATCGGATAATTCGACGTTTGGTCCTGCTGATAAATATTCGCGCATTTCTCGTTCACGCGCGGAGTACGAGACTATCTGAGTCTCTCCTCTACTCTGTCTCGACCAGGAATTTCATTCGAAAAGAATCGTTGAGTAATTTCGAAAGAGCCATTAATGAATTTCACGAATCGACGTCGCTCGGCTTATATAGTGTTGCCACGAAGACACGTTGGATTACTATAACGAGTTATCTAAATTCCTAGCGACTAATTTATTCTAAAGATCTTTTAAACATTTCTCGTATTGGTACTTTAAACGTTTGACTAGCATTAAATATTATCGATCTTGTAGACCAAGTCTCTCTCTGTTCGAAGGTTAGTCGAATCGCGAAAGTAAACGAGTCGAGAACAAATTCCGCCTGACTTCCCTTTAAACTTGTAGACCGAAAATGATCCTCTCGGAGCATGCTGCTTGAACCACTTCCCCAATATAATTTTTCTAGAATTCGCGAATCGTAAAGTTGAAGTAACAGGTAACAACAACAACACGATACTAATCATCATATAATTTAGCTATTCATCCTTATATCTCGAGAACATCAAGCTCGTTACACAAGATCCAAGAGATCAAACAAAAGATGCCGGCGATCCGATCACCGATCACGAGAAATTCATTAGGGAAGTGATTTCCTTCCGACTAATATCACTTAAATCCATTCATCTACGTCGCGCTTCGTTTCCTGGCAGTTTTAACTAGCTTCCGTGTGTCCGGATCCATATATAAACAGAACGGAACATTCCACCTATCCCCACACAGATCGCGTTGTCGCGTTCCTCGAAAGTCGTTCACCAACTAATACCGTACATTCCGTGACCATACGTACAATCTCGTGCTCGTAAAGAGCCTTCACTTTTTCGCTGATAATTAGCTGACAGCTATGTCGTTGACAGCAATAACACACATTGTCGTCGAGTGAACGAGATCTATTCTTGAGAGCAAACGTTTGCGAGCAACAGTCGTAGAAGTCAATCTTCGAGTGGCGCAGACAAAAGAGTGAAACTCACAGGTGTTTTACTCGCTCGGTTATTTTCGATCTTTATCTTGTTATCGGTCTGTTGTTTATCATCTATCGGCATCGTTTCGTGCTTGCGAATCGTCAATGATAAGGAAGCTAACAGGGATACCATATTTGGCTCACATACTATACACATAGGCAGCGCAAAACATGTATACGGTGCAACGAATCGCCGCGTCGCTACCAACGACAATTTCTATATCAGTCGATCAAACGTGAATTGATTTGTAATCCGAATAACGTAGTATTTCCCTCGACGTGTAAACACGTACAAATGAAATATAATTAAGCACCATCGATCGCTTAAATTGACACGTGACCGTTCTAGTCTAGTATTAAAATGGTCCATTGAGCGACGTGTGTATACTGTATAATGCGGTACTAAACGAGACAACTTGGTACACCGATTTCGAAATCGTTTATGCCACTCTGTACCGCAAGTCCAACAATTGTATCTACGTTAGCCTATACAGCCGGGGAACTTGTACCTCGTCGTCGCTGCGCAACTCTTACCATTACTTTTCTGATCTTCCACTCTTCTGTATCACTTTACAGGAACCAATCCTTTCAAGGTTCTCCGATATTTTTTTTGGAACACCTTGTACAGGGCTGTATGATGGGGGACGTTGGTAGTCGCTGAGAGCAGAGGAAAGAAACAGTTCCCCGGCTTCGGCTTATACAGGATGTCCCAAAAATGTTGAAGTTCCTTGAAAGTTCCTTAAAATTTTTTCCTTTGCGAAAATATTCTACACGGCTTTGTTAGGGAGTTGTCGCAGACTGGCTCCAATTTTAAAATTTATTTGTTCCTTTGGTGATTTTCGATTAAGTGGTGTGTCCCCTTCCCTCTTTACGGGGGTCGTATCCCCCACTAGTATCGCTTGTCGCGGTGTGGGGCACGACTGCGCGGTCGTCAAAGGCAATTTCAGCGATTACCTGAGTGATTTAGTGAATTGCGAGCCTCCGAATTTTGAATTTTTCCTGAGCTGTCCGTTGTGACTGGTCCTTCGAGCCGGATCCCCTATTTGGGGAGTCCACTGCATTCTTACTCATGGCTCGTCGGCGTCGAGCTCGAGTTAACCGTGAGATATTTTCTGACTCCGTGATTGGTTTAGTGTCAACATCGCAGACGGTTCCGATCAAGGCGAAAGACTTGAACATTCCGTCTAATCGCCCGTTTCGGGTTCTCTCCGTACGGTATTCCTTCTCCATACAGAAAGGATCCTCGGCCTTGGTCGTCGTCCGCCTCTACTCAACAACCGATAAGCAAGAGGCTAGTTGTGACTGGAGTTATTATCGAAAAACACGGAACAATCACCGCGTGCCTGCAGCAGGCTTGGCATTGGCCGAGCCGGAATCTGTTCACTGCAGTCGCGTTCTGATGGGTCCGCGTTCTTCGTCAACAACTCCGTAAGAAAGCCGCGGGGAACATTTTCGCTAAGGAAAAAGTTACTTTACATGACCTAAGGAACCGTCCTTCCCAGATTCTCCGACATTTTTGGGATACCCTGTATCTGCAATGTAGATACAATGTCGTTCTTGCGCTAGCGAATCGTATAGACACCGTACTCTACCGGATCAACTCGATCGTTTTATGAAAAATCTTCGCGACGTGCTCGATACATTTTTGTACAATCGTATGAGGTGCGAAATACCTATGTGCAAGATATGAACCACGTCGCGCGATCTCGAATCGTACAAGGTGTCAAGGAGTTATACAAACCGTTACAGCGTGATTCTACACCTTAGGATCGGCAAAGATCTGTTGAAAATGTTTTGTGAAAAATTGACCTTAACAGACCTTCTCATGGTCAAATGAGATGAACCATCTTCCCAAAGGAATCACGGGTCAAAAACGAGCCGTTCTCTTAAAAATTGACGTTGAAATTCAAATAACACACGAACTTCAAAACTTATGTCGTGATGAAATTCTGAATTAAGAAAGTTTGTGTTATTTGAACTTTAACGTAAATTTTCTAATGAACAGAACACGATGCAATCATGAAAAATTCTGTCAAAGTTAATTTTACGGAAAACCTTTCTAAGATGTATAATCACGCTGTAATTGTTTTTACCCATAGTTTCTTGACACCCTGTACAATTTCATTCGAAGATTGAGGCCGAAGGGTCAGTCATGACAATGATTAATCGATTACACATCGATAGGACTTGACAGATTTTTTTGCGTTGTTTTTATCCGTCGATCAACATCATTGATTGTATCAAACACAAACTAACAATCATTGTTCGGTGACTTATATACTTGGTTGCGATAATGGGGCACGTGCTAGAGTCGATGGTTAAAAAGTTTTGTCAATTTTTCTTTTGATACACATTCACACAGATGCGCGCGCACAGACACAGAAACACACATTCTCTTCGTCATCTCGATCTTTCATCCGTATTTATCGCGTTCTTCTCGCAGCTATAATCTCTATATTTTTATCGTAATTGTAATCTATGGAGACGGCACAAAGCTGAACGGCTAGTAGTAGATACAAATATGTTACATGTACACGAGTACGATCGCTGTCGCTTGCATTTCACTCCGCTGCGTTCCGTTTCGAATGAACGTGTAAATGTAAATGAACAAAGTACATATATACCAAGGGTGAAACGATGCTTCGTATCTTTTGTATTTTCAGTTCTGACACGACTACGCGGAGAATTTACTTTATTGTCCCCGTAAAAAGGCAGTGCAAAGATATTATTGTGATTCGTACAGTATAAAAACAGTTTAAAAAATAGAACAAACGGAGTTACGTTGTCGTCGGTCAGTCATACCGTTTTTGCTCGTCAATTTCTTCTTCTCCTCGTTACCATTCGTTTTCCAATTACCAAGGACTCGTATCAAAAAATTGTGCGACTCATTTACACTTGTGCAACAACCGAAACAGTCGTAGAATTATTCAAACGGGACGATATCGGATCGTGGAGAATGTGAACGTTCGGTTCGACTATAAAACGGGGTTCAGTCGGTGTTGTATCGTTTAATCCTTATTCGTTAATTAATTTTAACATTGAATTTTGTGTAATAACTCCTACGCTCTCGCGGCAAGGATGACCACGTTCGAAAAATCACGGCGACACCGTCGTTATCCTCGTTCGCGTAAGTACTCAACGTGTAGTAGTCTTGCTAAATAGGTATACATGCTACTGCGATTGTCATTTGAAATATTCACACGAGGAGGACTCTATTCGATTCTAAAGCAACGATATGAAATTTCCGTGGTAAAAAGCACGATCGAATTTCTTCTGAAATGTCAACGTTAATACCGATCCGCGATTCAGTCTCTCGACTACGAGGTACTAGTATATGTCCAGTCAATTCGACTCGTCTCAACAACTCAACTCAACGCAGTTGCGCGGCTACAGAATCAACCATGACACCTGGGTCGACACGATCACGGGGACACGATTGTACGTGTTCGCACGAAAATTGCTCGAAACGTTGAGTTTGGCGAGGTGTCGCTCACAGAGGTGGAAGTACTAACAGTCTTGTGGTAAAAGTGCTCCGATTTGTATAACGCGTAGCCGTCGCTACGCTCGTCTATTGGGGATGCTAGAATACTGTAGGAACTAGGCAATCGTCTCGAGATCGATATCGCGAAACTAATAGAGCAGTCGCAGCGCAAAATGCTAAACACGGGAATAATGGTCGCGGTAAAACCAGGCAGATCCCCCCGCGACCGAACAATAAACCTTAACGGCGATGATCGTTATCGCGATGATTCACATCGTCAGTCGTTTCGCGTTTACTTTTGTCGCTTATCGGTGGAGTGAAACGCCAGCATACAGGATTACATTTCGTTTCTTTTCTTCTTGTATCCGTAGCCCTCTATAATAATTCGAGCGACGGTCTCTGCGACGCGATCCCTTCGTTCTCCTGTTTTCGTTCGGCAACGTTCGAGCATCGACGACGGACAATCTAGTCGTTCGCATCTTGGGATGCGTTGCGCGTACACGTGCTGCGTCCACATGCATACACGTGTCCCGCGGTAACGATTTTCTGCGGAACGTTTCAGCCTTTCCTGAATCAATAGCGCCGATGTAATTCACATTTTTCCATCGCGCGAGCCGCGTGTTTCGAGACTGTGTCACCGCGAGAATAACAATCTGTAGCTAAGAATAACTCTAACCGCTTCTTGTTATCCGACTTCTACAACTGTCGCGGCTCTTGATCGGCCATAGATGTTTCACGGCGACGAGACTTTAACGGCGACAGTCTTGTTAGAGGGCAGTTAACCTCTTGTTACATCAACTTGTTAATCGAACGCGTAGCCTGTCCAATAAATACGCGCGCCGAGGTCGTAAAGACTTCATTTTACAAAATTTAGGGTACATCAATCTTATCACCATTTATATAATCCCCGTATGTAGCAATACACCTGCTCCATCTCCGTTTCCATCGCGAATAACATCCGTGGAAGTCCTCAAAAGTCAGGCTCTTCAGCTGCCTCGTGTGACGGTGATCGATGGAAGCTGCAGCAGTGATTTTCCGCGAGTTTCTGACCCGTAATTCGATCACCCCGCTAGATCACCTTCCTACTCACCGGATTTAGCCTCCTGCGATTTCTTTTCGTTCCCGAAATGCAAAATGGTCATGCGGGGGTGGCACTGGGACGATGCGGAGACTGAAGAGCCTGACTTCTGAGGACATCCAAGGATGTTTTGAAGAATGGAAACGGAGATGGGACAAGTGTATTGCTACAAATCGGGAGTGTTTCGAAGGGGATAATTTGTGAAACGAAGTTCTCCGGACCTCAGTTCGCGTATTTATTGGACAGGCCACGTATTCGCGAGATCTAATTTTTCGAACAGCCTGCGACGATCCAGAGTAAATGTTCTCTGGCAGAGCGTTCCACAGAAAATGCTCCGTCGAGATACCCGATCGGACAATGGAGCCGAAAAAGAGGATCACGAGACACCGAGAAATCGATCCTCGCGGCGGGGCGCGTGGCGACGATGGCTCTTATCTGTCGGCCTCGCGCGAAATCGCGCAACGACACGCGTTTCCTCGCTGAGCCGCGTACACGTGCGGACACACGGGTACGTATTTATACAGCGTATCCACGTTGCGAACGAAATTATCTGACAGATCGGGCGTCCGTGTTCAGCTCTCGACTCCACTGTCTACCCGCGCGTTGCGTCGCATCGTTCGCTGGAGAACGTTGCGGACAACGACCGGGAATTCAGGGGGGGTCGAGGGGAGTGAGAACATGATGAGAAACCGCCGGATCGTTGACGGGGGTGGAATTCGATCGACGAATTGGATTCTTCCGGCGATACTCGAGCAGCGTTTAACGGTAAACGACGCTCGAGCGTTGTTCCTACTAGTGCTCGGTGAAGACGCGCTTGCGAGTAGCAGTTGTTTCATGGGGACCGGTTTGTTAACCGCTCGCTGATCCGTTTCCGTGATGCTGAAACGGCTGCGGCGACGGCTGGAGAATTTGCGTTGCACGCTTTGACCGCGCTCACAAAGATGCTCGTCGACGTTCGGTAACACGCGACCAATGTCAATAGGAACGGAAGCGACTCATGGCGTCGTCACGTCCATCCGGGGGAGGGGGAGGCGGTGAGGGCACCACCGCTCCAATTAGCCCTGCGGGCTCTGGTCCAGGCCTGCCTCTGTCAAACGCAATAACGAACACGGTCAATTGCGGCTTGCTCCTAGTGCTCTTTCTCCTTCCTCTCTCTCTTTCTCTCTCTCTCTCTCTCTCTCTCTCTCTCTCTCTCTCTCTCTCTCTCTCACCTATGCCGAGCTTTTACTTTGACCGACAATCAATCGGATCGCGGCCGAGGTTTTTAATGCGAGGAGCCTTGCGGTAGCAAAAAGGTGCTCTCTGGGCCGGTCCAGAGACTGATCGGAATGGTTTTTCGGACTACCAAAGGATAACTGGCCGTTTTGGACAATGGTCTGATAGAAATCTTAAGATCGGTATCCGTTTGTCGCGTATCCTAGTATCGTATCTATGATACGGCGTCAAAGTAAGTAATCTCCTCCCGTATCGTCATCACGTATCCATATCAAAATAAAGGATATCCGATGATAACTCATGAACTAGCAGCTTAGTTATTATCCGAGCAATGCTGCCCGTACAAACTATCTCAATTGTGTATCTTCGAATCTTTCGGGACGCAACGAGGTGATGCTTGTCCGTTAGGGTGATCCTACAGGGGTCAAGAATTTATTCTAAAAATCTTCTAAAAACCACCCTATTATCCTCGTACATACGCAATAAATGGATACCGATCTTTAGAATTAAATACGAACTGAGAATAAGGATCAGAAGCACATGTAGCACATTTCAAGATAAATCGGTTTGTAGGTTACGCTGGAAGGGTGTAAGGCACAGAACCTACTGTTTGATATAATAAACGCTCTGTCGCGAAACTCTGTCTATAGACAAACAAATAAACATACTTTCAAAATAAGTATCTACTAAAATGATCTATTGGGACTCTTAGACCAGACTACATAGTTAACTCACTTCTGACCAAATTGTGCTATACATCCTTATTTTTAGTTGGTATGCAATTGTGAGCATCGACTATTTAGTTTGAACTATCCTCGTGTAACCGTAAAGAAAAAACATTTCGAAGTGCAAATGGTTAAGATCATGAGCAGGCTAAAACCTTGGCATAAAGCTACCCCACCGAAGACTGGATGGCACCTTGCCATCTTCCTTCGGCTTCGTTAAAAATACGCTGACGTTAACAGGCCCGTTACCGTGTGAGCTCTTGAAATGGATTAGGAGGGAGAAAAGCACTAGGCGCTAAGGTTGATGTTAGTGGAAATACGTGATAGTGACAGTTTCTGTTCGCTCACCTACACAAACCATTCATCCTTTTGGCTGGAGGAGATGTCGCTGCGAACAGACAAACGAACGAATTAGCTGATTTTCGTGGGAATTTCGAGGCTAGGTTCGACTTAGCAATTTGCTGCGGATGAATTATGACTTCATTCGTTCTATTTCGTGACATGAAAATTTTTTAATTAACTCCGCCAATTTTATACAAGATGCCCCAAAAATGTTCTATTTCCTTGAAAGGGGTGATTCCCGAAATCATTTGAAGTAACTCTTTCCTTCATCCTCGGTCCGCGTTTTTGGTTAATAACTCTTTAAGGGAGTAAACTCGTTTTTTCAGGATTGCAAGGGTGCGGAAATCTCAATAATGCAAGGATGGGGTTTTTCAGTAGTCAAAAGCGCTAGATAAAAGATCGATCTAGGCCGCGATCGCCCTCGAAAGTTCTATTTTTACGTTTTTGAGTCGTTATTTGTATTATTCGGCAGCATGTAGCTATGAAAATAGCAACATGCGCAGTGGTATGCTTCCGAATAATGTAAATTACGCCTCGTAAACGAAAAAATAGGACTTTTGAGGGCGATGGCGGCCTAGATCGATCTTTCATCTAGTGTTTTCGACTACCGAAAAACTTCATTTTTGTGGAAAAACGAGTCTATTCCCTTAATTCGTAGAAGGAAGCAGAATATAAAAGTTGAATTTTCAACTGTAAAATCTATCTGTAAAAATCTCAACTGTAAATCTAGGCCGCGATTGCCCTCAAAAGTCCTATTCTTACGTTTACGAGGCGTAATTTGCATTATTCGGCAGCATGTAGCTGCCGCAGCATTATGAAAATAGCTGTATGCGCAGCTGCATGCTTCCGAATAATGCGGCCTAGATTGATCTTTTATCTAGCGCTTTTGGCTACTGCAAAACTTCATCTTTGCATTATCGAGAAATTAGAAGGCGCATACCCTTGCAATCCTGAAAACGTGTCTACCCCGTTAACAAAGCCGCGGAGAACATTTTTGCAACCGAAAAAGTTGCTCGAAATGTTCACAGTAAAAACGTTCACCCAACAACATTTTTGGGACAGCCTGTAGAGACGGCCCAGTGTGCGTGGCAGGGAACGCGCGAAGTCCCTGGTTTCGCGGAATGTTTTGTAACGAAGAGATAATTACCTATCGGAACCGTGACTCCTCACTTTGCCTGGCAGTAGAGGCGGACCCGCGCCGCGCTGTGCCCGATCCTGAGGCCCGCAGGGCGCAGCCAGTTTCCCGGCCGCGGGAGGGTCGTAGCTTCCGTTATCCCCGGCCTGTATCTCCAACCGTAGCTCCCTAGGACTCCCAGGGTGCCCGTGGAGCTCTTCAACGTGGTCATGCCCACCGGCAGGCCTGCGCTCGCTCCGTTCGATTCGTACATCTGTTGCACTGAAATTCCGTAAGACACATCAGTCCCGCCATAACACCTCCATCTCTTTCGTTTTCGGTTCGAAATTCTTTCGTATCCGTTCCCCACAACCCCTCAACTTGCTCGATTTTCTATTTCACCGTTCCTCGCGCACCTTCGAATGTAGAGAAACGACCCCGCGAACTCGAGAGTTCAACGGGCAAGACTAAATTTACCGGCCGTTCTCGAAATACCGATTATCGATTTGCCCCGGCATGGCACGGCGACACGAACAACTAACTAATCACTTTCGCGTTTCCCTCGGCCCTCGATTTTTATTTCGATACCCCGGGCGGCTGCTCCTGCAACCCCGTCCGGACCGTTCGAACGGCTCGCGACCCGACCGGAGCGCTATCGGAAATCGATGATCGACGAGGATTTCATAGCATGCAACTTCGTTATCGTTATATTTTTCCAATTGTCTTGCAAAGGAAATGGCCCTTTGAATAATGGCACGATCCGACGCGGCGCGTCGCAACGACCCGTTCGCATCTTTTAATATCGTCATCCCCGCGTTGCCAAGCACCGATATTCCGAAATTATCTTCAAACTTGATATACAGTGAAGCTTTGATCTAGGAAACACCCACGGGTCGGTGCTGTTTTTTTAGATAGTGTTCTCTTATTCTATTGAGCACACTACACACCGCCAATTAAACCAGGCCTGGGAAACTAGTGCTCCGAGAGTCGATGATGTAGAATCGACTACCCCCACCCGGCCGGCCAGCGCGTAATTAAAATAAAGAAGTTTTATAATTAGATTGGTGAAGGTTCGCACCGATATACGAGGTGTGATCAAAAAGTAAGGTGACTTTTTGAATTTCGCGGGATACCTACGGTCGATTTTCGTTTTCTTTTTTTTCTTATGCTGGTACAGTCGTCTCGAAAATATGTTCACAGTTTCAGCTATATCGCATTTTTTGTTTGTTTACGAGAAGCATAAAGGTTAGAAGTGTTTTGAAAAAAATGGATCAGAGAGTTTGCATCAAATTTTGTGTAAAAAATGGAATTAAGTGCTCCAAAACACTAGAAATGTTGACAGTGGCACACGGTGAGTGTACTCTGAGTAAAAAAAATGTTTATAAGTGGTACAAGCTCTTCAAAGAAGGCCGAGAAAATGTTAACGACGAAGCTCGCCCTGGACGCCCCAGCGCGTCAACAACCGATGAAAACGTTGAAGAAGCGAAGAAAATAGTTTTGGGGAATCGTCGAATTACCATTAGAGAAGTTGCTGATGATGTCGGCATCTCGTGTGATTCGTGCCAAGCAATTTTAACGGATATTTTGGGCATGATACGCGTGTCAGCGAAGTTTGTTCCGAAACTGCTTAATTTTGACCAGAAGAAACGTCGCACGAGCATCGCTCAGGAGCTGTTGAATGACGTCAACGATGATCCTGATTTCCTCAAAAGGGTCATAACTGTCCCCTGCGACTTTTTCCTGTTCCCAAACCTGAAGAGACCCATGAAAGGACGGAGATTTGCAACGATCGAGGAGATAAAGACTGCATCGCTGAAAGAGCTCAAAGCTATACCAAAAAGTGCTTATCAGAATTGCTTCGAGGATTGGAAAAAGCGCTGGCACAAGTGTATTATATCTGAGGGGGCTTACTTTGAAGGGGGCAACATAAATATTGATGAATAAATAAATATTTTTCGATAAAAATAAAAAGTCACCTTACTTTTTGATCACACCTCGTATACCCGACACTCTATCGGATTACGTGACATATTCACACTTTACACTACTCGGCAACCGAGGCAGCCGAGCTTCTTGACTCCTCGCGGAATATGCCCGCAGTGGGGGAATATTCGATTTTCTTAGTCCCTTCGTTTCCTGTTTTCTTAGATCAAGGCTCTACTGTAATATGGTTACTCCATAACCCATACCATTTCAAAGAACACGGAAAGACAGTTCTACGCAACGTATGCCGAAGCATTGTAAGAACCTGTGCGAGGAAAGCCATCAGGTCTATCGTGACTCTGCCGTGCTTTCTCTCAGTTCGTTTTTCATCCTCCAAATTGGTAGATTGCCGACTAGCAACTACGGTTGCTCGTTTCGTGGAACGAGTGACATAACTGGGTTCAACCGATCCAACGTGGGTATAGAAGATCGCGTTTCGAAGTTCCATAGCGGCTCGAAGGAGTTTCCGGAGACGTAAACTAAAAATGCCACGTGGTAGTTAACCGGAGGCTCGAAAGGAAGCTAACCTGGAGGGGTGAGGATAAGAGATCGTTGCTCAGGATAAAGCGTCTGTAAACCAGATACAAGATACGTGCGATACAAATGAAACGAGAGGAACGAATTTACGTTCAACGTTCAGCATTTTATTTGATATTTCCAACGTTATTCGGTACCTTCTACTTATTCCGGTCGACGTTGATCGACGATAAAGTACAATGATAATTGTCAACGTGGCTTATTTACAAACTGCATATTTTCGCTGGCGACGTCGCTGCGATAAAATAAATATAAATCTCTTCCTTAAACGAATACTGTTTTATTTTAAATTGGAATAACTTTCTTATAAATGGACCGAATGACTTCGATTTTTCTGCCAAGCTAGAGATTAGTTTGCTAGGAGGTATGTAACGAAGTCTGAATTACGAAAACAAATGAGGTAGATGCATTCGACAACTTTTTTATTTGGGCTTGTGACGAAAGTTTAAAAATTGTGCTTCGTTGCTCGTAACTGGTTTACTAGTTGCAAACAATTGAATCAATTTCGACGAAATTTTAAGTATCTACACGATATAACCGCATAAAATGTATTCTTTAAATTTTCGTTACAAATAAAAAAAGTTGTGAAAAGCAACATTTACTTTATTATTCGTAAAACTAAACGCAACTTCTCGAAAATTTTCATTACAGTCTATTAAACTAATCCGTTCTAGCTTGGTAGAAAAGCTGAAGTCGTTTGGTTTACTTATAAAAAAGTGATTCTGATTCAAAGCGTGTGCCATTAACTGCGTGACCGTATAAAGTTCCCACTTGTTCGCAATATTTCCAACGTCAGTCTATTACGCGTAATCGTACGCACCACAAAGTGTTACAAGCATAGTATAATTAAGAGTACCTGCAGTGTATGCGAAGCTAGTCGAAGCCGTCTTCGCAAAACACTTTTAACTTTTAAAACGTTTCTCCGGTAGCTTACCGAGCACGACGGGCCCTTTCATCTTAAAGTTGGCTTAAAGAAACTAACCAGATCATCCAGTATGGCTTCTAGAACTTTTTACGCAGCGAGGTCTTTGCACCGTTCCCTTTTCAAGCAATCAATTCGATTACAAACATAAACGTTTCGCTGGCTTTATCGCTACGCAGGATCAAGATTATGGAAGCCACACCTATAATATTTATTCTTAACTTTAATCTCGTTATAGAGATTCGAAAAACTACAAGTATATCTCTCCGACACAGTTTCCAATTTCCAAGTTATTGCACGAGAGATAATCATTTTTCCGACAACAATCAGTCGTTTGATTCGCCGTTCATTCCTTATCTTTTCCTTATTATGTTATACAAGTTCTATGCTATAACAAACAATTTAACACTGAGATCTTGAACAATTTATTTCCCCGTATACATCTTTACGGCTTAATTGATTTACGTATCTCACAAGCATGACATAATGGAGCAAAGAAGTTGCGTGGAAGCGTCGTTAACGATTTCGATTGAAGTTCGATCGATCTAGCTATTCTAGCTACTTAAAGATCCGAATCGATTGGCACGAAAACCGTCGATACGTCATACGACTCGCTAAATTGAAAGTTAACAGGTTAATAGACCATCAATGGTCTACAGTCAATATTTTTAATAAAAACAAAATAGAAAGTTAACAAGTGAAGAATTAGTAAGTAAATACCTAATGGAAGTTTATTAATACGTTGCTCGTAGTGTGTTTCGTCGAATGTTTTAAGAAGGTTTTATTTATTCTTAATCAAATAATACTCTATTTTAATATAAGATCATTGTACAACAATATTTTTCCATTCTTCATCGCAAGTACTCCAATATCACAATTTTTCAAGTGTTTTCGATCAATGGAAAAAAATGTTTCAAACAGAAATTAAGTGGCATTCAGATATCTATAAATTCCATATATAAAATGTCGAAAAAATTTTTTTCCGCAAAAAATCAAGATCGCTTTAATCTTTTAAACGTTGAAATTCATTTATGACTCGTAGTCGACACTAAAACGTATTCTACCACCTACTGTACCATGATCTGGAGCCTATAAATAACGTTAAAGTAGTTTTCCGACTTTTCGGGTCACCTACGCCGGTAGATAGTGTCGCATCCCTAGAAGAATACCGTCACGACTCAAAAAATACAAGTTTTCAGGAGACAGGAAAAAATTCGGATTAAACATCGTCGAATTGTGAAGTAGCAATCAAAATTACGATACTTGGATATACTTGTTGAAGTTTACAATGTTCAGTAACTGTGTTAACACTCAGCATTTAACTCATCCAGAAATTAGAGGATGATTTTTTGAGTTGTGACGATGTTCTTCGACGGGTGCGACGTGTTAAGAGCAACTAGTATTATGAATACAATTAATATAGAATTCGTTCGACGCACCTTATAATACCAGTGGTCGCGAACATATTAAATCACTGTTTACCGTTAGCGTGGATCAGCGATCGGATTTTAGGGGAGTCCCATATCAGTCGAACGTCGAACGCGGTATCGATTCGGGTGAGCACGGTTCGCTCAACAGATAAGGACCAGGTCCCTGACCTTGACACGGGAACGTGTTTTTCTCCGGGTAAACTTCGGGATCGGCGAAGTTTCAGCAAGTATTCGGGAGAAAGGTGGGCACGATTTGGGATTCGCGCTCGTGTTCCGTTTCACGGCTGTTCCCGCTATCGTCGGTGCAGATCGTGTGCTCGCGGACCTCGTATATTAGCTGTGTTATCGCAGGGAACCTTATCCGTCGACATTATCGCGGAGGTCCTCTCTCGCCGGCTCTACGTATGCATGTCCAACCGGTTCACGGTGAAATTTCCCAAGGCGTAGGGACTGCGAGAGTTCGTTCGAACCAGGATAAAGCCTCTCTGCGTTCTCTCGACCCTGTCCCCGGCGAGAATGGCCGGGAACCTCGGCGGGCACATGCCCAGCAAGTAAGACAGGAACCCGCCGCAGTGCCATCCCCAGAAACCCACTTCCGAGTTGATCGATTCCGCGAAGTACATGACCGATCTATGATGATCGCACTCGAACGGCTTGCCGATCTCCCAGCAGCCCGGTTGATTGAAGCCGCCGTTCATGTAGAAGTCGACGTGCCCGCTCATCTCGACCTTCCCTTGGATGAACGCGTTCGTGTGGAACACGTCGACGAACTCGGCATCGCTCGCGTCCAGCTTGTGGTCCTTGTCCACGGTGACGAACAGAGGCATGGCCGGGTCCAGGCCGGTGATCCTCGAGATTCGATAAGGCCGCATGACGTTTGCGGCGAACGCGGGCACGTGGGCCCCGAGGCTGAAACCGATCGCGTGGATATCCTTAGATCCCGCGTCTTTCAGCCTCTCGATCAGCTGGGCCAGACAATGGCCCACGTGCGGCACGTTCATCACGACGATCGGGTAGCATGGCGCGTTCGCCAGACGGTGCCAGTCCACCGAGATCAAGTTGTAATCGTAACTCTTCAGGTACTCCATCCGCACGTCCACCAGATACGATAGCTGCATGTCCGAGTCGTAGCCGTGTACCAGGATCTTGGTAGGATTCGAGGGCACGAAGTTGGTCTCGTCAAGATTAGAGTCGATGTCGTCCACCAGAATCTGCTGGCCTTCTTTCATGTTTCTTTTGGTGTAGAGGAAGAAGTTCACTTCGTCGTCCGGGCAAGTCTGATTGGTGTTCACCAGGCAGGGTCCGATGAAGTAGTCTTTCGGCAAGGTGCCCTGGTCCAGCGTGTTGCTGATCGCGAGAGGCTGCGGCGTTTGCATGCCGGAGGAATATTGGATGATCGAGAGCAGCGTGAACAGAGAGGCGCGGATCATTTTCCATATCATTGAGACGTCCATCTTGGCTGGTCCACCGAGTCGCTTCGAGGACCGAGGGATTCCGGGATCGACGTTAGGGCCGATTTCGCTCGACTGCCGGCACCAAACTACCGAGTGGTCCGCGCGGCGGCCAACCGTCGGCGTTGGCATTGGCGTCGGCGTCGGGGAAACTTCGTGTTGAATCAGCACGTACCGCCTCGACGAGCTCCGAATCCCTAAAGAGGGGCATGCCACACGCGACTTGTCACTGATTAGGGGTGGGGGCAGTGTAGGGGCAAGCTCTGACGCACCGACACGTTCGATAAACGTACTACCGTTCGATTGCGTCCAGCCCCGACGAAGGTCGAACCTATGACGACTCGGAGCACGCTGTTGCGATCGATGTCTCGCCACGTGACTAATTTTTCTTTCAGATCGCCGCGACAGATACACCGTTACAGTGATACCACTCGATCTCGAGTACAGTGCTCGACACAATAACAAAAACACTTTACATATTTATATCGAGTGTTCCATTTCAAGTGGTCCACTCCAATATACATGAAATTGTCTTTTAAACTGTACAAGGGCGGACATTCGAACAGTTTGTAAAAAATTCGACAAATCATTTGTCGAAATATTTATAATCTCAATTTAAAATTTTTAAAGGTACTACACTCCTGAAAAAAATTAAGGGATCACCTCTGCGAACTCGAAAAATTGCTACCAGTTTACACGATCATAAGTCTGGCCAAAATTGCTGTATCGATGTCGTTAAACAATGGTTTCAAAGCGTGAAACGTCTAGTTTTAGACGCTCTGTTTCAAATTTGTGCTATGTTGTTTTTTTACAAAGTTATAGCGTGATAAAGACAACGTTGACGGTTTTCAAAAATTTTGTGCAACTTTGCCACATCACACGGGGTGAAACAAATTTTTTTGATAAACCGCGTTAATATTATTTGAAAGGGCTATCTTTCCTGTGTAAAATGTGTTGTTGTTGATTATTGTGCGATTTTTTTTATTCGAGTTATTCAACATTGAAATAAATGTTGTCTTTTTAACTTTAACCGGCTCCAGAAAGCGAACAAATTATCGTAGAATCTTGTGCAAAAAAGCGATAGAAAGAGCGTTTCTTTCTCTTTAAGGCATTTCTTTTGTTTTTCCATTTTCATTAACATTTCGATATACCAGGTGTGTCTGAAAATATGATTAAAATATGTACAATTTCCATTTTTCCTTTAACTCGCTATATCTCGACTAGAAATGATCGCAATACCATGATCCGAAGGTCAGATTGATCCAGAGATTCTGCCGATTCGATTTAGTACCACATGAACCCGCTGCGACAATTTTTTACCTATGGCAGTTGTGTTTGAAGTTAGTGAACATCTAAAACTAGACGTTTCACGCTTGCAAACCATTGTTTAACGATATCGATACAGCAATTCTGGCCGGACTTACGATCATGTAAACTGGTAGCAATTTTTCGGGTTCGCGGAGGTGATCCCTTAATTTTTTTGAGGAGTGTATATGAATTTTTTCAGATTCTTTGGAGAACCATTACTCACTGAACACTGTTTCAGACTAAGGGTTCGCAGTTTACAGTTTAAGGGTTATTAATGACATCGAAAAATGTTTTAAACAAAAGTTATATGGATTCGATGGGGACATAATTCTACGGCAACGGGTTTTTTGGAGGTGATGTAGTCCCCCCTCCCCGCAGATACCCTTACAGGCCAGGTATAGAGCTGAAACTTGGCAGGAAAGGTTCTTTCCTGGTAAGCTATCGAACGAACCATTTCCGGCTAAAATCGGCCGAAAAACGTTTTTACACCACTTAACTTGCTAGACCCTTTGAAGGAACAACAAGGAAATCGTCTAAGAAGTAGAAGTACAAATAAATTCGGGAGAAGTTCGTGGAATTTTGCAAGAAGGGAAACACGCTCATTGCAAAAGATGAAAGCGAAGGCTTTCCTTAACTGGGAACCCTGACGTTTGCCTTTGAATTTATATTCGTGTTCAGTCATATTTTACGATAAATAAAATTCAATTTGAATGTCGTTCCGATTGGACCGTTATAAAAATTATATCGCATAACACGATCTGAAAGCGCAATGCAATGGAATTGAAGGGAAATGTAATATAATACTGCTACAACAGTTTATATTGTGTTTCTATAAAATAAATAGCGATGCTAAAATAAATATTATTTTTAAAACTCCTTCCACAACCGCATTACCTTTCATAACAACCCAAGATGTTGTGTGTTTACTCTGGAGATGATATGCAATACAGGGTGTCTCAAAAATGTTGTGCGTCCTTGATAGGTATGATTCTCGAAGTTATTTGAAGTAACTTTACCCTTTGAAAAAATGTTCTCCGTGGTATTCGCTCGCTGTAGCCGCGTTCTGATTGGTCCGAATTTTTCGTTAACAACTTATTAACAAAGGAAAAAATAATTTCAAAAGACCTTAGGAATCACCCCTTTCAAGAAAGTACATTTTCGGGACACCCTGCACACAGGGATATACATTTTCTACCTTTAAACATGCGGAATACATAAATATGTGAAGTGTCTTATTATTTTGTCCGGCTCTGTAGTTGCGCCAGATGGGAAACGATACTTCTCGAGCGATCATGCGTCGGCGGCGACCGTGAAAGCGGGCATTTACTTCCGTCGGCGTGCACCGCTAGAAGGTGAAATTTCCGTAGCGATTCGGTATGCGACTCGAAAGCTTAAACTTTCGCGATAAACGTCCGTGGAATATTAATCGAGGCCGAAAACACTTTTACGCTCGTTTCGTAGAGCGCGCCGCGCGTGTCCCAATTATGCGTCTTCTATCTAATCGTCGCTCCGTTATCGGCGTTGTTTCCGATTTGATTGGCTCTTCTCTCTGTATCGAATCGTATACGATCGACGGAACGATATCGGCGCTACGGGCGGCGTCGACAAAAAGAAAGATTTTAACGTCGGAGTCAACAATTTGTACAGGTTGTGTGATAAAAAAAAAACAGAAAAAAAACCCGATACGCGTGTTCGCGACCGTGATGCACGGTATTGAAAAGCGTGCGCTTGTCAAATCAATCCAATGTAACTCGTGCCGGTGCAACGGTTACATTATTGACAAAAATCCGTAACAGAATAGCTGTTCGTTGCGAGTAAACAAATATTAAATTGGCAATTATCCGGCGACGAAATCGCCGTGCATTTGAATCGGTTCGTTATTTTCGACACGCGGGACGAGGGGAGAATGGGAGGGACGGGGTGGAAACGGGAACGTGGACGCGCGAATCGATAAAGGTCTCGTCGAATTATTCATACGCGTGCTAGTCTGCCAATTAAAGGTCGATAATTGGCTAGGCGGCTTTTTCGTTTCATTGATCTAACGTTGTCATAATAAAATCGAATGGGATCCGTTTTCCAGAGACGGACAGAGAGGGAGAGAGAAAGGGGGGGGGGAGGTGGTGGAGGAGGAAGAGGGGAGAGCAGAGACCGAGCCAAGGGATAAAGGGAGGAAAAGAGGTGCTCCGACCCATCCTGCTTGTTCCGACGATAATGGAAAAGAAACAGGGTTGAAAACGGTCGATGGCCTGTTGGAACGAGGCCAAAGTCCACCGTTACCCGTCGCGAATACTTCTTTCTTTGTTTCTTCGAACTTCCTCCCGCCCCCAGTTAGCTTTTTCGTATTTTTCCAGTCATGCGAGCTGCTACTGTGGCAACGGTCGGCAATGGCAACGTGGTTGCCAGTCATCGAATGGGAAACTTTTCCGCGGAAAGTTCGAGAACAGGGGAATTCGTTTTTCATCCGTGTTCCCGCGGTTAATTTAGCCTTTGCCGACGATGTATTTTCGCGATTGTTCCGACGAACAAACCTCCCCTTCTCGACGAAGGAGAATACACACCCGAAATGATAGCATGATACGTAAGCTATCTTTAATTTCTTTCATTTTTAATTACTTCATAAACGTGCTGTAAGGTGAAGTAGGGTGAGCGCAGACTGGTTTTTGTAAAGTTGAATTTTAAACTTACGTATTTTCAGTCTGGTATGTAAATACTTAACGCTGTCGGTATCAAACGCTTTGCACAGTTATTACTGGTGAATTAATATTACGTAGGATTCTAAGTTTACTTGAAAATTTTCATTTTGATAGGATATTCTACAAAATGTCAATTACTCTGCACTTCCCCGAAAATGGGGCAAGAGCACCATTAGAGTTAAAAATGTATTCAAAACCTTGTTTCATGTGCAACGGAGCAAGAGTAGAATGATTAACAAGCCTGCTATAAAATGCTTTATTGCATTTTATTGCATTAAATTAGGAAAACACCTTTATCCTTGGGCGAATAACGCCTCTGAGGCGACATTAATAATTGCTGTACTAATAATTAAAATATTGTTTACATTATTAGATCTGTCGGTATCTAATCAATTGCTCAACATTTAAGTATTGTATGAAGTATTACATCAATTTCATATCTACCAAATTTAAAAAATCATACAGGATGAAAATATTTTAGATCGCAAGAAATGTTTAATTTTCCAGTTAAAATAGCTCCGAGTGCAAAGGGTTAACCCTTAGCACTCGAATGGTGACTCAGAGGCACCACTAATACTTGATGTACTATTACTCAAAATATTGTTTACATTATTACATATATCGGTATCTAATAAGTTACAAAACATTTAGGTATTGTATAAGGTATTATACCAATTGTATATCCATAAAATTTTAAAAACCATAGGGAATGAAAATATTCCAGGCCGGAAGAAATGTTTAATTTTCCAGTTAAAATAGCTCCGAGTGCAAAGGGTTAATAAATACAAGCTAGAGAAATTTCGCTCATATTATAATAAAAATAACCAGTTTATGAACTCACCCCACTCCACCTTATTTTTCTTTTAAGGGTTAAGGATAGGGGTCACACGTGCTATCATTTTATCCAGGAGTGTCTGGATGGTCCAGGAATGTAAAGTACTTGATGAGATTCGGTGAATCGAGGCCGATCGTTGACCGCGCGAGAAGAACGCAAACCTCGTCGAGCGACCTCGGACCGTATGCAATCGCGGACAACTGTATAACCAGGTCGCTATAAATCAAAGCTGCTCGGTTTGTCGGTTATCGCGAAATGACCGCAAACAAATTACGCCGGGGCTCTCGCGCGCGTACACCGGCCCGCGCGATCTGTTGTAATAAGGTATAATGCGGCGCGATTATTGTCCGATAATTGCACGCAATTCGTTTAGACAAAGTGGCCGTCGATTGGTCGATTTTATGGTTGAAATGGCCGGTCCGCGTGGCCGTTTTCCGCCTCCACTCCGAAATTCGATAATGGATTCCGGTTCGTGCGACAGATCATTGCCCGATTATTAGGGACAACGGATCCCGCCGATAGAGATGGATCTTGAAAGTCAAAGGGTCTAGACAGATAAGATTGTGAAAATGGATCCCATACCAAATTGATTTTTGGCTGAACCATTCGACAGAGCTCCCAAAGAAAACTCTGTGAGACAAGTTTTAAGTCGGTACCCTTACCACAAGGGTAGTTACAGGATGAGCATCGTTCGACAAATTATGCTCTATTTCTTTTGTTCTGCTCAACAAAAATTACGAAAAAATTCATGAACATTCTATCTGGTTACACACACAATAGTGAATTATTTCAGAATTTTTGATCGAGACACAGATTTATTTAAAAATCCTATCTTAGATTAGTATCTTTCAGAGTATCACGATCATATTATTATGTCAAATTTTTCGAATTATGCGGACATGTTTAAAAAAATGGTAAATCGAAGTTTTGAAGATACTATAGGAGAGAGAAAGAGAGAGAGAGAGAAATGCGGCGAAACGCGGAGGATGGGGGTAGTTGGAAACGGTGCTTGTAACTTGTAACGTTCCGATTTAATGGAGCGCGGTGACTTGATAACAGATAACGGGGCATTGCAAGATTTATGAACGTCTCGTGATGCGGATAATGTCTCACCTATTCGCCTCGCCAGCGGCAGACTTTACTACGGCTGAATTATTCGCGAGACGGAAATTAAAGCTGGAGGCCGACTGTCTTTTAATCTCCGCCAAACGTTTCCTCGGTTTCGTGCAACCACCATCGCCAACGTTCCTACTCCTTTGCCGAATAGAGAATTGATACCGTCAGGAAATTCAATGATACATCGGCGCCACGCACGCACGAATCACGGAAGTTCTTTTCCGAGAGGATCTACGAGCTGCAACCTCTTTCGAAAACGTTACTGTCCAGATAAGTTGAATAGCGCGCCGAACATACAGGCTGTCTCGGCCAAACCGATCCCGACCCACCTACATACATACGACGAGCATAACTTATGACCAGAGTCGCCAGATAAGGGGAGGGAGCACGAATCGAGGGGAAAAAGTTTCCTTCTCTCTGCCGGTATTGGATTAGTCACGTGACATGTGATACATGCACGACAAAGAGGCAACGCGTCACGTGACTGGGCCGCGACGGAAGCGTGGGGAATAGCGTCGTGGAAGGGGAATGTAGAGTGAGGACACAAGTCTTAATCTGGCGAACTCTGTTTATGACCTACGTTCCATCACGAAATGATCGGACGCCCATCCTTCTAGATCTAGACTCTACAATCTCTACATAGATCAGGCATGTCAAAGACGCGGCCCGTCGACAAATACTCTGCGGCCCGGCCAAAAACTTTGAAACTATTGATGACAATTTACAACAGGAATTAATCGAAATGCAGTGCGATTCCGTATTGAAACAAAAATATACGGATGTTGGGATTCCACATTTCCACAATTATTTGTTTGTCAACTGATTTTCCAATATGTTATGCATTTAGGCGTATTTCAGCTATGTTCGGTAGCAATGGTAGCACATACTATATGTGCGAACCACTATTTTCAACGTTAAAAAATAATAAAACTGCGGAAAAAGATCAAGATTAACAGACCAGCGTGTACAATCAATTTCAAAAATAATTGCAGCCCAACAAATTCAACCAAATTTTGGAAATTTCGTTACCGAGAAACGTTGCCAAGTTTCTTCGAAACAAAAATGAAATAGTTTTATAAAACAACTTTTATACTTCGTATGTATTTTTGCAATGTTGTTGTGTTTTGTACGTATGTTATTTTGTACGTGTAACTGCAATGTTAATAATAAAAAGTGTGTTTCTTCTTTATTTCGAGTTTGTTTTTTTATTGCAGCCCTCGAATTAATTTATAATACTTAATGAGGCCCTTGGGGGTAAAAGAGTTTGACATGCCTCTTCTAGATCAATGGTGCACTGGTTCATAGACATCTGCCTTAATAGTTAATTGCCGTTCGAAACCTTTCACTGAAGAACTTTTAATCTTGGTATTCATAATCATTAAAAAAATTAATTTGCGTTATGTTCCGTGCAATAAAATTGTATTTGTTGCTATCCTCATTGAGATTTGTTAAATGTTTCGCGACATATCTTCTACCGCACTATTTTATACAGAGATCACTTTAAGATTATACACAGAATACGAACACACAGCCGAACAGTGTTGTACAACAAGCAAGCACATAGAGGTCTAATGCAAGTGTGGAGAAACATTCCACGTGTAAGTGCAAATTTTGCTTCGTGTGAGCAGTAATTTACAGCGGGTTAATTGCTGTTACGAGTCAAATGAAAAGTTGTAATTGGACCATTAACTTCGTCGAAATCAATTGCAATTTTTCAGAGTGACGTTGGAAGTAATACCGAACGTGGAACAGATTTTATTAGCTGAGAAAGAATTCGATTCCGTACACTTTTATCAGAAAGAAGGTAATTTATTTCGTCACAGAGGAATTCTAAAGTTCAGCAGCCGATGAAAGTTTTATGAAGTGTGGATAGCTTGAGCTTCGAAACGACCCGACGTAGTATTCCGGATTTGAACCGAACTAAAAGGTTTGGAAGATCTGGAACCGGCAGATCTTGATTTACTGAATCAGAATTAATTAGACTCAATTCTTGTTGATTACTCTTCGCGAGGTTTTACCGAATCGCATGGTTATCCGATGAATGTTATGAATAGACTGCTGATTTTTATCCAACATAAAAATTGTCTGCACCGATTGCTACAAACTGGAGTTAAGCAGAAATGCATTTCTTCTCTTAATAATTTTAGTAAAAGTGGAAAATAATGTATTTTTCCATCCCTAAAATTTTTCAACTTTCATTTTTGCCATGGATGCATTCAATCTGCAGTCTAGTTATGAACGTCGAATGTTCGAGACTCGTCTTCGAAACCTAGAACCGAAATACAGTAAAGTTGTGATCTAAGAAAACGGAAACCGTAGGATCTACGAAAAATGAATACCTCCTTCACTAGAGAGGACATACCCCGCAAGAGGCCAAGAAGCTCGTGTGAAGCCCTACTAATGCAATTACAAAACTTCTTTATGTTTCATTATTTTTCTATGGGACTTTCACCAATTTATTTATGGCATTTTTCTAATTAAAATGACACTGAACACGATGTATTGGGTTGGCAAGAAGGTAATTTCGGTATTTTAAGGTGAAATAGAGCCCAATTTTTTTATTCAAGTAATGATCTTTAACGAATAAGATATTTTCCCTTCTGTTCGATGATCTTTTGCCAGAGAGAATAAATAAGAAAATATTTTATTGATGACAGCTCATCGCTTGAATAAAGAAATTCGGTTTTATTTCACCTTAAAATACCGAAATTATAATACTTTCTTGCCAACCCAATAATTTGACCAGGCCACAAAGAAATAACAGAACCACAGGATCTAAGAAACAGTATGGATTTTTCTTAGATCAAGGCTTTACTGTACCAACAAAAGTTGATTGCAATCGCGAACGAAATTCGTGGCATGCAAATACGAGTATTTTCCAATTTTGAACGGCGAAGTTATGTGAATTACGGTGCAGTGTAAAAAGTTTACACAAAGGTACAAGTATCGGAAGTGAATTCGTCGGAAGCAACAAAGAAGCAGGGAATAAAAGCGATGCTGTCAGTGGGAAACCTAGTTGGACTATTACGAAATTTACAACTTTGATTCGATTTAAATATTATCTCTCTTTCGGTATCGAGTCTGGCGATATCGATTTCGCTTGATTTGACAGCGGAATAAAGAACGCTTTGTCGGGCTGGAAATCTATTAGTCGCCTATCGCGCGCCATTTTGTTCGATGCGTGTACCGTGAAACGTGCACCGTGATATTTTACTCGGTGCGCTACGACTTTCTCACGACTGTAATTTCCGTTCGGAGGACACCGGAAATAATAAATTTTACGATCGGCCGTCGAGGTAATATTCAGATTACCGTAATGCAAATTCTAAAAACGATCGGGAGTGCAAGGTGGACCGAAACGCGGAGAGAGACTCTCGATAGCAATTTACATTACCAACGAAATTTATGATTTTCAAATCGGATTAACTACTCAGACATTCGTTTACTTGGTTTGTTGGTCCGTTTTCATTTGCATTAACCGAGTGAAATACAGCGGATTCGCGATCAAAGTAAACCGAGGATCCGCTCTTTGCACTTTAGATTACAGGAGCTTGCTAATCAATTTATTCCATACCATTTATTCCGCACTGTTCTGTACAGTCAGGCATTCCGACATCGCATAGTGTTCGATGCAAAGATAAAAATTCAAATTTTCGAAGTATTGAATCTGAAAGAATTCGTGTCAAAATATTGGTACCATGATATACGAGAAGTTTGTAATATCACCGCGATTTTTTAAAAATGTATTGTTAATACTTTACCTACCGGAAGCCTATTAACATTAACCCTTCGAGTGCTGTGCCGGAGTCATTTTTGACCAGGAACATCCAAATTGTCATTTAGATACTCAATTTGTTGCAATTAAACTAACTGAATAGCTGTTTCATCGAGGATATCGGAAAGACTAATGTGTGTCTACACGAGATATCATCAAAAGTAGATTTTTAAAAATTATTAATTAGAGCTGTGAATGGTCCTAAGCATTGCCAATTATATAACTTTAAAGTCGTCCGTTGTCCGAGGGTTAATAGGATTTTTAATAAGTGTGCTGTACCAACAGAAAGCATAGAAATTTTCTTTTACATTGCAATTTTAAATATGAAACTATTAGATCACGTTATTGAGGGTGAGTTGTTAATTCACAAAGAAAATTGCTGTTGCTATTCAAGGTCCCATTAAAAAGTGTTTAGCCATGCACCATAGATTTTTCAAGATTATGCAATAATCACCGGTCGGTAATGTGTTAAGATTCATGCGTCAAATAAAATAGAAGATATCTATAAATTTGTTCAGACTTCCGCTACTTGCCGAATGCTTATTCGATTAATTTAATTCTTGTAAGTTAGATTGAATATAAATGCGATGAATTACAATAAACAAAATTTGCAAAAACATCCTTATTGTATTAAAAATTAAGGGCAGCTTCATTCTTTTTAGCGAAATTGTATTTGTTCTTTAATCATCAATCAATGCATCTTTGTACTCTGTTCAAAAAGGTATTAGACATCCTAGGTTAAAAATGAATTAGTTTAGAAGATACAAATTTTTTTTCGTTTTCCATAAGGCATCGAACACTGTGCGAGGTTAATTAAAATTCTATGATCAAATTCTTTTCACGGTCTTACTTGCGAATTTACTTGCGCATTTGATCGCAGAGATAATATTTAAATCTCATTGTCAGTCTCGCGGTATCGATTGTTTCAAACGTTATTGTTATTACCGAAGAAGAGGATTGACCGTTTCCAGTAAACTAGCGCCAAGTTGTTCGGAAAGTTTATTGAGTTCAACCCGTGTTCCCGTTAAATTAATCTCGCGCAAAATTAATTAGTCGTCGCTTTGATAAATTAATACGCGGCACACTGTAAAAGCGTGGGATAGGTACTGTTTCCGTGGCACGTTCATCGTGCCAAATTATAAACAGTTTACGAGCTACAAACGCATAGATGCATCCTACATTCATTGGCTCGACCCGTCTGAAGGCGTAACTTACAAACTAATTAAACGAAAACTCGTTTAACCGGTCGAAAAATATGTCGATATCAAAACACAAGGCCCGTTCACCCTCCTGCTTTTCTGGCACGAGAAACAAACGAGAGGGGTGCAAAGTCAGTTCCAATTTCCGCTCGATCTTGTCCAAAATCTGCATACAGCGATGACCATTTAGTTATGTACAAGTGATATTTTAAATATCACATGGCTTAGCTTTCTGGGAAGCTTGCAAAACTGTCTGAACTGTATTGTCATAAAATTCCTACCATTCCGTTAAGAAAGTCTCGAAATAAATAAAAGTTTGGTGACCTTGTTGGTTAGGGCCTTGCCATCAGATTTCAATCAATTATATTGAGATATATTGTCAAGGCCACCATTTTGAACAACATTTCCCTCCGAGGTTTTTGTCAGTTGGATTTCGTTTACGAGATAATTGCAAAAAACTTGTAAATGTATGGATTAGGTCTGGGTTAGGTCTTAGGCTAGAGTCCTGACCTAATCCAAACCTAATCCAAACCCAGTTTGTATTATACTCGGCGTCAGGCCGCCAAAAACTTTAAAGGGCAACGCTGTTTAGATTTACAAGCAAATTTTTGCGAATATCTCGTACAC